>CAWUFW010013621.1:0-464271 GCA_963921515.1 Calotriton arnoldi | reverse complement strand
ATTTAAAAAACGTTTTAAAATTCACTGAAAAAACCATAGGTTTCAGGCACGTTATAGTTAAAAATTAGCATTTAAAAAACCTTTGAAATTCACTGAAAAAACCATAGGTTTCAGGCACGTTATAGTTAGGAATTAGCATTTAAAAAACCGTTGAAATTCACTGAAAAAACCATAGGTTTCAGGCACGTTATAGTTAGAAATTAGCATTTAAAAAACCTTAGAAATTCACTGAAAAAACCATAGGTTTTAGGGACAGTTATAGTTAGTTGGACATTTCACTCGTACAAAACCAGAGAAATTCCCCAGTTATAGTTAGTTCAGCTAACTATAACTCGCGCCCCCGCAATGCACTGCTGATGATGTCACATATTACATCACTCATGACATGGTCAGTGACATCACTGATGACATTACTGATGACATCTCAAATGACATCACTGATGACATCACTGATGACATCATCCACGTGATAATCTGATGCACCTCCTCACACCCTAATATAACCTTTGATATACCCACTCTAAATTACAGACTGCCATTCGCAAAACCATAGACACTCCAACACCAATAACTACATACCCACTCACTGATTCTTAGGTCTACACACACACATCCACTCACTCACCCGTACAGTCACTCATACGTACGGTCACTCAGTACAGGACTATCATATGCACTCATACTCCTATATAGACACTCAAACACCGCCACTCATCCATAGAGGTACTCATACACCTAGTCAGTCATGCAAATAATTAATCACACTGCCATTTACTCACCTATACAGTTATACACACACCAGCTCACTTACTCATACAAATACTAGCACATTCTTACGCTCTTATACAATCACTGATACAAGCACACACTTATCCATACAGCCACTCTCACAATCACACACTCTCACTTATAGCCATTTATATACTCCAACACACATATATACTGCCTTTCACATATGTAGTTACTCACACATGTACCACTGAGATATACATTCACTCACTAACACACCCATACACACACTCACCCACCCGTACAGTCCATCACAGATGCACTCTTGAAACCATCCACCCAGTGAATCGCCCACTCACACATCTATGCACAGAGTCGCACACACCCCACCCACACAAACACTCAGGCACCCATACAGATACTCAGACAACCAATCAATAACTCATATAGACACTCATGAAGCTATTCACAAACCCATGCAGCCACTTACACAGCAACAGACAGACGGATTCAGACATTCACCCAGTTTAGTCACTAACCCACGCATTCAGTAAGATACGTTTAATCACTAACTTATAGAGTTAGTCACGCACCTACTAAATCATCCATACAGACACTTATACACCCACTCATTCTTCAATACACCTTTCCCTATATATATAAAAAATATTTAAACTTTACAGAAACACACAGTCACTGCATGATGTCATCAGTGATGTCATTTGAGATGTCATCAGTGATGTCATCAGTGATGTCACTGACCATGTCATGAGTGATGTAATATGTGACGTCATCAGCAGTGCATTGCGGGGGCGCGAGTTATAGTTAGCTGAACTAACTATAATGGGGAATTTCTCTGGTTTTATGCAGTGAAATGTCCAACTAACTATAACTGTCCCTAAAACCTATGGTTTTTTCAGTGAATATATATATATATATATATATATATATATATATATATATATATATATATTCACTGAAAAAACCATAGGTTTCAGGGACGTTATAGTTAGCTGGACATTTCACTCTTACAAAACCATAGAAATTCCACTGTTTGCCCCATAGACCGTGCTACAATTATAACCCTTCGTTATGGTGTAAGCAACCACGTTGAATTTTGAGTGAATTATGGAGTGATAAGGTCGGATAAAACGCACCGGCATGCTGTGGTGAGCCTGTTTTGTGGCGGCGGTGTCTCGTGTAGCTCTCCTGCGGCTGCAGGAATCTGTGAGGCAGACTTCCGGGTGTACTCGTGTCAGTTTCCGTGGGCTACGGAGGCTGTTGACGGAAGGCGAAGGAAAGTCTGGAGCCGGCTCGAATGCGCGCTGCAGTACAATGCCCCCAAAAGCTGGACGCGGCAGAGCATGGAACACTATGGAGGCTGCGGATGTTGCGGGGGCACGAGACGCTGAAAAAAAGAAATGTGACCCGAACTCGGCAAAAAGGATGGCGCTCGTGTGGAGGGCTGCGGTAAGAAGACAGTACCCTCACTGTTTCTAAGTGGAAAACCGAGGAAACAGCTCCCCTCAGCACAAACAAGCCCGGGTAATGGACAGAGCAGCGGCACTGGTAAGAAGGGGGAGATTCTTCCGCCAGATAATCTTGTTAATCAGGAGGGCTCAGCTTGTGACACTCCCCGTGGCATGTTAAAAGATAGAGGGAATGTATTGGGGGAGAATGGTGCAAAGAATGGTGAACTGGTCCCTGAGAACTGTGATTTGGTGACAAAGGAAAACAGTCTCGGGTATATCAACCTGTCTAGGGAAAGATTCGGAACATGTTATATATAACCCGGATATGTTTGAGAAAAGCAAAATGTGCGACCAGCATATCACTAAAGAAAGTGACTCCGGAGATTAACCTTTTTTTCAATGTCTGATCCCTCAGACACCTCTGGTGATGAATCTGAATCAAACATACTGGGCAAGCGGAAAGGTGGCTCCCCTGATATTGGGCGTAAGGAGTCCAGCAATGCACAGATAGATGATGCAACAGAGTGGGGGACTGACTCACTTGGTACACCAGAAAGTAGCCCTAAGACTGTGCGCAAGAGGGATGGCTTAGGCGCAGGTTTTCAGATGGCCGAGAGCACAGACCCTCTTCAGTGGGATTATTCCTTGTTGGGGGAATCTGGGACCAATGGAGTGATTAATGGGACACAACCAAATCAGGATGTCGTGGAGAAACCCGAAGATATTTCTCTCACTGTTATATACCAAAGTATAATGGTCCATAGGGAAGCGACATGCACTGAGAGCCAGCGCACACAGGGGGTTTGCCGCAAACACCAGAATTCGGTACGAAGGATAGCCAAATCATGCTCCGAGTTTGTGGACAGGTTTAATGAGGCTGAAACACGTATTTCAAACTTGGAGGATGAACTAGCAGTGCAGAAAGCAACAACGGAAGCCTTGCGTACTGCAAAGGATGATACCCTCTGGAAGCTCACAGACCTTGAAAATCGCCTTCGGCGCAATAATCTTCGCGTGCTAGATATTCCCGAGGGGGCTGAGGGGCAGGATGCATGGAAGTTTATCATCGAGCTCTTCTCCGAGGCTTTTCCCGGACTAACTCAATGGGATTGGAATAGGGAGATCCAGAGGGCACACAGATTCCCTTTTACACAGCGCACAAGACCAGGTCAGAACACTACTAGACCTAGGGCTATTTTAATAGCAATTAATAACTTTCTGGCACGGGAAGCAATCGACCGTATCGGAAGAAAAGTGGGAAAGGGATAGAGTTCTTTGTACGCCCAGATTATTGTCCTCTGACTGTGGAGAAGAGATGGCAACTACGCCAGCTTATCACCCCGTTTCAAGATAAAGGCGCACAAGCTTACCTATTGAATCCAACTAAGCTGAAGATCATCTATAAGGAACATGTGCGATTCTTTACGGCAGAACTAGCGGCCAAAGAATACTTGCAGTCTCTATAAAAAAAATAAAAAAAGAAGGACTGTTCTCTACAGGCTACACACATAGATCTATTGTATTGGGGTTAGTTGGGTCTGTTGTTGAATTTAAGTTAATTTTTGTTCCCTTCTCTCTGTAATGTTGTCTGTTTTTTATTTTTCGAATGAGAGGTGTGAGGAAGGGAAAGCGGTTAATAATGCATGGTATAATGTGGGGCAGGGGGATCCGGGGGCAGTAGCTTATTCCATCTCAGAGACCTTGAGTCTCCAAGCCTCTTGTTTGGGGAAAGGAGGGGGTGGGTCAGGGCTTCGGCTGAAGCCTTGTGTGGGGAAGGTGTGGGGTGGGGGGATGGGGGTATAGTGGGGGGCACAGGGGGTGGGGGAGCACTAGGTAAAACAATCCATGATAGCGCAGTGAAACAAAGTATGAAATTCAATAGTTTGAGGTTCACGGTCCTAGAGTACACCGAAACGTGGAAGATAGATGGGGGATAGGAATGTATGGGGGCTGAATAATTATAGCAAGAGGCAACGGGTAGCGACTGAATTACGGGTGCTCCAACCAGATTTACTATGTATCCAGGAAACCCACATTCCTTGGGGCAAAAGAAAATTACTGGTTGAACTAAGATTAACAATATTAGCATGTACAGAGCTATCCACTACTACACGCGGCGTAGCGATATTGGCAAAGAGCTACATAGAAGGGACAGGAAGAGTGCTTGCGGATAACCATGGGAGGTGGGCTATCGCCGAATGAATAATTGGCACTACGAAGTGTACAGTCTGCTCTGTATATGGGTCGAATTTTGATGAGGCACCAGTAATAGAAGGGTTGAATGTGGAACTAGCATTATGGCCAACTCCGTTAATCTTGTGTGGTGACTTAAATATACACCTTGAACCAAAGGGCTTGCAGGAAGACATTAAACGATATAATGGCAGAAAACCTAAAGTATTTAAAGCACTTCAGCATTTATTAGCGGATCATGGTTTAGTTGATGCGTGGGCGGCTTTACGGGGCTCTGATCCTGGATATACATTTTATTCACACCCGCACCAGAAGTTAGTGAGACTGGACTATTTTTTTTGATCAAGTCTAATACTTTCTGATGCTGATATTCAGGTGCACCCACGGATCACATCAGATCATGGACCCCTGGTGTTGAATTTACACGCTCTCAAGGCAGGAACTAAGCCTAGATCGTTTACATTTGACAGGAAATTACTACTGGATGAAGGGTATGTAGCACACATGAAGGAGTGGATTAGGCAATTTTTGGCCATAAACCGTAATTCCACAGGGACTGGCTTTGTCTGCGATGCTCTAAAAGCTGGTTTTAGAGGGGAGACCCTTAGCTTTGGGTTATATAAGCAGAGGCAGATGAAATTGGAACTTCAGAAACTATACGATAAACTTACAATAGCTGAAGAAAATCTCATGCGGGGGATTTAAGCAAAGGGGATATTGCATTTTTGCAAACAGATGTAGCTCGTTGCAAGGCTAAAATAAATCTGCATTGGAGCAAAGAAGGAGCTAGTAAATATGCTATTAGCAAGAAACAAAGCTATGAGTATGGGGAGGCAGCCGGACGCTGTTTGGCGCAAAGGATCCGATCAAGAGAGGCTGCCCAAAGAATCGGATCTGTGGTTGATTCTTTGGGCAACTCTGTAGATACCGATGTTGGGATTTTAAATGTTTTTGATGACTTTTACGAGGCACTTTACACTGGAGAGAACCTTGATATGCAGGCTGGTGAAACACTGCTGCAGAGCCTTGATTGCAGAAATTTGAACCCTCAAGATGCAGAAATGCTAGAGGCACCCATAACTACTGAAGAGCTGGAAGTGGCAATTAATAGCTTAGCCACAGGCAAAGCGGCAGGGCCCGATAAACTCCCGTTGGAGGCGTATAAAACCTTCTTTGGAGAGCTTAAGGATGATATGCTTGTCACTTTTCAGCAAGCACAAATAGGCGCAGCACCTTTGACTTGGGATGAGGCAAGCATAATTGTTTTTAAAAAGAAAGACAAGTCACCTGAACAGCCTGGCTCCTATCGCCCTATATCGTTATTAAATTCTGATGGCAAAATCTATGCCAAAATTTTAGCGACTAGATTGGCGGATGTGCTAACCCCGTTGGTGTCGAGCCGACAGCATGGGTTTATACCTAAAAGGAGCACAATCAATCATATTAATAGGGTGGTAACCTTATTAGACATCGCTAGACCACGGGGAGCAAATTCAGCTTGATTTTATTAGACGCTGAAAAAGCATTCGATCGGGTCGCATGGGAATTTTTATGGGCAGTACTGCGACGATCGGGTTTTAGACAAGGTTTTATTACAGCTATCCAGGTTTTATATCGGCGCCCGACAGCCAAAATTTGTATAATGGGCCTTGAATCCGATCTTGTATATATTACACGGGGCACAAGGCAGGGATGCCCGTGTTCCCCCTTGTTCTCACTATATATCAACCCCTTCTTAATGATGCTAGAGCAAAACGCAGGGATAGAATCAGTAATTTGGAGGCAAGAGCACTATCGGGTTTTCGCGTATGCGGACGATGTTGCAGTTGTTACTCCAAATCCTATAATGGCTATGCCCAAGATAGAACAGCTGGCGCTTGAGTTTGGAGCAGCCTCAGGATACAAACTTAATATGTCTAAGACACAAATTCTGTGTTTAAATCAAGTGGGCTATAATGACCATTGAATTCTGAGTGAGGTATCATACCTGGGTGTCAAATTAAGGACTTGCCTAAAGACACTTGTGGAGATCTATTGGGGCAATATTTTAAACTCTGTACGGAAACAATTAGATTGTTGTGAATGTCTGAATCTCTCATTGGTGGGGCGATGCAACGTTCTTAAAATGTTAGTATTACCCAAGGTTTTATATTACTTTAGATCTGCTTCGTTAGAAATTTCCCGTGTCCAATTGTCAGCACTCCAATCAATCTGTGCTGGGTTTTTATGGGCGCAGGGGAAGCCTGGCAGAGCTATGCGCTTTATGGTCCTACCCCGCGAGAAAGGTGGTTGGGCAGTACCGGATTTTACCTTATATTATTATGTGTGTATACTGCAAAATATGAACATATTATTAACTGGGGAAGAGCCTCTTAGCACCGCCGAATCTCCCTCTATATATCAGATGCTATTGGGCAGCAATGCTAAAAATCGATTGTTCGTGAGGCTGGAGCCAAGTTATTATAAAAAAAACAGGTTTAAGGTTTTAAATGCCGCCTATAAGGTGTGGAAAGCCGTGCGAAAACGCTACCGACTTGAAAGGGTCTCCCATTATACTCTGTTCGCAGCCACAGTGCTATTGCCATCTATATTTTGGGATAGGACAATTGACAGATGCCGGATCAAAGGCATCCAATATATTGGAGATCTCTATGCTAATAGGACCTTGATGTCTTTTGAGATGCTAGCTGAGAAATATTGCCTCCCTAGATCTGAATTTTTTAAATATCTACAAATTCGTGATTATTTATGCAAAAGCCGATGGAGGATTGAATTGAATCCTTTAGTAGAGGCGGTGCGGAAGAATGCGCGCATCGGCATCTTATACAATTTATTATTAGACACTCAGGGCGGTGATCTGGCTATGCATAACATCAAGTGGGACAATAGGTTAGGGTGCCAAGGTACTCGGGTGGAACACTCCATCGATTTGGCTGGGAGGTTATTGATGTCTGCTAATCTTCGTTCACAACACTATAAGACTGTGTTTAACCTCTACTACACTCCAGCTAGGTTGCTAAAATGGGGAGGGGCAAATGATGGAAGGTGTTTTCGATGTGGAACTGAGGATGCAGACATTGTGCACATTTTTTTTACATGTAGGCACCTAAGTAACTTTTTGGAGCACCTAGAGAAATTTTTAGCGGAAATCATGGGGGTACAGTAAGACTGTCTGTTTCCCATCTGCTGTTGGGGGTGGCTGAGAGTGACAGGTGTGATCAGTTGGTATATAAATTCCGATACTTGATTTTCTTAGCTACAGCCATAGCCAGATTATGCATTGCTTCAATGTGGCTTCAGAAAGATGCTCCGATTTTGGAACTATGGAGGGCCAGATTTTTTACCATTTGTAATCTAGAGCATAGACTATATGCCGTGAAAGGCTCCAGAAAGAGGAAATAGGGCATGGAGATATGAGGGCCAGTGTTGGCATATATGGAAGAATGATGATTTGCATCTGGGTGTAACCTCTAATTATCTTGCATTTGCACTTTAAGGAATTGTTATGGATTCGAGCTTGATAATGATGAAATATGCACTGTATGTTATTAATTAGCTAACTATTGCCTAACCATCTTTTTTTATGTTTTAGGACTGTGTTTTTTAAGGCTGCTGATTTTATATCTGTAATGTAACTATCATGGATTAAAAATAAATAAAAAAATTAAAAAAAGAAATTCCACCGTTATAGTTAGCTCAGCTAACTATAACTCGCTCACCCGCAATGCACTGCTCATGACGTCACATATTACATCATTCATGACATGGTCAGTGACATCACTGATGACATCACTGATGACATCTCAAATGACATCACTGATGACATCATCCAGTGACTGTGTGTTTCTATAAAATTTAAATATGTTTTATATATATGCCAAGGTGTATTGAAGAATGAGTGGGTGTATAAGTGTCTGCATGGAGGATTTAGTAGGTGCGTAACTGACTGTATAAGTGAGTGATTAAATATGTCTTACTGAATGCATGGGTTAGTGACTAAACTGTGTGAATGTCTGTATCAGTCTGTCTGTTGTTGTGTAAGCTGCTGCATGGGTTGGTCAGTAGCTACATGAGTGTCTATATAGGTTATTGATTGGTTGTCTGAGTATTTTTTTGGGAGATTGAGTTGTGTGTGGGTGGGTGGGAGGTGTGTGACTCTGTGCATAGATGTGTGAGTGGTTGATTCACTGGGTGTATGGGTTCAAGAGTGCATGTGGAAACAGCTGTATGTGTGCGTGAGTGTGTGTATGGGTGTGTTGGTGAGTGAATGGATGTCTCAGTGGTACATGTCCAAGTAACTACATATGTAAAAGGCAGTGTATGTGAGAGTTGAAGTATATAAATGACTATACATGAGAGTCAGTGATTGTGAGACTGGCTGTATGGATGAGTGTGTACTTGTATCACTGATTATATAAGAGAGTAATTATGCGTTAGTATCTGTATGACTAAGTGAGGTGATGTGTGTATAACTCTATAGGTGAGTAAATGGAAGTGTGATTGATTCTTTGCATGACTGACTAGGTGTGTGAGTAACTCTGGATGAGTGGCGGTGTGTGAGTGTCTGTATAGGTGTATGAGTGCATATGATAGTGTTGTCTTGATGAGTGACTGCATGTATGAGTGATTCTATGGGTGAATGAGTGGATGTGTGTGTAGACCTAGGAATCAGTGAGTGCGTATGTAGTAACTGGTATTGATGTGTCAATGATTTAGAAAATGGTAGTCTGTATTTTACAGTGGGTGTATCAAAGGTTATATTAGAGTGTGAGGAGGTGCATCAGATTTTCACGTGGATGATGTCATCAGTGATGTCATTTGAGATGTCATCAGTGATGTCATCAGTGATGTCACTGACCATGTCACGAATGATGTAATATGTGACGTCATGAGCAGTGCATTGCGGGTGCGCGAGTTATAGTTAGCTGAACTAACTATAACGGTGGAATTTCTATGGTTTTGTAAGAGTGAAATGTCCAGCTAACTATAACGTCCCTGAAACCTATGGTTTTTTCAGTGAATATATATATATATATATATATATATATATATATATATATATATATATATATATATATATATATAATTAATAAGGTTTGCCTCATGTTGGGATGCACCCTCAGGAAGTATACTGCCACAAGAAAGTTGCTTCTTTAAAACACACGACAGTTCATTTGCGACGCGTTTCGGGCCTTCCGCCCTTTATCCATGGCAAATTGTCACTGGAGCGGCAAAACACAACTGCCAGCACTTCCCCAATTATATAGTCACGCCCTTGTGGGCCGGCAACTCTCCATCGCCGTAGAAGTGCATGATGGGACGGCGATGGAGAGTTGCCGGCCCACAAGGGCGTGACTATATAATTGGGGAAGTGTTGGCAGTTGTGTTTTGCCGCTCCAGTGACAGTGCATGAACACGCCTCCCCTGATGTGCACATCGCCTTCCCTCCTCAGTACAAAGTAATTAGAATAGACAGGAAGGAGAAAAGAGGAGGAGGTCTATTAATAGCCTCCACTGAGGACTTGAATATCACAGCTTTAGAAACCATTATCTCAGACCACACAGAACTATGTATCTTTAAAATTGAAGGCCTATCTAGTGGTACCTGGAGAGGGGCCCTAATCTATCGTCCCCCTGGTCCCAAAGGTGATTTCTCCAATAAACTGTTAGAGACCCTTGCGCCGCATGTATTGGCCTCTGATAATTTTTTCCTAATTGGAGACTTCAATTATCATGCTGAGATTCTATCAAACCCGGATACCGACCAGCTGATCACAAACATGAGCACTCTCGGACTCGTCCAGCTAGTCACAGGTCCCACCCATAGCGCTGGTCATACGCTCGACCTTCTCTTTACAAATTTCTCAGGAATTACAGTTGAACCCCCGGCGCCACTATTATGGTCAGACCATCATTTATTAAAATTTGCCGTCTCTACCAAAAACGATCATAAAAACGCATCAATACTGCGAAGATCATGGCGTAAAGTCACTCTGCCTCTCTTCTCAAAACATTTCTGCCCAGACCATCCAAGATTAGAAGCTAGTGTAGATCAAGCGGCACAAGACCTCGATAAAGCCATTTTGACTGCGCTGGACAAAATTGCCCCCTTTACCCAGGTTAAAATCAAGTCCAGGACTGCCCCCTGGTTCACAGACCAATTAAAAACCACAAAGCTTCTGTGTAGAACCGCGGACCGAAAATGCCGCAAAAGTAAAAACACGGCTGACCGTGAAATATATAAAAACATCCATCATGGCTACAGGACTGATATCAAACTGGCAAAAAAATTATTTCTCCTAAATAGGATAAGTCAGGCAGAAAATTCTTGCAAAGAACTTTATCAAATCCTGAAAGAATTTACAACTCCCACCAACCAATCATCGATCCCTAACTCTCAAGCCTGGACTGACTCTCTTTCCAAATTCTTTGAAGATAAAATCATGGCCATTCATCATTCTTGTCCATCACAACATAACAACACCAATTCTGAAGATGTGCCCAGCATGTTCTCTGACCCCCCACACATCCTGGACGAATTTATTAAGTTCGACACTAAGGCAGTCACTACTGTTATGTTGAAGATATAATCAGGTTCTCCCACCGACTCTGTACCTCCAAAAAATGTTCCTACAATTGCTCCGGTATTACTGGAAAGTCTTACAGGGCTATTTAATAAATCATTCTCGGAGGCGGACTTTCCTAAAATGTGGACGGCAGCTAGGGTAAGACCTATTCTAAAAAAAAACACTGCCGACCCAAAACTGCTCCTAAACTACCGTCCAATCTCTCTACTTCCATACTTTGGGAAAATGTTAGAATCTCTCATTAACCAACAGCTCGTTGACCATCTCGAGAGCCAGGGACTGCTCGATCCCTCTCAGTCCGGTTTTAGGGCGGCGCACAGCACAGAGACAGCACTGGTCGAGGTAACAGATAACATCAGGCTGGCCTTGGACAAACATCAGTCGGCCATCCTCATCCTGCTCGACCTGTCCGCCGCCTTTGACACTATCTCCCATAGCATTCTAGAACATCGGATTTGGGAGATAGGTGTCAGAGGCAATGCCCTCAAGTGGTTTAAGAGCTACCTAGCCGACCGAGTAACAACAGTCCAAATGGGTAATAACATCTCATGTGAGAGACCAGTCAAGATGGGAGTGCCACAGGGCTCTATTTTGAGCCCGACCCTCTTTAACCTGTACATGACGCCACTGGCCAAGGTGATCAGATCTTACGGCTTTGATGTCATATCTTACGCAGATGACACGCAGATTCTGATCACTATTGGCCCAGACCCCACCGAAACAAAGCAGCGCTTCAATAAATGCCTGTCCCACATTGACAGGTGGATGAGCTCCAACCACCTACAACTGAATGGAGGCAAGTCGGAGATTATGCTCATCGTCAAGGCACAGGAGCACTGGTCCAATGACTGGTGGCCACCTCACCTTGGCCCTTGTCCAACTCCCAAACTGACGGTACGAAACTTAGGCTTCTACATGGACAATCAACTGTCCATGAAAAACCAGATTAACCACATCATCGGTACCTGTTTCAGAGTAATGCGCAGCCTGCGGAAGGTTTTCAAATGGATTCCGACTGAGGCTAGGAAACCCTTAGTCCAAGGACTAATAATAAATCGAATGGACTATGGAAACGCCCTACTGTTCTCAATTAATGAAAACCTTTTGGACAGACTACAAATTTTGCAGAATACCGCGGCAAGGCTGGTCCTGGATCTTCCGCCCAGATCCTCCTCCGCACCCTGTTTGAGATCTCTACACTGGCTTCCAGTGAGAAAACGAATCCTCTTCAAGATCCTTTGTCTGATCCACAAACACATGTACGGAAAAGGCCCGAGATACTGGTCCAAGAAACTATGCTGGTACCAACCACGCAGGATGCTCAGATCCAGTAACAAATTTTTGCTTACCCCTCTCAAAATCCACACGGCTAGAAAAGGAGGCAGGTCTTTCTCCTTTCTCACCCCAGCATCATGGAACAAAATTCCTTCACACTTACGTACCATCTCCGATCACAACTCCTTTCGTAAGAGGCTGAAGTCATGACTATTTGACATCTGAGCTATCATCTCTATCAGAGCCGTCTGCAAGCGCCATGAGACTTCCGAGTGATGTGAGCGCTATACAAATGTCCCTGATTTGATTTGATTTGACAGCTTGCCATGGATGAAGGGCGGAAGGCCCGAAACGCGTCGCAAATGAACTGTCGTGTGTTTTAAAGAAGCAACTCTCTTGTGGCAGTATACTTCCTGAGGGTGCATCCCAACATGAGGCAAACCTTATTAATTATGTTTTACGGCCCGCCTGGTCGAGTTGAGGCACCACCGCGACATCCACAGCGGGTCCGCTGCTGTTCACTTGGACGGCTGAATGCGTGAGCAGGAGGTGCGCCTGGTATCAGGGAGCTGTGTGTATTTAAAGCACTTTGAACGAACTTTTAATATATCTATCGGCAAGAACAGACCCACATGGGTTGCGATGTTGAAACTACCAGTCCCATCATGCACTTCTACGGCGATGGAGAGTTGCCGGCCCACAAGGGCGTGACTATATAATTGGGGAAGTGCTGGCAGTTGTGTTTTGCCGCTCCAGTGACAGTTTGCCATGGATGAAGGGCGGATGGCCCGAAACGCATCGCAAATGAACTGTCGTGTGTTTTAAAGAAGCAACTCTCTTGTGGCAGTATACTTCCTGAGGGTGCATCCCAACATGAGGCAAACCTTATTAATTATGTTTTACCGCCCGCCTGGTCGAGTTGAGGCACCAACGTGACATCCACAGCGGGTCCGCTGCTGTTCACTTGGATGGCTGAATGCGTGAGCAGGAGGTGCGCCTGGTATCAGGGAGCTGTGTGTATTTAAAGCACTTCGAACAAACTTTTAATATATCTATCGGCAAGAACAGACCCACATGGATTGTGATGTTGAAACTACCAGTCCCATCATGCACTTCTACGGCGATGTAGAGTTGCCGGCCCACAAGGGCGTGACTATATAATTGGGGAAGTGCTGGCAGTTGTGTTTTGCCGCTCCAGTGACAGTTTGCCATGGATGAAGGGCGGAAGGCCCAAAACGCGTCGCAAATGAACTGTCGTGTGTTTTAAAGAAGCAACTCTCTTGTGGCAGTATACTTCCTGAGTGTGCATCCCAACATGAGGCAAACCTTATTAATTATGTTTTACGGCCCGCCTGGTCGAGATGAGGCACCACCGCGACATCCACAGCGGGTCCGCTGCTGTTCACTTGGACGGCTGAATGCGTGAGCAGGAGGGGCGCCTGGTATCAGGGAGCTGTGTGTATTTAAAGCACTTTGAACGAACTTTTAATATATCTATCGGCAAGAACAGACCCACATGGGTTGTGATGTTGAAACTACCAGTCCCATCATGCACTTCTACGGCGATGGACAGTTGCCGGCCCACAAGGGCGTGACTGTATAATTGGGGAAGTGCTGGCAGTTGTGTTTTGCCGCTCCAGTGACAGTTTGCCATGGATGAAGGGCGGAAGGCCCAAAACGCGTCGCAAATGAACTGTCGTGTGTTTTAAAGAAGCAACTCTCTTGTGGCAGTATACTTCCTGAGTGTGCATCCCAACATGAGGCAAACCTTATTAATTATGTTTTACGGCCCGCCTGGTCGAGATGAGGCACCACCGCGACATCCACAGCGGGTCCGCTGCTGTTCACTTGGACGGCTGAATGCGTGAGCAGGAGGGGCGCCTGGTATCAGGGAGCTGTGTGTATTTAAAGCACTTTGAACGAACTTTTAATATATCTATCGGCAAGAACAGACCCACATGGGTTGTGATGTTGAAACTACCAGTCCCATCATGCACTTCTACGGCGATGGACAGTTGCCGGCCCACAAGGGCGTGACTGTATAATTGGGGAAGTGCTGGCAGTTGTGTTTTGCCGCTCCAGTGACAGTTTGTCATGGATGAAGGGCGGAAGGCCCGAAACGCGTCGCAAATGAACTGTCGTGTGTTTTAAAGAAGCAACTCTCTTGTGGCAGTATACTTCCTGAGGGTGCATCCCAACATGAGGCAAACCTTATTAATGATGTTTTACGGCCCGCCTGGTTGAGTTGAGGCACCACAGAGACATCCACGGCGGGTCCCCTGCAGTTTACTTGGATGGCTGAATGCGTGAGCAGGAGGTGCGCCTGGTATCAGGGAGCTGTGTGTATTTAAAGCACTTTGAACTAACTTTTAATATATCTATTGGCAAGAACAGACCCACATCAACCAATCAATCAATCAATCAATCAATCAGGGAATTGTAAGCGCGCTACTCACCCGTGAGGGTCTCAAGGCGCTGAGGGGGGAGGGGGTCCGCAGATCTGTTTAGCCGAAGAGCCAGGTCTTGAGGGTCTTCCTGAAGGTGTTCAGGGAGGGGGCGCGTCTGATGTCTGCCGGTAGCTCGTTCCAGGTCTTGGCTGCAATGTGAGAGAAGGATCTTCCGCCTGCTCTGGCTCTGTGGATGCGCGTGGTTTCGGCCAGTGCAAGGTTGGAAGATCGGAGGTTTCTTTTGGGTACGTGGAAGTTGATTCTGTCATTGAGGTATTTGGGTTCGTTGTTGTGTAGGCATTTGTAGGCGTGAGTGAGGATTTTGAAAGTGACTCTTTTCTCCATGGGGAGCCAGTGGAGACTTCGTAGGTGTTGGCTGATATGTTCGTGTCGGGGGATGACGAGGACGAGTCTGGCGGCGGTGTTCTGTATTGTTTGGAGTTTGCGGAGTAGGGACTTGTTGATTCCGGCGTAGAGTGCATTTCCATAGTCCAGTCTGCTGGTGATGAGTGCGTGGGTGACTGTCTTCCTTGACTCAGGGGGGATCCACTTGAAGGTCTTGCGGAGTATGCGGAGGGTGTTGAAGCAGCTGGAGGTGACGGCGTTGACCTGTCTGTTCATGGTGAGTGATGAGTCGAGTACGATGCCGAGGTTCTTGGCGTGGTCTGAGGGGGTAGGTGGGCTTCCAAGGGTGGTCGGCCACCAGGTGCTGTCCCATGCAGAAGGGGTGGTACCGAGGACGAGGACTTCTGTCTTCTCGGCATTGAGCTTCAGGCAGCTGTTGGTCATCTAGACTGCGACGTCTTGCATTCCTTTCTGGAAGTTGAGTTTGGCAGTGGTGGGGTCTTTGGTGAGGGAGAGGATGAGCTGGGTGTCGTCGGCGTAGGATACGATGTTGAGGCCATGTTGTCGGATGATGGCTGCGAGTGGGGCCATGTAGATGTTGAAGAGGGTGGGGCTCAGTGATGAACCCTGTGGGACTCCGCAGGTGATTTTCGTTGGGTCGGAGAGGAAGGGTGGGAGTCTGATCCTTTGGCTTCTTCCGGTGAGGAATGATCGGATCCAGTGCAGGGCTGTTCCTTGTATGCCTGCGTCGTGTAGTCTGGCGACTAGTGTGTGGTGGGAGACGGTGTCGAAGGCCGCTGATAGGTCGAGTAGGATGAGGGCTGTGGAGTGGCCTTGGTCCAGGAGGGTGCGGATGTCGTCTGTGGCAGCAAGTAGGGCGGTCTCTGTGCTGTGGTTGCTTCGGAATCCGGATTGGGATGGGTCGAGGACGGCGTTCTCTTCAATGAATCGTGTCAGTTTCCTGTTGACTGTTTTCTCTGCAACTTTGGCTGCGAAGGGGAGGAGCGAGATGGGCCGATAGTTCTTGAGGTCGGTGGGGTCAGCTGTGGGCTTCTTGAGCAGGGGTCTGACTTCTGCGCGCTTCCAGTCATCTGGGAAGGTGCCTGTTTTGAAGGTGGTGTTGATGGTGCGTTGCAGTTCGGGTGTGATGGCGGCCGCAGCTCTGTGGTAGATATGAGGGGGGCAGGGGTCGGTGGGGGCCCCCGAGTGGATGCTTTTCATGGTCGAGGCAGTGTCTTCGGCCGTGATCGGTGTCCAGTTGGAGATGGTGGGCTGGCTGGTGTTTCTGGGGGGCGGGGGGCCATCTGTGGCGCCTGGTGGATGGTCGATGAAGTTGTCATAGAGGTTTTTGATCTTGAGGTGGAAATAGGTTCCAAGCTTGTCGCAGAGGTCTTGGGATGGTGTGATGTCTGTGGTTTCGCTGCGTGGGTTGGTGAATTCCTGAATGACACTAAAAAGTTCCTTGGAGTTGGTGGAGTTGGCCAGGATTTTGTTGTGGATGAAGTTCCTCTTGGTGGCTCTGATCTGGTTATGGTAGTCCGTCATGGCGTCCTTGTAGGTGGTGTGGTTTTCGGGTTCTTGGTGTTTCTCCAGTTCTTCTCCAGGCGTCTGCAGGTGCGTCTGGCTTCTTGGAGAGCGGTGGTGAACCAGGCGGCTTTCCTGGGGTGTTGTCTGTCGGGGTTGCATAGCGGGGCGAGCTCGTCTGCGCAGTTGAAGATCCAGGTGTGGAGTTCTCTGGCTGCGTTGTTTGCGTCATTTGCGTCGGGTGCCCAGGTCTGGTTGTCTTGGGTGAGGGTGGAGTTAAGTTGCTCGTCGGTAACCTTGCTCCAGTTCCTTCGAGGTGGGCGTGGGGCTTGTTTGGGTGCCTTGGGTTTGTTGATGGCGAAGTGTACGCAGTGGTGGTCTGTCCATGGTGGCTGCGTTGTGTGGCTGAATTGGACGCTGTTTCCTGCCACGAAGATGGGGTCGAGGGTGTGTCCTGCTCTGTGGGTCGGTGTGTTGACGAGTTGTTTAAGTCCGATGCTGGCGAGGTTGTCACAAAGGATAGTGGAGTTGGGGTCGCTGGGGTTGTCGAGGTGGAAGTTCAGGTCTCCAATGAGTATGTAGTTTGCTGAGGCGATGGCGTGGGGTGCGATGAAGTCGGTGATGGTGGTGGTGAAGGGTGTTCGGGGGCTGGGGGGTCTGTAGATGAGGGTTCCTCGGAGTGTGGCTTTGGGGCTGGTCTGGATCTGGAAGTGCAGGTGTTCGGCGGAGGGGAAGGTTTCGCTGGAGGTGGTGAGGCGGAGGGTGCTCTTGTGGGCGATGGCGAGGCCCCCTCCTGGGTGGTTGGGGCGGTCTTTCCTCTGGGTCTTGTATCCGCCTGGGATGGCGGTGCTGATGTCGGGGGCGGAGGATGCGTTGGTCCAGGTCTCTGTGAAGAAGGCGATGTCGGCGAGAGAGAGTCGAGTAGGTTCCAGATTTCCATGGTGTGCTTGTGTACGGAGTGTACGTTGAGGAGGATGCATTTTAGGGTGTCCCCGGTGCTGGCGTCGGCGGTGTTGGAGGCCGGGGTGGCAGTGAGGGTCTGGCGGCAGTGGAGGCAGGAGAACTGGCCGTGGGTCGTGTTCGGCGAGGCCTGTTGGCATTCTCTAAGTCTTCCAGGGTTGAGTGCGAGGAGGGTGGGGTGTTGTAGCGATGGGTAGTGGAAGGTCCAGGGTTCCTGGCGCTGGCCGCGGTCGGGTCACGGACGGGCACAGACGGGCTTGCCTTTGGCGCGACGGTGGCGCGACCGCTGCGCGCGTCCGCTGCACGACCGCGCAGCAGCCGCCATTAAGTAGGGGAGGTGGGAGGGAGGAGAGGCTGGGAGGTGGGAGTGGGGGAATTCCGGAGGGGAATTCCGGGGGGGAATTCCGGGGGGGAATTCTGGGGAGGAGGGGCCGCAGGGGCAGCAGCGGTGAAAGGAACAGGCAGGCACGAGAAAATAAAAACAGTGGTGGGATTTGAGCAAGACACAGATGGGCACAATAACAGTGGCACAACAGGGAAAAATTAAACGGCTGAGAAAGGTTACGGTGGTTGCAGGCAGTCTGGTCCCAGTTGGAGCGAGCAGCAGGCGCAGGAGCGGCCAGCAGCCTCAAACCTCCCAAGGAGGAGGTCGGGTCTGGAGGCAAGAGACGGCACAGCGGAGCTGCGGGGAGAGAGTGGACCTAGACCCACATGGGTTGTGATGTTGAAACTACCAGTCCCATCATGCACTTCAACGGCGATGGAGATTTGCCGGCCCACAAGGGCGTGACTATATAATTGGGGAAGTGCTGGCAGTTGTGTTTTGCCGCTCCAGTGACAGTTTGCCATGGATGAAGGGCGGAAGGCCCGAAACGCATCGCAAATGAACTGTCGTGTGTTTTAAAGAAGCAACTCTCTTGTGGCAGTATACTTCCTGAGGGTGCATCCCAACATGAGGCAAACCTTATTAATTATGTTTTACGGCCAGCCTGGTCGAGTTGAGGCACCACCGCGACAACCACAGCGAGTCCGCTGGTGTTCACTTGGACGGCTGAATGCGTGAGCAGGAGGTGCGCTTGGTATCAGGGAGCTGTGTGTATTTAAAGCACTTTGAACAAACTTTTAATATATCTATCGGCAAGAACAGACCCACATGGGTTGTGATGTTGCAACTACCAGTCCCATCATGCACTTCTACAGCGATGGAGAGTTGCCGGCCCACAAGGGCGTGACTATATAATTGGGGAAGTGCTGGCAGTTGTGTTTTGCCGCTCCAGTGACAGTTTGCCATGGATGAAGGGCGGAAGGCCCAAAACGCGTCGCAAATGAACTGTCGTGTGTTTTAAAGAAGCAACTCTCTTGTGGCAGTATACTTCCTGAGGGTGCATCCCAACATGAGGCAAACCTTATTAATTATGTTTTACGGCCCGCCTGGTCGAGTTGAGGCACCACCGAGACATCCACAGTGGGTCCGCTGCTGTTCACTTGGACGGCTGAATGCGTGAGCAGGAGGTGCACCTGGTATCAGGGAGCTGTGTGTATTTAAAGCACTTTGATCGAACTTTTAATATATCTATCGGCAAGAACAGACCCACATGGGTTGTGATATTGAAACTACCAGTCCCATCATGCACTTCTACGGCGATGGAGAGTTGCCGGCCCACAAGGGCGTGATTATATAATTGGGGAAGTGCTGGCAGTTGTGTTTTGCAGCTCCAGTGACAGTTTGCCATGGATGAACGGCGGAAGGCCCGAAACCCGTCGCAAATGAACTGTCGTGTGTTTTAAAGAAGCAACTCTCTTGTGGCAGTATACTTCCTGAGGGTGCATCCCAACATGAGGCAAACCGTATTAATTATGTTTTACGGCCCGCCTGGTCGAGTTGAGGCACCACCGCAACATCCACAGCGGGTCCGCTGCTGTTCACTTGGACGGCTGAATGCGTGAGCAGGAGGTGCGCCTGGTATCAGGGAGCTGTGTGTATTTAAAGCACTTTGAACGAACTTTTAATATATCTATCGGCAAGAACAGACCCACATGGGTTGTGATGTTGAAACTACCAGTCCCATCATGCACTTCTACGGCGATGGAGAGTTGCCGGCCCACAAGGGCGTGACTATATAATTGGGGAAGTGCTGGCAGTTGTGTTTTGCCGCTCCAGTGACAGTTTGCCATGGATGAAGGGCGGAAGGCCCGAAACGCGTCGCAAATGAACTGTCGTGTGTTTTAAAGAAGCAACTCTCTTGTGGCAGTATATTTCCTGAGGGTGCATCCCAACATGAGGCAAACCTTATTAATGATGTTTTACGGCCCGCCTGGTCAAGTTGAGGCACCACCGCGGCATCCACAGCGGGTCCGCTGCTGTTCACTTGGACGGCTGAATGTGTGAGCAGGAGGTGTGCCTGGTATCAGGGAGCTGTGTGTATTTAAAGCACTTTGAACGAACTTTCAATATATCTATCGGCAAGAACAGACCCACATGGGTTGTGATGTTGAAACTACAAGTCCCATCATGCACTTCTACGGCGATGGAGAGTTGCCGGCCCACAAGGGCGTGACTATATAATTGGGGAAGTGCTGGCAGTTGTTTTGCCGCTCCAGTGACAGTTTGCCATGGATGAAGGGCGGAAGGCCCGAAACGCGTCGCAAATGAACTGTCGTGTGTTTAAATGAAGCAACTCTCTTGTGGCAGTATACCTCCTGAGGGTGCATCCCAACATGAGGCAAACCGTATTAATTATATATATATATATATATATATATATATATATATATATATATATATATATATATATATATATATATATATATATATATATATATACATACATACACACACAAATACACCCTTCAGTTTTTTCAGTGAATTTCTAAGGTTTTTAAATTCTATTTCCTAAGTATAACATCCCTCTAACCTTTGGTTTATATATATACAAACAACAGGAATCACCGCCCCTGCTCCACACGCCCTGGGTTCCTTCTCAAGCGGTGGTGAGCCGCTTACGTATACAAACACAGCAGCAGACCAGAATTGTGTCGGCCGACACAAACGAGAGCACTCTCGAGAATTTGTGCATAAATTTTCTTTATTCGTGCAGAACCTCCCTCAGCACTGACAGACGCGTTTCGCCACGCCGGCTTTGTCGATGTCAGTTAATTCATTCAAACACCACCATTTTAAAGTAAAAAAAGTGTATATCAATCAAAGTGGTAAACATAAAAGATGGCTCAGTTCAATTCATACTTAAAATGCATCGGATTTTGTGGCGGCCATCTTAGAACCTGTTGTGACACTGTTTAAACAGAGCAATATCCATCATTTTTGACGATGTCCTCATAAATGTGACAGGAGGTGTACAAATTCTCATTATATACATTAGTATAAAAGTTTATATATACATATATACAAAGATGGCATGCCTCCCTCAAGTCATTCTGCATGATCAGACAAATTGTGTTCCCCAATGGCGATAAGTATTTACACAATATACTCTGTACTCATGCAATATGTCTGATATCTTGCGCTATTGTTCGACGCTACTACGTAGCCTTGCAATGTCATCATTTTCACACCTCATGTGGAAATTCATATCAAATTACTTCTATGCCAACATTATATACAGATCATATAGCCCTGAATGGACGTACGTCATTGGCATGAGACTTCAAATCAAATCGAAGTGCCATGAAATTCACAAGTAATCAAAAGTATATCGCCTAGGATAATATATGATCACTATTCACACACCTCAACCTTATAGGAGGTGAACATTTACAATGTTTACTTTTTTTGTGACCTTTTTAAATATAGCCCTGTATGGGCAAATCACATTGTTATATGCAAGTTTTAAACAGGCAAGAGAAAAGGCCCATACATATATTTAAAGATCACTTCCCCTTGCAGTTTAGTACAAAGCAATATTCGAACAGCCCCCGATGTACCTGCCATTCATTTAAGAATTTGTCCAGAGCTAACACCGCTTACATATGCCATAAGGATAACACAGAAAAATGACAAAATAAATATACATATCTGATGTTATTCTGGACAGTCATTCCAGGTGGACCCACAGTTCCTCATCATTGTTCAAACCCTGTGGTGCCCTAGTACCTAGTTCAATGATATATTTTGATTCTAATGATCGTAGTTTCCTGACCCTATCTCCTCCTCTTTCATTCTTTGGGATTTGGTCAAGGCAATAGAATGTCACCAAGTCACGGTTGCTGTTGTGAGTGCTTTCAAAGTGGCGAGCAACGGGGTAGGTATTATCTTTCTTGGCTATCGCACACATGCGCTCTAATACCCATTTTTTGACGGGGTGTATGGTGCTGCCTATATAGCTTTTCTGACAGGGGCATTCTAAGCAATATATTGTAAATTCAGAGTTACAATTTAGAAGATGATTGATGCTTCTAACAGTCCTAGACTTCTTCCCCTGTACTTCATAAGTGTTTCTTTTATGACTAAACTTGCAGGCTTTACACTTCAAGCAGGGAAAAAATCCAGTGACTGGCTCATTTTTCTTTAATGAAGTGGACTGATAGTGGCTGGATATCAAATGATCTTTAATGGATTTCGATCTTCTATATGTGATCAGTGGCTGGGCGGAAAGCACATTTCTCAAGATATTATCAGTTTTCAGAATGTGCCAATTTTTTCTAAACACTTTGACCATTTTCGAGGATTTTGCAGTATAGCGTGTAATCATGCGCACTGGTTCTACCTGACTAGTAATGTCTCCTCCCTTCTTGAATTTGGGAACCAATAATTCCAATCTAGTTGTTTTTGCCACCTTTTTTTCTGCCATACGGAGGATATTATTGGAATAGCCCCTCGCTCTAAACCGACTAAGGGCTTCATTCTTTGCTTTGTTGTAGTCCTCATCCGTGGCACAATTGCGTTTCATATGCAAAAGCTCCCCATACGGGATATTATTAATCATGCTCTTAGGATGAAAACTCTTAGCATGTAACATGGTATTTCCAGCCGTTGGTTTTCTGTAAAGCCGTGTCAAGATGCTAGTGTCATCAACATATACTTCTAAGTCAAGGTAAAAGACCTGGGTACTACTGATATGCCCACTAAACACTAGATTAAAATCATTGGAGTTCAAGAATGTTATGTATTCCTCAGCTGAGGAACATGACCCCTTCCACAGGATGAATAAATCATCAATGTAGTGGGCCCATAATATGACCCTATCCAGCCATTTCTCGGGCACCTCCCGCCAGGCCACGTGCTTCTCCCACCAGCCTACGAAAAGATTTGCATAGCTGGGGGCGAAGCACGTGCCCATGGCGGTCCCGTGTTGTTGCCTATATAGCTGCCCTGCAAAGATAAAAATGTTATTTTCTAAGCAAAATGTAAGCATTTCAAGAAGCATATCATTATGTCTCCCGAATTTTAGTGGGCGCTTATTCAAAACCATTTAACAGCATCAATCCCCTGTCTATGGTTTTTACAGGTATAAAGGCTGGTTATATCTAGTGTAATTAGCAGCATATCAGGTTCCCAATTAATCCCTTCAATTAATCTTAAAAAGTCCTGTGTATCTCTTATGTAAGAGCTTAAATTCTTCACCCAAGGTGCCAAAAATGAGCCCAGATATATTGAACAATTTTCCAGGAGGCTATTTATTGAGGCGACTATAGGTCTTCCCGGAGGCCAGTGAATATCTTTGTGCACCTTAGGAAGGTGATGAAATGTTCGTAATGTGGGGTACTCACAAAAAGAAAATTAAATTCATCAGTGTCCAACATTCCCTCATCTCTCCAGTCTCTTAGACATTGATGAAAAATCTCAATACATGCGGAGTAGTCTTTTCTTGTTATCGGCAAATAGCAGTTCCTATCCTCCAACTGATTCAGAGCTTCTCTGAGATATTGCTCTTTGGGAAAGACAACACATATATTCACTGAAAAAACCACAGGTTTCAGGGACGTTATAGTTAGTTGGACATTTCACTCGTACAAAACCAGAGAAATTCGGCCGTTATAGTTAGTTAAGCTAACTATAACTCGCGCCCCCACAATGCACTGCTGATGACGTCACATATTACATCATTCATGACATGGTCAGTGACATCACTGATGACAGCACTGATGACATCTCAAATGACATCACTGATGACATCACTGATGACATCATCTAGTGACTGTGTGTTTCTGTAAAGTTTAAATATGTTTTATATATATATATATATATATATATATATATGCCAAGGTGTATAGAAGAATGAGTGGGTGTATGAGTGTCTGAATGGATGATTTAGTAGGTGCGTGACTGACTGTATAAGTGAGTGATTAAACGTGTCTTACTGAATGCATGGGTTAGTGACTAAACTGTGTGAATGTCTGTATCAGTCTGTTAGTTGGTGTGTAAGCGGCTGCATGGGTTGTGAGTAGCTACATGAGTGTCTATTTGGGTTATTGATTGGTTATTTGTGTATCTATATGGGTGCCTGAGTGTCTGGGTGTGTGGGGAGTGTGTGACTCTGTGCATAGATGTGTGAGTGGGTGATTCACTAGGTGTATGGGTTCAAGAGTGCATCTGTAAAGGGCTGTATGGGTGGGTGAGTGTGTGTATGGGTGTGTTGGTGAGTGAATGGATGTCTCAGTGGTACATGTGTGAGTAACTACATATGTGAAAGGCAGTATATGTGAGTGTCGGAGTATATAAATGACTATATGTGAGAGTGAGTGATTGTGAGAGTGGCTGTATGGATGAGTGTGTGCTTGTGTCAGTGATTGTACAAGAGAGTAAGTATGTGTTAGTATCTGTATGAATAGGTGAGGTGGTGTGTGTATAACTGTATAGGTGAGTAAATGGGAGTGTGATTGATTCTTTGCATGACTGACTAGGTGTGTGAGTAACT
Organism: Calotriton arnoldi; assembly: GCA_963921515.1. NCBI lineage: Eukaryota > Metazoa > Chordata > Amphibia > Caudata > Salamandridae > Calotriton > Calotriton arnoldi. Next base: position 439,864 of record CAWUFW010013621.1, on the reverse strand, counting down.
CTATGGATGAGTGGCGGTGTGTGAGTGTCTGTATAGGTGTATGAGTGCATATGATAGTGCTGTATTGATGAGTGACTGCATGTATGAGTGACTGTATGGGTGAATGAGTGGATGTGTGTGTAGACCTAGGAATCAGTGAGTGGGTATGTAGTAACTGGTATTGGTGTGTCTATGGTTTCAAAACTGGTTGTCTGTATTTTAGAGTGGGTGTATCAAAGGTTATATTAGGGTGTGAGGAGGTGCATCAGATTATCACGTGGATGATGTCATCAATGATGTCATTTGAGATGTCATCAGTGATGTCATCAGTGATGTCACTGACCATGTCATGAATGATGTAATACGTGACGTCATCAGCAGTGCATTGCGGGTGCGTGAGTTATAGAGCCCGGACCCCCTAGGATGCTCCCAGACCCGCACCCCGACAACCCCCACAATCAATACTTGATACCATAACTGTGGGTAAAAAACGGCCATGTTTATTCTTCAACATCAACACCCATAAACATGACAAATTAAAATTACTTATTTACACATTTATACATTGCCCAATTCAATATTTACACTTTTAATATTGGCAATCATAAAACAATCAGTCTAACCAACTGACATTTTCTAAGACCTTCCACCGCTCCAGCACCAAGGGGCCCTCCGGCTCGCATCCCCCCAATTGAGAAACCACGCAAGGCGCAACACACCTGCGTCCTTCAGAGGTGAGCCCCAGCCCTCTGGTCCTTGTCCGCCATTTTAGGGCTTACCCCTCTACCACCAGGCTGCCAAGGAGGCTCGTAGGGAATAACCAGGGGCCGCTGCCCCATGCCCTAGCTTGTGACCTGGCACCCTTGCCTCCCCAGCCGGTGTCCCCATTCTCTGTGCGGGGAGCTTACCGTCTCTCCCCCTCAGTGCTGGCCTAGGGAGTATGTTGGAGGACTCCCGTTAACCGTGTGATTCAATCTTGCTGTGGCCTCTTTACCGCCACAAGGGTAACCAGGGCCCACAGGTCCTTCACCCTCCCAACCACCAAACAAATTCTGCACAAATGACCAGATGCCTCTGATCCACGCATCTGTCCCAATGTCTGACAAATGCACGCCGTCGTGGTGAAACATTCGGTCTCCTTTGATCAGTCTGTGCGGGATGTGGCATAAGCGGCCCTGTCCAGTGCACAGCTTCGCCAGCTCCCCGTTGAGCCGCCTTACTGACACGTTCAGTGCTCTTGCTCTTACTCCGGCGCCCCATGTCCGGCGCGGTATCATACATGACCAGGCGATCTGTGCCCGCGGAAATTCTCGCCCCAACCATGCGAACTCTGTCAGCAATGCTTCTCTGACCGCCTGGCGTCCAAGGTCCACCATGTCATTGCCGCCCAAATGTAAAATAATCAAATCCGGGGACTGCTGTCCCTCGTGTGTTCTTGTCTCAACCACCAGCCGTCGCAGTTGCCCAATTCGCAGGCCCCCAACGCCTCGCCAAAGGAACGCCATCTCCTTCAACCCCGCCGGTTTCGACACCCGCTGCTGCTGCAATCGTCCCATGGCGCGACGCACGAACGAGTGTCCCAACACCCATATCACCTTAGCGGGCATACTAATAGCAGGAAAAGAAATGGAAAAGTCAGAGTGGTCATGCCTATGGATTCGTGCACCATCCTACAATAAGTCCGGCCGCACATAGCGCTTGAAACATGCGGACGACCATCGCCCCACTCGCTTCACTTCTTCCACTGATAGGCCTGCCCCTGCTGCTGGCGTCGCTGCCCCAATTCTGAATGAGTGTGATGAGTACCCACTAGGATCCAACCCCAAACTCATCAGTGCGCTCCTAAACACAGCCCTGAATTGATACTTTGACTGGCACCCTTCATGCTCATGTATGAACAGGGCTTGCTCTCTCCCCGTTGGGCGGACCGCCAGGTATGCCCGCATCCTGGCGATCGGACATACTCTTGCGCCGGGTGCAGGACTGAGCCGAATGGTGGTCCCCCTGCCCGAAGGGTCAGTCTTGGATCTACGCAATACCACCATCAGCCCTCCCTGATCTAACTTAGTGTCTCGCCACTGCAAACCGCCCCCCTGATCTGTCTTAGAGGCCCCCACCAACTCGCCTAATCTGAATGCCCCATAGAAGGCTAGAGAGAAAGCTGCTCCAAATAGGGTGCCCTCATAAACTGAAGAGCATATCGCCTGTAATGTGTCCAGAATATCGCCCAGCGTGTTTAGATCCAGCGGCCTTCTGCAATTCTTTGAAACTCCCTCTAACCTGGCCCACCCTGCGAGCGCTTTTCTGACTAGGAATGTATTCCCTGGGTCCTGAGCCCCTGCTAATTTAGCAAAGAAGCCTACTGCTGCCACGTGCGCCCTAGCATAGGACACTGGCCTGCCTTGTTCCCTTAAACCCTGCAAGAAGCCACATATAGCCTCAGATGAAAAGAGGCCCCCTACTCCCGCGCACTGCACAAACGCCCTGTAAGACTTGAAATGCTGTTGATAAGCCTTCCGGGTGCGCTCGCTCAATGAGGCACCCACCAACCCCGCTAATGCGGGGCTCCAATCTTCCACAGAGATGTCGGGAACACTGTCATCTGGTCCTCTGCTTGTGGATGGTACCTCCGGAATTCCTGCAACTTGGAGCGAGATAAAGCGTCAGCAGCCTGATTCTCTACACCTGGGATATGAGCTGCCCTGAACAGGAGATTCAGCTTCAAGCATGCCAATACTAAATGCTTCAACAACCTCAGAACATGTGTACAGGTAGCCCCCTGCCTGTTAATGGCTTCAACCACCGCCATGTTGTCAGACCAAAAAACTACAGATTTATTCCTAAAGACATCCGCCCACACAGTAACTGCTACCACAATTGGGAATAATTCCAAGAAGGCAATGTTCCTGGTTAGCCCGCTCTCATGCCAAGCTGCTGGCCAATCCTCCCGGCACCAGCATGGACCCAACACCGCCCCAAACCCAACACTACCAGCTGAATCAGTTAGCAAGCCCAAGGCCTCGCTGGTGACCGTTGGTGCGGGCCACACCACTTTCCAGTTAAAATCCTTCAAGAAACTGCGCCATACCCTCAAGTCCTGCCTCACTTCAGACCGTAGTCTCACGTGATGATGCTTCTATGTCAACCCTACCATAGCCCTAGCAATTGACCTCGAGAAGGGGCGCCCCATGGGGATGATCCTTAGGGCAAGGTTCAACTGGCCCACCAATACCTGGAGTTGGTGTAATGTCACTTTTTCCCCTGCCAATGCTGAATCCACTGCTTGGGAGAATGCCTGAACCTTGTCTTCTGGTAACCTGCACTCTCCCACCTCTGTGTCTATTTCAATCCCCAGAAAAGACATGCATGTTGCAGGGCCAACCGTCTTCCCGGGGGCCAATGGCACCCCAAATTCCTCCAACATGGAAACCAGTTCCTTCAAGACCTGACCACATGCCCCAGAAGCCGGCGGGCCCATGACCATAAAGTCATCCAAGTAATGTACAATGTCCCTGTGCCCCGTTCTGAAAGTAAAAAACCACTGGAGCATGGTGCTAAACATCTCAAAGTATTTACATGACACCGCACATCCCATTGGCATACATTTGTCATAGTAATACTGGTGGTTCAACTGGAAACCCAACAAGTGATAATCCTCGGGGTGCACAGGCATGAGCCGGAAGGCTGACTCAATGTCTGTTTTCGCCATGAAGGCATTGGGCCCTAAGTCGCGCAGTTTCTGTAATGCTATGTCGAAGGAGGAGTATGTCACTGAGCATAAAGATGGATCTATAGCCTCATTCACTGACTCCCCCTTTGGAGCAGACAAGTTATGTATCATCCTATACTGGCCTGGCTCCTTCTTAGGGACCACCCCTAGCGGTGAACACACATAATCTGGCAAAGGGGGAGCGGTGAATGGGCCTGCGATTCGCCCCAACGCGCTTTCCTTACTAACCTTTTGCGCCACTACTGTGGGATGGGTGCGCGCAGACAGTAGATTATTGCAATAACCCACTGGTGGCACCCCCTGCGCAGGAATGCGAAAACCTGCGGAAAACCCCTGTTACAACACATTGGCTGCATTCCTGTTGGGATACTGATTCAGCCAGAAAATCAGCTTCCCAATCTCCACTGGCATGGGTAACCAATTGTGAGGGGGCCTTGTGCTCCGTACCTCTATCCATTGATTTTTTAATGCACTTAAATTCGGAGTGGGATGGGTGTCCACAGAATGCACAGGCGTGTTTAAACTTACAGGCCCCTGCTGGCCAAGTACATGTTTTCCGGTTGAATGCCCAGCAAGTCCCTTTTTTCTCGCCCGCCCCCCCTTGCGAAGTCCGAAAGGGCTGCTTCATTGGTGTCTTGTTGTTCACGCTCTCTAACCAAACGTTGACCTCAGTCTGATCCCAACTCATGTCTGGGTCCTCTACTTTGGCCCATCTGAAATCCCTGTCGTAATCCAACCATGCTATCCCGCCATACATTGTGTGTGCTTTTAGAATTTTATTAGTGTAGAATATCAATGGCACCGCCAGTTCGGGCTTTCTTTCCAACATTACTGTTGTAAATACATTAAAACCAAACAGCCAATTTGTAATTGACTCCTCCACCCTTGGTTTCCTATCTTTGAAAGAGCCCTCTCTCCCCTCCTTTTCCTTAGGTTCCACTTCCCTCTGTTTTGGTCTGATTAAGGTGAATATGTCTATGAACTCCCCCTTCCATATCTTCTCCCTCATCTCCAGAGGAACGTGCGAAGCCAACTTTCCTCATTTGGACAATACTGTATCCTGCCCCCCAGTCGCGTTCGCCCCGCTGTTCGTACTCTTGCTTGCACTCTCAATCGCCTTACCTGTCGCGGTCACTGTTGCAGCAGTGGGTTGTGCGGGGGCCGCTTGACCCACCGCAGGAGGGGCTGTGTTCACGTCTTTGTCCTGTGACCCCCCCAAGAGGGCAACTTGCCTACTGATCTCGCTGACTGTGGTCCCCAAGGTAGACGGAGGTGCCCATGGTGCCACCGGTGTCCCGCTGCCAGCAAGGTTGCTACAGAGGCTAACACACTAGCCGTTGTCCCCTGCGCTACCCCTGCTGGCCCCTCAGAATTACTTGGTGCTGGGGGCGCTACCCCCCAGGCGCACTACCCGGTGCCAGCAGACTCCCTCCCAACACCACCTGTGGTACTGGGGCTGGCCCTTGCATTGGTACGGGGGACACGACACCGGGGTGTTGGGGTGCAGGCACTAACGCCTTTAATGCCCCCCGAATCTCAGCCAACACTGCCCCAACTGTATCATGCTCCCCTCCCTTGTGTGCCGCATGTGCTGGCTCTGGACGGGGTTCCTCGATGGATGCTTCCTGAGCTGGGGGCTGCTCCACGGGATCACCCTCCCCCTGTCTCGCATTATTCCTTCTTGCCGCTCCCCCACTTTTACTCTTCTCCTTACATGGGCGAGTCCTCGGCCTTTTTTCTAGGGGGGGGAACGCCGCCCTGGGCGGCACAATGGTTCTGCGGGGGCGATCCCCTCCTTCCTCTTCCTGCGCCTGCTCCGTGACCTGCTCCACAACCTCCTCATCACTCCCCTCGTCTCTGCTTAATTTGGCCAGGACCAATTTCGACAGCTGGGACAAATTGGGGTCGCTGTCCTTTCTCTTGGGGTTACGCCCTTTGGCTGGCATTCTATTTCTTTGGTAGTAGGCTCCGCTCCCTGCCTTACTGTCGCGCTTTCCCACCGTAACGATGGCACCCTTACTGGGGATATAGCACCTAATATGGCCCCAGATAACCAATCGCTGCTCGCGAGTAACTGGCGATTGACCCGGCTTTGCACTAATATGTTAAATACTGCCTCGATCGTGGCCCCACCAGGGAAGGTACCGCCCGCCGCGCACGCGCTCGGCTGCGCGCGTTGAATTTCGAAAATCTCACTCTGCCTCAACCAGCGATCCAAACAAGCCGCTACTCTTATTAAGGCCCCCGATAACAAACAGTAATGGACCCGGCTTGCTAAAACTTTGACCCGTCGTGATCCCGCCAGGGAAGGTGCCGCCCGCCGCGCGCGCTCTCAGCTGCGCGCGTCGAATTATGTGGGCACGAGAGCAGCCGCAAGGATCACCGGCCAGGAGAACACTCGGGGACACAACGTTAAACAGCCCATCAAGCTCCCTCAATCAACAGCTCTCCCCGTGACCGCCCCAAGCACCCGACACCTTACCTCCCGGTACCGCGAGTACCCCTGCTGACGACCGCCCGCTTTTTCAGCGCTGCTACTCGGACACTGTGCTCCGGTTGTAAATTGAGCCGACTCTGGGAGTACTGCAACCACCAAACGCCTTCCTCAGCTGCCCGGTGCACGCCGGCCCCACCGCGTCGCCTCGCCAACTCTGCTCCACAAGACCTGTAGTTGGAAATAAATTAACAATTTCCGTGTCGAGAGTCCTCCCAGATTCGTCGAAGTTGGCTGCCCGGGGCCGGCGCTGGTAAGAAAGAGGATGGAGTCTGGGGCCCCCAGCATAAATAGGCTTCCAGCTCCTCCCCCCCTCAGCGCCGGTCCCGGCCGGAACTGCATCATCGCGTGACCCGGAAGGACTTCCCTCTTTTGCCGGTCGCCAATCGGGCTACCCCAGCATACCTAGGAGGCAGGGCTGGAATCCCAGGTGGCCGGGCCCTAATGGCGCGCTCCTTGATTCTCGCGCTTTCCATAGTTAGCTTAACTAACTATAACGGCCAAATTTCTCTGGTTTTGTACGAGTGAAATGTCCAACAAACTATAACGTCCCTGAAAACTGTGGTTTTTTCAGTGAATTTCTATGGTTTTTTAAATGCTAATTTTTAACTATAACGTCCCTGAAACCTATGGTTTTTTCAGTGAATTTCAAAGATTTTGTTAAATGCTAATTTCTAACTATAACGTCCCTGAAACCTATGGTTTTTTCAGTGAATTTCAAAGGTTTTTTTAATGCTAATTTCTAACTATAACGTCCCTGAAACCTATGGTTTTTTCAGTGAATTTCAAAGGTTTTTTAAATGTTAATCTCTAACTATTCCTACAGAGGTAGGACATGTGCAGAAAGAAGAAGAAAAGCGCAGAAAGAAGCAAAAGAAATGCAGAAAGAGGCAACAGAAGTCCAGAAAGATGAAGAAAGGTGCAGAAAGAAGCAAGAGATATGCAGAAAGAACCAACAGAGGTGCAGAAAGAGGCCTTGTTGCAAAGTCATCCTGTGCCCACAACTTTTTGCTGACTGGTACTGGTGGTAAATGACTCTGACTAACCAGGCCCGGAGCCAGTGCTATCCTGAAAGACACTTAGAATACAGTGAAAACACCTACATACATTAGGGTACACTATGGGTTGGGGTACCCCTGTGATTGGCATGACCTCCCTCTAAGGCCCAAGTACATAATAGGGCAGGGGGATTAAAATTACCTCTAAGTCAGAGGTGCAGAAAGAGGCAAGAGAAGTGCAGAAAGAAGCAACAGAGGTGCCGAAAGAGGCAAGAGAGGTGCAGAAACAGGCAAGAAAGGTGCAGAAAGAGGGAAGAGGGGTACAGAAAGAGGCACGAGTGGTACAGAAAGAAGCAAGAGAGGTGCAGAAAGAAGCAACAGAGGTGCAGAATGAGGGAAGAGGGGTGGAGAAACAAACAAGAGAGGTGAGAAAGAAGCAACAGATGTACAGAAAGAGGGAAGAGAGATGGAGAAAGAGGCAAGAGGGGCGCAGAAAAAAGCAAGAGCGGTGCAGAAAGTAACAAAAGAAGTGCAGAAAGAAGGAACAGAGGTGCAGAAAGAGGCAAGAGGAGTGCAGAAAGAGAAGAGGGGTGCAGAAAGAGGCACAAGGGGTGCAGAAAGCAGCAAGAGCGGTACAGAAAGACACAAGATAAGTGCAGAAAAAAGCAACAGAGATGCAGAAAGAGGGAAGAAGGGTGAAGAAAGAGGCAAGAGAAGTGCACAAAGAAGCAACAGGCATGCAGAATGGGGGAAGAGGGGTGGAGAAAGAGGCAAGAGGGGTGCAGAAAGTAGAAGAGATGTGCAGAAAGAGGCAAGAGAAGTGCAGAAAAAGAAAGAAAGGTGCAGAAAGAAGCAACAGAAATGCAGAAAGAGGCAAGAGAGGCGCAGAAAGAAGCAAGAGTGGCTTGCACACCATTAGTACCAATTTAACACCCACATTTAGCAATAAGTAACAGGTGACTATTCTAGGTTTACAAAGGACCTTCCACCACGCTGTAACACTTGTCGCTGCATTTTTGGTAACGTTTGATCCGTTTGAGCTAGAAACAAGGCTTTTTTTGTTCAAATCTGCAGCTTAGGCAGCAGATGATGAATTATGTGCCTAATGCGGAAAATGTATAATTGTGCAAAAGTTGGTGCAGCCAAACAGTCGCATAATTCCAGTGGCCCTGCTCATACCTCTGACTAGGTCCAGAAGTGCTCCTCAGTGATTCCTTCTTTTTTTGTCTCATTGAGTTCATAGTTTAGCTTCTATGGAAACAAGGAAGACTAAACCTGAGGTTACCACTCCACAACAAAGACTACCATACCACATAATTACTCTCCATAACACATAATCCCACTCTACATAATTCCTATAAAATAAATACCACATACTTTCTATCCACATAATTTCACTGCACAACTTACCGCATAATTCCACTACACACAACGTACATCCACTTCACTCCGAAAAACATTATTAAAACATTTTTACATTTATATCGCCAATAGCTCTAACTCTCGCAAATGCGAAACCTATTACATTGCAAACACTTCTTTAACTACTAGTCGCGTTTGCAGAGTGGTGGAGAAAGGGTGCTGGGCCTCCGACCAGGGCTCAGGAATTCCGCTGCGTAGGACTTACAGGAGGTACCAGGAGGGCTTCTTGGCCCCCAAATTCCCTCAGGAGTAAATTGGACTTCATCCCCCATCCCATACTCTGCCAGGAGGCGCGTTTGCAGAGTGGTGGAGAAAGGGGGGCATGGCCTCCGAAGACGTCTTAGCAATCCCACTGTGTGGGACTTACTGGAGGTAACAAGAGGGGTAGTTGGCCCCCAATGACATCCTTGGGGGCCAACTACTCCTCCTATTACCTCCAGTAAGTCCTACACAGCAGGATTGCTGAGAGTGGTCCGAGGCCACGCCCCCTTTTTACACCACTCTGCAAACACACCTCCTGGCGCACTGCTATTTGGGGGATGAAGTCCACTTTAGTCCTGAGGTCCTCAGGACACAAGAGGACCTCATCGCCCCACCAGCAGTGCGCTAAGAGGTGCGTTTGCAGAGTGGTGTAAAAAGGGGCATGGCCTCGGACCACCTCTCAGTAATCCAGCTGTGTGGCACTTACTGGAGGTACCTGGTGGGCTAGTTGGCCCCCAGGGACCCTCAGTATTCAAGGGGACTTAATTCCCCAACTTAGAACGCGTTAGGGGGCGCGTTTGCTGGGTGGTGCAGGGAGGGGGCGGGGCCTCCGGCGAGATGCCGGCTTTTAAAAAAAAAAAAATTCTTTGAAGGGGGCTGTGTGGCCCCCCTTCTTTCAATATGTTTTGGGCCCTGGGGACCCCATCCCCCAGGGCCTGCACATTTAAAAAAAAAAAAATGGGAAGGGGGCCGCGCAGCTCCCCTCCCGAGGCCAATTTTGGCCCTGGGGACCCCATCCCCGGGGCATGACCACAAATACAATTTTTTTTATTTTTTAATGGAGGGGGGCCGAATGGCTGAGGCATTTATCTGCCCCGGGGACCCCATCCCACGGGGCATTGCTTCTTTTTTTATTTTTATTTATTTTTTATTCCGGAGAGGGGCCGCGTGGCCCCCCTCCCCTGGGCCAATTTTGGCCCTGGGGACCCCATCCCCGGGGCATGACCACAAATACAATTTTTTTTATTTTTTAATGGAGGGGGGCCGAATGGCCCCCCATGCTGAGGCATTTATCTGCCCCGGGGACCCCATCCCACGGGGCATTGCTTCATTTTTTATTTTTATTTATTTTTTATTCCGGAGAGGGGCCGCGTGGCCCCCCTCCCCTGGGCCAGTTCTGGCCCTGGGGACCCCATCTCCCGGGGCATGCCCACTTCTTTATTTATTTTTCTGAGGGAGGGGGGCGTGGCCCCCCTCCAGGGCCATTTTTGGCCCCGGGGACCCCATCCCCCGGGGTATGCCCAATGCCTTTTAAAAAAAAACTTTTTAAGGGAGGGGGGCCTAGTGGCCCCCTTCCCGGGCCATTTTTGGCCCCGGGGACCCCATCCCCCGGGGCATGGTCTCTCGTTGGGGACCACGGGGGGAGCATCAATGCCTCCATGGTCCCAGCTGGCTCCCCGCCTTCTGCGGGAGCCGGCATTGCTTTTGCACAAGGGGAGCTGCTGACATGCAGCTCCCCTTCAGGGTTTGCTATGGCAGGGCGGGAGCCGCACGGCTCCCGCCCTGCCATAGCAAACGGCAATGTCCCAGGGGTGGGCACATTGCAGGAGCCGGACCTGGGGGGTGGCGGTCCCCAGGGCCATCTAGGGCTCCAGGAGGGGGGCCGCGCGGCCCCCCTCCCAAGGTAAAGATAGCTTCAGGGAGGTGGTGGTCCCCGGGGCTTGGGGGTCCGCATCGGACCCCCATATGTAAATAAAGTTTGCCCCGGGGAGGTGGTGGTCCCTGGCGCAGTGGGGGGGGCAGGAGCCCCCCCACACTATCTTTATGTATTTAAGCCCCAGGGAGGTGGCAGTCCCTGGGGCTTGGGGGGGCTGCGAGCCCCCCCCCACATATCTCAAGATTGCCCTGGGGAGGTGGCAGTCCCCGGGGCAGCGTGGGGGGGGCAGTAGCCCCCCCACACATTTTTACAATGAAGCCCTGGGGAGGTGGCGGTCCCCGGGGCTACGCCCCGTGCATAAATAATAAAGCCCTGGGGAGGTGGTGGTCCCGCTATATAATTCCTCATTGCCCCCGGGATCTGGCCCACCCAGGGGCCGAACAATAACGAAGCGCAAGAGTCCGCGCTTCGTTTTTTTTTGTTTTCTCGGCCGGATTCGCACACCCACCGTGAATTCTGCTGTTTGTTTTTTTTTTAATGCTTTTTTTGGCCCTAGGGGTCCTTGTGGGACCCCCTGAGCAGGCCTAGGGGGTCAGGGTGTTTGTACCCTACCCCCTTTTCTTGTTTTTTAATGTTTTTTCACCCTTTTGCTTGTGACTCGGTTACCGAGTCACAAGATGGCTGCCAACACTTCCTGGTTTAGAGTGTTTGTAGCCAATCAGAAGTCAGCTCGTGCTCGGGAGGAGTCGCGACTCCTCCTCAATGCTCAGATATATATATTTTTTATTTCTTGAATTTCTCTGTAACTACTGAACGGATTTACACCATTTAAAAAAAAGGTCGCTTTCTGAACCAAGAGCTACCTTTTTGCCAACTTTGGTGTAATTCCGTTCAGCAGTTCGGGCTGTAGCCTGTTCCAAAATTTCCTATGGAAATTAACATGGGGAAAATGTGTTTTGGGACCCTCCTTTTGTCTCGGCCCCCGCTTGACGAATCATCCTGAAACTTTCAAGGCAGGAGCTGACCGGAACGCCCCATTAGTTTTGAACATTTTGCAAAGATTCGTCAACCGGCGCCAAAGATATTGGCAAAAGAAAAAACGCTTTTTGAATAATAACAAGGTCCTAACTAAAGCTACCTACTGGCAACCGCCAGTAGGTAATATATATATATATATATATATATATATATATATATATATATATATATATATATATATATATATATATATATCCTTGCAATTCAATTCAAACTGGACGTATTTGCAACGCCAAATTGAACACAGACCACCATTAATGCTTCTTCTTCTTTTATTTCTGTTGCTTAATCGCCGTGACGCGTTTCGGCCTCAGCTGCACCCTTGCTCACACTAACCCATATATAGATTCACTCATAAAACCAAAGGTTAGAGGGACCTTATAGTTAGGAAATATAATTTAAAAAACCTTAGTAATTCACTGAAAAAAACAAAGGGTACAGGAACATTATACTTAGGTTCACATTCCACTCATACAAAACCAGAGAAATTCAGCAGTTATAGTTAGCTGAGCTAACTATATCTTACACCCCAGCAATGTGATCTCACATATTACATCACTCATGACATGCTCAGTGACATCACTGAAGACATCTCAAATGACATCACTGATTACATCATCCACAGAACCACTCACAGACACATTTCTCTGGTTTTGTATGAATGCAATGTGAGCCTAATTATAATGTCCCTGTAACCTTTGGCTTTTTCAGCGAATATCTAATGTTTTTTAAATTCTATTTCCTAACTATAACGTCCCTGTAACCTTTGTTTTTTTCAGTGAATTTCTACGTTTTTAAATTCTATTTCCTAACTATAACACCTCTGTGACCTTTGGTTTTTCAGTGAATTTCGAATTTTTTTTCCATTCCATTTCCTAACTATAACGTCCCTGTAACCTTTGTTTTTTTCCATGAATTGCCAAAGTTTTTTAATTTCTATTTCCTAACTGGTAAAGCAGTTCTTGACCCCAAGGCCCTTCAGCATCCAAGGAGACTTGATCCCCCAACCAGTAGTGCATCAGGAGGCCTGTTTGCAGAGTGCTGGAGAAAGGGGGCAGGCCTCCCATGAGCTCTCAGCAGTCCCACTGTGTGGGACTTATTGGAGGTAACAGGAGTGGTTCTTGGCCCCCAAGGACGGTCAGCATCCAAGGGGGCTTCATCCCCAACCAGTAGTGCACCACGAGGTGCTTTTGCAGAGTGGTGGAGAAAGGGGGCGGAGTCTCCCATGAGCTCTCAGAAATCCTGCTGTGTGGGATTTACTAGAGGTAACAGGAGCAGTTCTTGCCCCACAAGGCCCTTCAGGATCCAAGGAAACTTGATCCCCCAACCAGTAGTGCACCAGGAGGCGTGTTTGCAGAGTGGTGGAGAAAGGGGGCAGGGCATCCCTTGAGCTGTCAGCATTCCCGCTGTGTAGGACTTACTAGAGGTAACAGGAGGGGTTCCTCAACCCCAAGAACCCTCAGCATTTAAGGGGTCTTCATCCCCTGGGGTCCGGCCTTTTAAATAATAATTTTTAAATAGGGGAGGGGGCCGATTTTGGCCAGAGAGACCCCATCCCCTGGGGCCCAGCCATTATAATATGGGCAGGGGGCTGCGCTGCCCCCTTCCTGGGGCCAATTTCTGCCCCGGGGACCCCATCCCCCGGGGCCCAGCCAACATACTAAGGGGGGGTGGGCCAGCTCCTCAGAAGACTCCAGACCATAAAGAACACTGCACCCAGACTCATCCTGGACCTCCCCAAACAGACCCACATCTCTCCCCACCTCAGAAACCTCCACTGGCTCCCCATCCAGAAGAGATGCCAGTTCAAGATCCTCACACGTACCTACAAAGCTCTCCACCACCAAATACCACCCTACATCAACCACCGGCTGAACTTCCATCTACCCTTGAGACACCTGTTCTATGCTTCACTTGCCCTCGCACACATCCCCCGGGTTCATCCCAAATGCAGCGGGAGCCACTCCTTCTACTACATCGCCACCAAGACCTGGAATGACCTCCCCTCCACCTCCAAATGGCACTCTCCCTAGTGGACTTCAGAAAGTGACTCAAACCCTGGCTTTTTGACACAGATGCAGCAACCTCAGCACCCAGATACCCATAGGGTTGATAGCTTTGTGCTACATAAATTCTGATATATATATATATATATATATATATATATATATATATATATATATATACAAAAAGAGTTGCCTCTAGGTGGGATGCACTCCCAGGTGGAAATTACGCCAAAGCAAGGGCACACGGCATGAACAAAGTCCGGCAATCCTTTTACTTTTTTGAATGTGAGTGCCGGCGCCGACCCACTTGGGTTTTACTGAACCACCAGTCCCAGGAAGCATTGCTTCAGGTGGTTCACCTGAGCATAATTATTATGGGGATTTACTGGTGGTTGTCGCATGCTGCCACGTCACATGGTCTGCCACTGAAGAGGGCGTTGGCCCGAAACGCGTCTGGCAGGTAACCAGAAAAGGACTTTGTTCATGGCGTGTGCCCTTGCTTTGGCGTAATTTCCACCTGGGAGTGCATCCCACCTAGAGGCAACTCTTTTTGTAGTTTGTACAGCGGCCTGCCTGGTCGCGGGATTGCACCACCGCGAAACACTTGCGGGTCCGCGGCTGCTTTATTGGGGCAGCTAACTGTGGAACAGGAGGTGCCTGTTGTATGCAGGGGTGCCGGCACGAACATCGGCAATCCTATTAAAGACATTTTTGAATGTGAGTGCCGGCGGCGACCCACTTGGGTTTTACTGAACCACCAGTCCCAGGAAGCATTGCTTCAGGTGGTTCACCTGAGCATAATTATTATGGGGATTTACTGGTGGTTGCCGCATGCCGGCACGTCACATGGTCTGCCACTGAAGAGGGCGTTGGCCCGAAACGCGTCTGGCAGGTAACCAGAATAGGACTTTGTTCATGGCGTGTGCCCTTGCTTTGGCGTAATTTCCACCTGGGAGTGCATCCCACCTAGAGGCAACTCTTTTTGTATTTTGTACAGCGGCCTGCCTGGTCGCGGGATTGCACCACCGCGAAACACTTGCGGTCCGCGGCTGCTTTATTGGGGCAGCTAACTGTGGAACAAGAGGTGCCTGTTGTATGCAGGGGTGCCGGCGCGAACATCGGCAATCCTTTTAAAGACATTTTTTAATGTGAGTGCCGGCAGCGACCCACTTGGGTTTTACTGAACCACCAGTCCCAGGAAGCATTGCTTCAGGTGGTTCACCTGAGCATAATTATTATGGGGATTTACTGGTGGTTGCTGCATGCCGGCACATCACATGGTCTCCCACTGAAGAGGGCGTTGGCCCGAAACGCGACTGGCAGGTAACCAGAAAAGGACTTTGTTCATGGCGTGTGCCCTTGCTTTGGCGTAATTTCCACCTGGGAGTGCATCCCACCTAGAGGCAACTCTTTTTGTATTTTGTACAGCGGCCTGCCTGGTCGCGGGATTGCACCACCGCGAAACACTTGCCGGTCCGCGGCTGCTTTATTGGGGCAGCTAACTGTGGAACAGGAGGTGCCTGTTGTATGCAGGGGTGCCGGCGCGAACATCGGCAATGCTTTTAAAGAAATTTTTTAATGTGAGTGCCGGCGGCGACCCACTTGGGTTTTACTGAACCACCAGTCCCAGGAAGCATTGCTTCAGGTGGTTCACCTGAGTATAATTATTATGTATATATATATAAATATATATATATTTAAGAACCAATGAGCTCCCACTGTTTCCTTATGGTGAAAGGAGAGCGACAGACCCAGCGTATTAGGCAAGAAGTATATTTTATTGCTCACTCCTCACAAAGGATAACGCGTTTCGGGCCACGAAAGCCCTTGTTCACATGTGGAGCGCAGTTCGCCATTGAATTTTATAATGAGCTTTGTGCACACCTCTATGACGTGCATATCACATGATCAACGACATGAAAGACAGACTGACATTCGGATTTGACAAATGCTCTGCAGTTTGGCAAAGAATTACACATTAAATATAACGCAGTATTCATAACGACAATTGTTTGTTTGATACAATTACTATGCATACATAATTAAAATATTGTATTTTTAAGACAATATGATAAATCTGAATTTTATCTCCACATATATACATATATAAAAAAAAATAAAAAAAAATAATATATATATATATATATATATACACGCACAAACACTCACATTTTGACACTGTTTGATGACTCTTCACGAAACTTTAAAAACATTTTTTATCCACATCAACTCCTTCCTGGAAAGTTTTGGCAGAGTGATCCGTCAAGCAAGCAGCGAAAAAAGGGGGTTCAAAACACTTTTTGTTGTATGCATTTTCCATAGGAAAAAATAGATATGGATACAGAGAAAATAGCTGAACAGATTTGCACCAAATCTGGCAGAAAGCTAAATCTTTGCCCAGTAAGCATGCTTTTTGGCATTTGGTCTAAATCTGTCCAGTAGGTTTGGGGAAATTAAGGTTCAAAATGTATAGATATATTGACAGTTGAAACTGTGGCAGTGAGGAAAATCGTAATATGCTTGGTGGTGCTGCAGCGACACTGCCAAGCATATTGCGGGCCTCAGACCGCTGTGCTCCAGCTGGGGATCTGGAATCCTCGGAAGTTGCAGCGGTCCTTTGGCGGTGTGACCACCAAACTCATACTATGGTGGTCAGACAGCCAGTGCGGCGGTGCCCGCACTGCCACCACGGCAACTGCAGTCCATAAGACCGCTTTAGTCGTAATCAGCCCCTTAGTTCTTAACATGCATCTTCATTGGTCATAGAATAGTCCTTTATCGCTTAAAATGATTTCTGCCAAACTCACAATATTATTGTGCTTAGTTTCATTAAAATGACTTTCCTTTCTAAGAGCATCAGATATTTTTGCTAGACATTTTACACCATCAGGTGTATTTTTTAATGTCAGAAGCTGAACCAAAAGAAATTTATTTTCTGTTTTCTATCCTTATTCTCCCAAATCGGCCTAAACTGTGAATAGGTAATTGTTTAGACATCTATGAGTTCCGCCTCCAAAAGCAGCAAATAGCACGCAAGGGTGCCTACGTTAAATGCTGGCAAAAAATAAAGGGAGCCGAGATTGGATCACTGAACTCATATTTATGGATGGAGCTCAGACAGAAAAAGATAGTCCCGCCATGGCCTACCTTCAATCAGCAATAAGCAGTCTTGCCTTACAGGACCTTTGGGAAACCGTTGTGTCTCATAAACCTTTCAAGGAACTAGTAAATAAATCAGTGCAGATACTGTCCCTCGTAGAAGACAAAGCTGCACTAAAGGAGAGGGCCCATGGTTGGTTCATCATTCAGGGCTATTCCAGGTGCTCGCCACATACGTACCTTGGCATAGGTTTTTCGAGAGCAGTGAAGGAAAGATTCCTGCAGCTGAGACTGGGTATCCTACCAGCAATGCGGCACCTTCCACCTTGGAAACGGTTAGATACAATAACACAGTGTAGATTATGCGGTGATGCTAAAGAAGATGTACTACACTTACTGTGCATCTGTAAGGGTTTAGATAAGGTACGAAGATCATTACTAAAATTGGTCCTGAATGAAAGACAGATCCGAAAATGCAGACAGGCAGTGAAAGCCTGCTTTGAAGGAGGAGACATCCAGCTAGCCTGCAGCCTGGTCCGCTTCATGAGCACAGCAGGAACAAAGCTAAATTTAGCAGCTAACTGATTCACCGGATACAAACCTGCGATTATCGCTTATTTTAGAACAAGCTGGAAAAGTTTTTTGCAAAAGTCTAAATGAACTTTAACCTCCACGATGAAATCCTTAGTTTTAACATAGATATTATGGCATTCATTGTTTGAAACTACTGTTTTTTAGTTTTAATAACGTGGTTTTAAGAATTTAGGGATAGATACTACGGCATATGTTGTCAAAAATTACCGAGCTATTTTAGATTTATTAACTTGATTTTACGAATCTGTGGATTCCGTTTTAGCACGGTTGTAATTTTGCAATAGTTTTAAGTAATCAGGCAAATAAATAAATAAATAAAAAAAATAATGATTAATGAAGGAAAGTCTAAATTTTATTAGAGACACGTAGGCAAATATTATCCCACTGCTTTACTGTATTTTATAACTATGTCAGTTTCTTTTCTCTAGTACCATCCCACCAAACGAGCACCACAGCATAAGAAGCTGTTGGATTACTTCAAGGACACTCAGATTTATTCGTCGGGAAGTTCCTGTTCTGAGTTTCATCAGCTAGTAACAATATCCTTCAGAAGTCAGAAATCCACTAATTCTTTTACATACTTTTCACTAGATCTTTTTACATTATTATTAGCTGTGTCTATTGTTTTTCTCCTTCTACCGTTACTTCACAGTCCTAGGTTAGACTACTCGCTCAAGAAAAGAGGATTGTTCGCAGTCAGGGTAGGAATTATAGGTATTGCTAAGTGTTGATTGGTTCCTTCCAAGTACTACTAATGTTTCCCATTGGCTTTTCCTTGCTAAGCCTTATGGGGATCATAGTTTTCTGTTTGTCCTTGACTGCTGCTGTTCATAATAAACCAAGACAAGAGAGGAATGATATTTGCCCCGTGTCTTTAATAAAATGTAGACTTTCCTTAATTAATCTCTAGGAAAATGTATATTTTTGCATTCACAGATACACCTTACAAATATAAAATTCCAATAATGCTGATTCTGTGAAACAGGCTTAAGATTCACCGAAAGAAAGTGCAAATTTATCGAACCAAAGATCAATTTAGGTTTGGAAAAATGCTTTTTGATCCTGGCCTCTCCTCAGTATGGAAGTTCAGAGCTGGACCTTTCAGTGCTGGCACCAGATGGCCTATAGGCCACAAACAGATTACATTTTGAATATATTCATTACATTGCATGTGGACTGCTTACCTTGTACTTCACAAAATAAATGCTGTACTTATCTCCGCTTGGCTCCCGAAGTATCTATGTAACACATGTATATTCAGGACATCTTAGAAACTATCTCTATATCTTGGCATCTGAACAGGGACTCACAAACCATGCGAGCCCACACATACCCTCGTTCACTCAGCATGTACTTCAAGTCCAGCTTTGTCCATGGTCTATCAATAAAAGTCAAAATATTCTTCCAGAAGTACCTAAAGGCATCCTTTTAGTTCATCTGTAGTTCTTTAATCACAGCTTTAAACCAGTTCTTCTGCTGTATGAGTGAGGCAACTACAGACCTTTGAGCCATAGAGGTGGGATCCTGGAGCCCCCGGTATAAGTAGCCTGGCTTCCATGTGATCTACTCCGGAGCCCTGGAGCTCATGCTGGACTCCCTTTCTCTCCTCAGATCACTAAATTCCAGTCACCAAAGCCAGTCTCATTGATCAACCAATGTGAGATCAAGGACAGCTGGCTGCTAAACCGGTGCTTACATCACTATACCATCCACACACATACAAATATAATCATGGTCCAAGCACAGCCAAAAGAAATGTTGCAGCAAAAACACATGCAACAGTGAAGCTACATAAAAGCAAAATGTATGCATGGCTATTGGTGACAAATTCTATAGGCAGTCCTGTGCTCACATTTTGGGAAATTATTTCATTCATGTTCAGAAACCTATATGATATATCCATGCAGTTAACAACACCTTTAACATTTGACTGGGTCATTTAGGCCTGCCTTGTAGAGTTGAGCTGGGGTCCAATACCAAAAGTGCAAATAATTAAATTTCATTAATTTAAATCTGTTTTCCCTGATCACTCCTTTGTGGGATTCCAATATTCTCTCCCACATCTCTGCTTTGGTTTAATAATGTTTTCCTTTGGGGGCGTGGCTTGCGCGCAACCAAGATGGCCGCGCTGTTCTGAGCTCCGGCGGATCGTGGAGGCGGTCATTCGGCGCCGGATGCTTTAATCCCATTTTTCTGCTCTCCGGATTGCAGCTACCGGCAGCGGAACATCGCGGGACCTGTTTTGGTGACTTTCAGCTGCAGTGGGTCGCTCTCGGTCATGTGAGCGCTTCCGAGGTTTTCTCCTCACAGGTGCTACACAAAATGGCGGCACATGAGGAATCTCGGTGAAATGTTGCCGTTCTGGAAAGTTGATGCTTTGGTGACCTTCTGCGCCTCATTTTCCCACCATTTATGAGGTATGGTGCCTGACTATGAATTTTTTCCCTCGCCTTATTGAGAGGTCTTTGTGGAGGCGCTGCGCTGTTTCGTGTCTGCTTTGAAGAAATCCCTAACGCTGGCCTCAGTCACATATACACAGCTAAGTTCCAACGGGCGCTGCTTCTCAATGTTTGCCTGTTCAAACACTGGCTGTATATCTATACCCAGGATGCTGGTCGGGCCACCATAATACGAATATTCTGCGACCTACAATGGTCTTGCTGAATAATACCTGGCTTTTTGGGGCAAATGTGACTTGTTAATAAGTATTGGAGGCTGCTGATGACGTCATGTGATGGGCCATATGTATTCTTTTCTAAGAGCAGTATCTCAGAAGTGATCTCAATATGGTGCTTTTGTCTCTGGTGCCTATATATTATATGTTTTGCCAGTAGGAGAGCTTCAACCTCATGTGATTAAGGCACGACGCTCTCTGCTCTCCTTTTCTTCGTCATCACTGAGGGGAAAGCTCGTGTTACTCGCTTGGAGTCACAGATTCAGCATAATCCCTCATTCTCTGGCCTATTTGCTCCGCTTCAATGGCAGAAAGTATGGGGGTCCCCTTGAAGGATAAGGACTCTAAAGGGAATTTAAAGAGATCTAAGCAAACCTCTCCCACACCGGAACTAACTCCTAAGGATAAAACAGAATCTGGGGCTACTTTGGATACCATTCTCTCTCGCCTCAACTCAGTTCATGAGATTGCGCAGGGCACGAAAACGAACACTGATTTACTTCAGGTGGAAGTGGCGGCTATCAGAAATGAGCTTAAAAACCTGTCACTCCGTATTTCCACTGCTGAGTCCCGGATTGGGGCAGTTGAAGACTCCACACACAAGCAGGCTAAACAAATGCAAAGTATGGAGCGCACCTTAAGTTCATTGAGAAGAGATCTTATGGAGCAGGAAGATAGGAACCGTAGAAGCAATCTACGTATTTTTGGTCTGCCAGAGGATTGTGAGAAGGAGGCTCCATCCATGTTGGACTTTTTACTCAAGTGGATTCCCACGACACTAAACATCCCTTTTCAAAAAGATTTTGAAATAGAGCGTGCCCATAGGGTTCCTACGTTTAAACCTAAGTCTCTCACTCATCCAAGACCAGTGATATTTAAACCTTTAAGGCACCAACATTCTGAACAAATTTTAGCTCACATGAGGAGAATTAGATCGCTGCAATGGGAAGGCCACAAAATCGCTATCTCTCAAGACTTTGCCAGAGATACAGTCATTCGGCGGAAAGGTTTTTAAATCTACGAAGAAGACTTCAAGAGATGAACATTCCGTTCTCATTTGCTGGCCCTTCACGCTTCAGAATAACATTTAGGGGTCGCAACCAGATTTTTACGAGCCAGCGGATCTGTCCACTTTTTGGACAATCAGTTTGAGTCTCGGATGGACTCGGATTCTCTTGCAGGCACATCTAATTCTTAATCACTTCCCTTTCAGGTGGTTAGGTTGACGTTCATTTGTGCTTTTCCAGGTTCTTGTAAGTTTTAATGTTTTGTCGAGATTTTAGGTGTAGGGTTCTGTAATGATCTAGGATATTTGTCTGTTGCTGCTCTCTCCTCACAACGTTACTAACTTTTCCTTTACAGATGCCTTCATTCATCCCCAGGATAATGGTTTCTTAGTATCTATTGGTTTTATATGTATATTTGTTATTTATGTCTTCTTGTCTTTTTGTGCTTGTATATTCTCCTTCTATATATATTTTTCACTCGTCATCTTCTTTGACTCACTTTACCTCTCTCCTTACTTGGTTTGTTTTTGTGTTAATTCAGACATCCTTCTTTGATATCTTCATCCTGTATTATAGATTTTCTCTCTAGTATTTCTGTGCTTGATGTCGGTCATATCATTGCTTTTTGTCTCAAGAAGTAGAATATGGTTAGGGTCTGCCCTTATCTGTGATATTCACCCTCTTATTCTCCTTTGGCTTTTCTTTTATATGTCTTAGTCTGTGTAGTTACTATATGTTGATTTATAGATTATCGTAAACATTCATAGACGTGATCAATAAATTATTCGAGATAGATAGTATGTTATGTATATCATTCCTTAGGTATTGTTTATTGCTCTATATGTTTACTATCTTTTCTACTAATAGATATGGAGTAATGTTTTATACTTACCTTTAGGCTGCTTTTAGCATTTATAAGATGTTTCTAATTAATTCTTTCCCGATGTATAAATTGCTCATTTCCTTGCATATTCTCTAAATTTCCATAATGGCTTTTTATCTGAGTCTGTATACCCAGATTTATTTAATATTTTAATTCTAGGATTAGATCTTTATTATTCTATTTACATGTTATTTGCCTTACCATATGCGATCTGAGATTTATTAGATATTGCTATTTACTTTTTTTTAATTCAGTATGTATTATCTATTTTTGTGTCTTTGATCAATTAACGGAATGAATTTGTACAGGTTTCTCTTTAGATTCAAATCTTTAGGCCTTTTGATACGCTGGTAAATTTAAGTTTACTGAACATTAGCAGATTATTGTTGCTCTGCTGCTTAAACTTTATATGTGATGTTGAGCAAACTGAGTTATAGGTGCTGGCCTCTGTGGTTGCTCCTTCACGTTTTCCTCCCATGCATTTTGTCTACTACAGACTTCCCCTGCTGGGGTTTTTTCTCTTTGGTATTAAGTTTTCTCTTGTATTTTCTTTCGCTATCCTTTTCTTTTTCCTAGCTTTTGTTTGCTCTTTCTTTATTTCTTCTTTCTTGGGGACTTCTGCTCTGGTCTATGCTTTCTGTTTGCTTTATCTTCCACTCACTATTATATTCAAGTTAGAATTAATGTACCTCTCCTTTTTTCATATACCATATGTGCTTATCTATGTTGTTTTCTGTTCACTATGCCCGGTCTGAATGTACTCTCACTTAATGTGCGTAGTTTAAATCACCCTGTTAAGAGGGCCAAGATCTTAGATTACTGTAAAAGCCTGTCTGGTGACATTGTTTTACTTCAAGAAACTAAGGTTGCTTATAAGGAAGCCTTATTTTTACGGAAAGACTGGGTCCTTGATATAGCTTGTTCTGAAGCTTCTGGTAAAAGAAATGGGGTTATTACGCTGATTTCCAAAAACTCTGGTCTAACTAGTGTAACTGCCGAATACGATTCAGATGGTAGATGGCTGCTCTCTCGCTTGTCTAATGGTTCGACGGATTTTTACGTTATGAATATATATGCCCCTAATAATGATGATCAATCTTTTTGGCGGGTTATTAGTAGGAAGTTGTCTGACATCCCTCAAAATGCTAAAGTGATTGTTGGCGGTGATTTTAACCTTCCTATGGATCCTATTTTAGACAGACAATCGGCTTTTAAATTTCGTCCTCCTAGGGCGCATAAACAAATGTTGGATATGTGCTCTTCTCACCATCTTCTGGATGTATGGAGAATGCATAACCCTACTGGTAGTGATTTCACCTTTTTTTCCTCTCCACACTCTAGTTTTTCCCGTATTGATTATCTCTTGGTTGACGCAGCACTTTTGAAACATACTACTAATGTGATAATCCATCCAATTCTTGTCTCTGATCACGCGGCGGTCTCGTTTACTCTTCTTAATTTTACAGATACTCATAGATCGCGAACTTGGCGTCTAAACACAGAAATCTTGGATGATGGTGAGGAGGTTAAACAACTAAACGTGGATATTCATAATTTCTTCAAAGAGAATGTGTCATCCGTAAGCTCCCCAGTAGTTTTGTGGGATGCCTTTAAATGTACTATTAGAGGTCATATTATAAAAAAATGGCGAAAAGGAACGCTGATATTAGAAGAACACTCACTGCCTTGGGGGACGAAATTAAAAGTAAAGAGATCTTATATAGAAGCTCCAAAGACAAATCCCTTCTACAAGAGATTAAGAACCTAAAATATTTTTATAACTCCATAGTTACCAGAAGAGCTCACTTGGGAGTACAGGCGCAAAAATCTAAACAGTTATTGCTACGAAACCGCGCAGGTAAATTGTTAGCTGCTACATTAAAATATCAGGATACAAGTGGTAAGATGACTCAGATCCCTTGTATCACTGATAAGGCTGGTGCCAGGAAGTTTCATACTCAGGACATTCT
Organism: Calotriton arnoldi; assembly: GCA_963921515.1. Taxonomy (NCBI): domain Eukaryota; kingdom Metazoa; phylum Chordata; class Amphibia; order Caudata; family Salamandridae; genus Calotriton; species Calotriton arnoldi. The sequence continues at coordinate 416,112 of CAWUFW010013621.1, read as the reverse complement.
TGAGGTTTTCCGGGATTTTTATAAAAGCTTATATACGCCCAAAGATCAATGTAATCTTGGTACATTTCAACAATTCTTGGCTACTATTCCCACAAATACTGTCTCTGATTCAGATATGGTTGATTTGGGGAAACCAATTGACTCTGAAGAAATAATTCAGGCTATTAAGACTACTAGATCAGGGAAGGCGCCAGGCCCTGACAGGTTTCCTATTGCCTTCTATAAGACATTTTTATCCTCATTTTTGAATTATCTCAAAGATGTTTTTGATACTTTTGTTTTATCGGGAAAGGTTTCTGGCTCAGCTGCGGAAGCCACTATAGTGGTAATTCCTAAAGATGGAAAGGATCATTCAGACCCTAAAAATTTCCGACCAATCTCCCTTCTTAACATGGAAGCTAAGATTTTTGCCAAAATTCTGGCTAAACGTTTGGAGAGCCATATCCCTCATCTTATACACTCTTCCCAGACTGGTTTTGTTAAAGGTAGGTTGGCTAGAGATAATATTCGAACTTTCTGTCATATTCTGGAAAATGCGAAACTTTCTAACCTTCCATCGGCAGTGATTGCCCTCGACGCCGAGAAGGCCTTTGATAAGGTCTCCTGGCCTTTCCTACAGGCAGTTCTTCAATCTCATAACCTAGGAGATCCATTTATCATTATGGTAATGTCCTTATATGCTCATCCCAAAGCTAATATTAGAATTCACGGGACTACCTCTTCTTTTTTTAATCTCTCCCAGGGCATGAGACAAGGTTGTCCGTTGTCTCCTCTACTTTTTCTTTTGTCTATAGACCCTCTCCTGCGATTACTCAATCTAAATCAGGATATTAGAGGTTTTCAATTTGGTTCTCAGATAATTAAAATGGCCGCGTATGCGGATGATGTGCTCATTTTCTCTGAAGACATCGTAAGTGCTATCCCTGCCATTTCCAACACAATTAAAAAATTCTCTCGTGTTTCAGGGTATACTCTGAACAAAGATAAGACGGAAATGTTTCCCCTGAAGCGTCGTGTTTCTCTTCTCATATGGGGACAGCGGGTTTTAAATGGCAACCAACTCATATTAAATACCTAGGGATTTGGTTCTGTAACAATACATCAGATACTATTGCTCATAATGAATCTCTTATCATATCTAAGGTTAAAGACCTACTGAACGTGTGGTCGCCTAAATACATTTCCTGGTGGGGTCGCCTTCAATCCCTGAAGATGATGATAACTCCCATTGTTAATTTTGTTTCTTCTATGCTGCCTGTGAGGCTGTCTTCCTCCTTTTTTCACGAGATTGATGTTCTTACTTCTAAATTTTTATGGAATGATAAACGTGCTAGAATAGCATATAGACACCTGAGGAAACCTTATACTCTGGGTGGATGCAATCTTCCGGATTGGAACTTGTATCAAACTGCCTTCTTAGCGTCTCAAGGGGCTCTCTGGTTTGCCCCGGACTCCAGCCTTACTCCTCCATGGATTTATATTGAACGGGAGTTGTGCTCCCTCTTTCCACTTCTACTTTCATGACCGCATCTAAGCTGATCTTACCGTATTCAGGCCGTATTATCTCAGATACAATTAATGCATTAAAACGCATAGACAAAAAGATCTCTAAACCAATTCATAAGTCCAGGTGGTCCTCGATTTGGCATAACCCTAAAATTGTGACTGATATTGACTCTAGTACGATGTCTTACTGGGCGACCAAGGGTATTGAGTTGGTCAAAGACCTTTATGATTCTAATCATGACCCGATTCCATTTTCATCCTTGGCCAGAGATTATAATCTCAGTAATATGGATTTTTATTCCTTTCTGAAAATAAAGGTAGCCTTATCCAAAGTACTCCTTTCTCCTGAGTCTACTACCATTTCGCTTCTTGCTATGTGGCATAGATCAGGCCATATTGCTTCCAAGATCTACAAGTTTTTATCTGATTCGTCGCCCTCACAGCCTTCAGTTACACAGGAGAAATGGCTACACCATTTTGAACCTGATACTTTTCAACATATCTCACAAGAGACCTGGCAGCTCATTGGCAAGCTTTCGCTAAAGAATAAGATTGCTCCTTCTCTTATTCAATCCAAATTTTTTACGCTTAATCTTCTACATTGGACCCCGGTTCGTCTACACAAACTAAATCTTAAAGATAACGATCTTTGTTGGAGTTGCAAATTAGTTCCTGGCACCCATCAACATATGTTTTTTGAATGCTCATTATTGCAACCTTTCTGGGAATTGGTCCACAAACACTTATTGTTAATTTTTGGTATTAATTTTGAGCTCTCAATACCTTTAATTCTCTTAGGCCCATGGGCTGCGCCATCTCTGTTACCGCTTGATGGTACGGATATGCAATTGCTAGATTTGCTTATATCAATTGCTGTTAAGATTACATTAACAGAGTGGAAATCGTTTAACTCAGTATCATATGTTAATGTTAATGTTAATGTTAATTGCACTTGTAGAGCGTACCATACTTGGTGGGCTTGGGTATCTTTTCTTCGAGGGGCTCACACCTTGGTTGAGGAGAAACGGTATACACCTGTTATTTCTAGTGGGGTCTGGAGTTCTCTGGATAGATATATGGACTTGGCTTCGCAGGGGCTGGTTGAACAGTTTCTGTTTGTGTCTTCCTCCTAGTTTACTTCTCTCTATGAAGCAGACGTCCCCAGCTCTTGCTCTTGCTCTCTCTTGTATCTATTCTCTTCTTTTCTCAATATGCTCCTTCTTTCCTTTCTTTACTATCCTTTTCTATCTTTACTCTTTCTCTCTTTTCTCTACTTTGCATATTTGTTTTATTTATGCAGTACAACCAGTTTCATGAAATTGTTTTTCTGCTCAACTAGATATTTATACATTACATAGGATTTATTTATTACATGAAATATATTTCTATTTATGAATTGCTTATCTTGTTCTGGTTCACAGGATCAGTTGTATTGCATTATATTATATCTTAACTATTTGTATTCCTTTATTATAACAATAAAGAATATTAGAACTAAAAATAATGTTTTCCTTTTGCTTTCCTTTGAAGAGCAGATCTGAGGCTTCCATTTAAAGAGGAGGCCTAAGAACACAAAGGCTAATGCACCGCAGAAAGAGACAGCAGTGATGGCACACCTTCAAGATGGGGAGGAGAGTGAGGCCATCATCGGGGTAGCCTGGTCAATTGGGGTCACTGTTTTACCAAAAATCATGGATTCCCCTGATCCCAGACATTACCCAACAGAGGGCCATGAGGTGCAAGAAAATAACATAATGTGTATTTGTAAAGTACGTGTTCACCCAAGCCTTACAGACACCAAGAAAATGTATACGTGTCCTGAAACTCCAAAACTGCAACTTATCAGGGTAGTGCTGACAGCCTGCTAATCTCAGGCTCAGTCTGCAGAAGAGATACTGTAGGTATCATGACCCGATATCATAATCAAAGTCAGTGTATTAGATGCGACCACATCCACCACTCAATGTGAGGGAGTTCCACTCAGAGGAGAGGATCAGTGCAGCAAAGTGATATCTGAACAGGCCTAATGTCCCAAGTAACTACACCCTGCCTGTGTTGCCACAATGTAGAGGTGGGGTGTCTCAATGAAACCTTTGCAGACAAAAGTAATCTAATTCAAGAGGGGTCAAATGGTGATAAAATTAGATGCCTCCCAACTTACTTGCACAGGCATTGCCAGATGGATATTGGTAAGGGACAAGGAAAACTAGTATGTGTTCTCATACGCATGTCCCCAGTTCAGGGAGGAGCTGGAGAAGCATGTCTTTGGAAGGATTAGCGTCATATGTAAAGACTGGGACAAGGAGGAGAGATGACTGTTTCATAGAACTTAGCATAGAAATACATAGATGATGTTAGAGCAATTAAGATGCAAGGACCCTACCTAACCAGAAGGAACCAACACTATCTCTAAACGACGACGCTAACTGCTGAAGTGAAAAGATGATAAAAATGGAAGGAGATCAAGGACAGAGTGCCTTACCATAAAGCCCCAAAGGAACCTGAAGGGAAAGCAAAGTCCTTACTAAACACAGCCAACAACAATCTGGAACATCATGAAGCAATTACAGGGGCAAACAGATCACAGTATCCAACTATACAGTTTCATAAACAGGAAATCAATCAGTTGGGCCATTGCACCAAAAACTGAGATGCATAGACCCTGAAAACCAAAATCCTGCCTTCAGCCGTAAAACTGCACTGCAATGCTTGGCGTGAGTGGTTCAATAGGACATTACAAGGAGCAGGAGCCTAGGTTCCAATTGTCTCATGGGCGGCAAGGTTTTACAAGTCTGTGTTTAACGAATACATTCTTGCTGTGTTGCTAGAGGAGGTTTAGGTTAGGTGAAATTGTTGCTTGAAAAATCTGACCAGTGAACTCAGTTGTTTCTGACAGTCATTGCCACAGGTCCTGTGGAAGAAAAAGGTATCCGGATCATTAACATGATGTGTGAGGTACCACAGGGCAACTGCCGATAGTACCGCTACTTCTGCCAGCCAAACCAAATCTGATTGGTCAAACCAGATTTACTCGAAAGGATAACAATCAGAGGTGCCCAACTATGGAATCTGGTAGCAGCCGAGAGGTGAAACCCACCATATTTGCCATAATTTAAAAACTTCTAGAGGCCTTATGAACCATCTGCCCTTTGATGATAGGACAAAGGCCCTCTAAGAACCTCTCTCTCGACTATGAAGCTCGGCAATGAATACAAACCGGAGTATCCTCGCGACCTGGCTCACCTCTGACAATTGATGACTCAACAGAAGTTCTGAAAAATGTTAAACACTCAACTTTCGAATGATTCGGCGCTACGACGTGGCTTCCTTGTCGCAAATCGGTGCGTTACCAAGCCATAAAATAAAATAAAAATAAATACTTACGGGAAATGTTTGTAGTGAGTTGGAGAAGAAAGAAAAAAAGAAGTCGAAACAAGGTACTCTTTTATACTGTGTTTTATTTGTATTTCTTAGTCACTGTTTAATGACAGACACAATGATGTATTCACCAGGAGCGCCAGCAAACAGAGTGAGTAGTAGTAGCTCAAGATATGTGCCTGTAAAAAAATAACCATCGCAAATTGCTTTTCCAAAGATTATGTGATGTCATTTCTTGCAATAGCAAAACATATGTCACATGAAGTTACTTCCTGTGATGCCATAAATGTATGGGACACGTGTTGTCACTTCCTTTGATGTAATCTTGGAGAAAAATGGTGTGTGATGTTACTTCTGCTACACCTGGCGTTTTGCAGAATCAATATTCATGCTTCACCCATGCTCCACCGCCCTCCCTTCTAAACCTGCCCTCAACCAACAGAAATAAATTCCTCTGAAGTTGGCAAGGAAGAAGATAGGTTAAGGCCTGAGAATGTATTTTATATCTGCTTGTATTAACACATGTAACCATTTTTACACCTACTTTATGAACTTACAAAGCCTTTGCATTATTGCACATTGACACAGTTTTAAACATACATCCTGTGGTGGCTGGCATGTCCCGAGGGTGGTGGGACGGGGGGAATAAAAAAAAATGAAAGGCACTTAACTCTTCTTGGCGCGATGTCCTCCTCGATCCTTCTCTCCTCACTGGCTCCAAACTCCCAAGCCAATCCTGGTGCTGCTCTCATGCAGCATGAGAGCAGCGCTAGGATTGGTGGGAGCGGCCTCTATCAGCGCTCTCAAGAGCACTGGAGACCTTTGCTTTCTCTAACCCAGCTGTCTTAAGACTGCTGGGTTAGTGAGGTTTAAAATGTGCATGTCTGGCTGGCTGTCGCAAGACACCCGGCAAAAGAGACATGCACATATTAAACTCGAGAGCACAAAGCTCCCTGCTGCCACTGAGCAGCAATGGCCCCGCCCCGTCCTGACACTCAGTTCGGGATGGGTTTGTTGCTGAAAAATAAAATGGCAATAAATAAACTTTATTGGCATTTTATTTTTCAGCTCAGCCTGTGGCTTTTGTTTGTGGGGCGACGCTCCTCCGCTCAAACGGAGAAGCCGCCCCTGCGATACATTCATTTTGTTGCTTGGTGTGGTACAATGCCTGGCTGTTCAAGAAAGTGTAGCCTTGTTTTGATATTGGAATAATCAAGTGCGAACTGCAGATTCAGTGAAGTCAGCTTTCTCCTCTAGGTAATGGCATCACCTTCCCAAGGTCGCCTACCATTATTCCCACAAGAACAGCTTATTAGTGTCTATCTCGATTCAATCACTTATTCTTTCCTCTTCTTGCTGCACTGAAGAAAGTATTTAAAAGTAAAGTAAAAATGTACTGAATTTAGCATTATGTGCCCCTACGGTTCCGGTCCGGTCCGTTGACATTGCGAATTGCACGTAGAATACATTTGCTGTTATCTATATTTTTGCATTAAACATGTGTTAGACTTCTGTGAGCTTTCAGGAGTGTTTGTGTTTTTTCACAGGCTATGTTAGGTGTGTAAAGTGAGGGAGGGATTATGTTGCAATTACGAATAATTCATCCCTTTAATAAGGTTGTGGTACACTGCAAGGCTGCACCTATTGAGTGATGCGCATTCTTCCCCCAAGGCTGACTTCTGAAGAAGTTTGCATGGCATGGCCGGGCCTGTGTGGCATCCTAGGCCTGTTATTGGAAAAGAGGAGAGATTGCGACTAACAGCAGCACATCCGGTGCAGCCACCACGGCAGAGCCTTGACTGTAAAGCTGTTCGGCCTCAAAATAAAAGAAAATATTCCTCAAAATAGCAATAAATCGTGGCCCTTTAAGGCGTGAGTATTACTTAATAATAAAGGTATACAGCATATAGGTGTTTCCTGTCGCTGCTTGCCACGCCATTTGTCTGCACGGCACACCTGTCTAAATCAATATATTCATCCGCTGAGTCCATTACACGTGCTCGACAAAATCATGAGTTGAACGAAACGTTTTTCTCTATATTAGTGGTTGTATAAATCACAGCGGGTTGTCTGGTAGGTGCTGCTTAGCAAGCGTTCGAACCAGCAGTCCGACTGTATTGTGCTTCAAGCTGACAAACATAAAACAGCTATATGTGCCCGACTTCTTAGCACTCGAAAAAGGTGCGTGTGTGCGCGTGTAAACATATCTCTTTGAAAAAGCAAGGCGTCTGTCTTTTAAGAGATGGCTGTCTTCCCGTATGCCATCCGGCACACCCCTCCCCCTCCGCCTCACGGGGGACGCAATGCATTCCACAAATAAATTAAGCCACAAAGGAGAGTACATTATACAAATGAACTGGTATTTTACGGAGCAATAACTTACAGGGACACGTCAGGGCCACCTATAAACCAATGCTTCAAGCAATGACCAATCTGTCTGACAACGGAGCGTGATTTACTGCCGAACCCTCGTGCTAAAATACTCATGAAAATTAATATATTAGTCAGAAAGCAATATACTCTGTACATAAAACCCAATAAAGAGGTAATGAAAAGCATTGCTTTTTGTGTGTGTATGTGGGGGGGAGAGGGGGGCTGATGATCCCAAACAGAGGCATGGACCAACATTCTTAATTAGAATAGAAAGGGAATTAGTAGAACTTAACGGGCGTTCATTTAGAACCTCCCGGTAATACACACGTGAAGTAATGTTCGTAAGTTAAACAGGCCTATTTATTAATGTTTCAGATGTTGGTGCACAAGAGCAGTTGGATAGTAATTAATCGGTACGTCTAAAGCTACTGACAGATGTTACCCCTGCTGGTCTGCAGATGAATACTGATGATTAGGTATAGTAAAAATATTAGGTCACTAACATCCACAAGAGTAAAATGAGCATTTCTGAAATCGTATAGGAGTTTCTGATCAAACACATAATCATAGATTGCAACTATGTATCTGTCTAACTTGATTGCAAGGTAGAAAGCAGCAATGCATTTTGAAATATGCATTGGAAAAGCTATTAGGCCTGGCCTTGGCATGCTGGTTCAATGGTTGGCATTGTATCGTTTTTAGCATGTGTGCCTAGTAAATAATGATGTATACGTTAGGTTGGGCAGTTGGTTTTATAAGATTCTTGTACGCTCATGAATTGTCCTATCTGAATGAATTGTATTAGTTTGTGTTTAAGGTTTTTAATGTTTTAACATGTCTCTTTTTAAAGTTTTTATCTTTTATGATTATAATGTATAATCGAATAAAGATTAATATCAATCTATCATATAGCAAGAAATGCCACAAAATTAAACAAAAGAAAAAGAAAAAAATGCAGCCGCCTAAACACAGAGGACATAAGATTGCAATAAATAATGTTACATCTAAAAATAAATTACCACAGCTTATAGTTTTAAAAGAACAGTACGAGTGTTTCCTAGCAGGTATGTGTACTTCGAGAAGGCATAGAAATTCTGTTTAGTTTTAATGCACATTCCATGAAAATATGATTTTTATTTGCAGTACGGAAAGGTGCTATTGGTTTTAAGTTACTGTATGATGACAACATATTTTAAACACACAAGGATGACAAAAAAATGGAAAAAGTACTAAAGAATTAAAAACACAGCATTTGAAAAGTAAAGTATTGGCCCACCACCCCGGCACTTTAGGTGTGGATATTACATGTGATCCGGCAAACTGTCGTCACTTACAGTGGAAGAGAGACAATGGCTGAAGTGGGTTTACCCACAGCCCTTTACCATATATTGTGGTGGGTGGAGGCAAAATGTGAATTACATGTTCACAGTCCTGTGGATGAAGAGTGTGAATTACATGTTCACAGTCCTGTGGATGAAGAGTGTGAATTATATGTTTACAGTTCTATGGATGAAGAGGTTTGGCCCAAAGTCCATTTATGTATGCATATATGTATGTTTTTTTGGTTAGGATTTTTTTTTATTACAAGACAGCTAAGGACAGACCTAAAAAGGAAGGCCTTTTGCTCCCAATATACTAAAGATTTACAAACTCTGTAATTTGCCAAATGACAGGATTTGCAAACATAGGGCCCGATTCCCAAAGTAAAATGAGACGAAAGTCTAACTTTATGACTTTCGGTATTAACAAAGGGCCTTTACTACTCGCAAATGCCCTTTGTGAATACCAAAAGTCGTAAAATTCAACTTTTGGTATTCACAAACGGCATTTACAAGTAGTAAATGCCCTTTGTGAGTACCAAATCGTAAAGTTAGACTTTCGTCTCAGTATACCTATGTGAATTGGCCCCATGGACTGTTGTGAGCAATGCACTGAGCCCATTTTACCAGTCAGAAAAGCTGGAAAAGGCCGCCCACTCCTAAATGCATGTTACAGCAGTATGTAAACGGTGATCAGTTACTAACACCTCAACAGAGGTGAGGTGGTAACTGATTCGCAAAGGAGAAGATGTACCCTTGGGGCATATCTCCCTTGTGAATTGTGTCTGGTGACCTTGGGGAAAAAGGCAGTCCCACCACTGCCTGCTCCTCCTGATGTATTCCCAAACTGATAACATTTGTTTTTAAAAAGCAGCTTCGGTTCTTTTAGCTACTTTTAAAAAAAGTTGCAGTTTGGGAATGCAACAGTGGTCAGTTATTCCTTGCAGGCCACCATCATTGTGCTTTTAGCCAATCACATGAGGTCACACATATTAGGCAGGCCGTTTTGCGACCCCTATCAAATGGAGATTTTGAGACGTAACCTATTGGTTCACAGACCATGTCACAAAAGGAGAGGCAGGTCGCAAAAGGTCAGTGCACAATAAAGACCACTTTTTGCAACCTGTTTTTTAGTAGACCAAGCCCTTCATTTCCAAAATGTCTAAGATCATCTGAGAAATAACATATTTATACAGTTAAACTGACAGTCTAGAATAGAATGCAGTTCTACAATAATATGCAGAATGTTCTTTGTCAGTCGTTTTTTTTTAAAATAGGAAAAAAAAGAAAGCTTTTTTTCAACTTCGTTTTTCTCTATAATTTGGACTACTCATAGCATGCAGTCTTGATTGAAGTATATTTGGGAATACAAAAAAAGCCCGAATGTTGGGGGTCACAAAAGCCAAGGTGCCATGGATAGGTACCAAAGGCAAGCCAGTAGTGTGGCGGCCACCTCTGATGTCTTCTAATTGGGACTCATAAAGTCAGAAGATAGTGCCAAGGAAGGCTGAAATGAGTAAGAGAAGGGCTCTTAGTAACAATGATTGACAGTAAGTAATCACTGGCTCATCCCCCTTTCTCGTCTCTGTCTTTACTATTTTAAGATAACATCCAAGCAGTTAACAGACATAGGCCTGATGAAATATGATGAAAGACTCCCAACTTGCAACCACGCATGAAAATAAAAGGCAGACAAAATGAAATACGTCATGGCAACTAAAACTTCATTAAGACAAATATGGTGCCCACCTCAGCTTGACCTGAGTGTCAAAAGTATTGGGAGAGGACCACTTTGCTGTTCTGCAACAGACTGCCAAGGACCAATTGAACCGCTGGCCTGCATGCAACAGCACCTCTGGATGGCAGGCCACCTTAGCAGCCCAGGAACAAACTTCCACACTAGTAAACCTAATCCAGCTGCCTACAGGACGAAGAGTTCGTAGAGCCATATTCCGCAGAACCAAAGAATAAAAAATGCTTTTTGATTTCTGAAATATGCAGTCCTATCAAAATAGATTTCGATACCTCTCGTAATATAAAGGGAGGAAGGAGCTAAGCTCCAGGAGATAAGATATGCTGGGGGAAAAGTAGCAGACTCGTTTTCTGGACATGGAAAGTGTGAAAGTCCTTGTGACGAGAGATATCATCTGTCAGTAACACTGTAATCCTAGGACAGCAAGGGGAAGTAAACGATGTAAATAAATATGTTCAACATCCAGCAACTGCCAAAAATAGGATGTTTCAAAAAAAGAAATAGAGAAGAAGAACATCTAAGAGTGCAAAAGAATCCCTCTATAAAGGCTGCAAACCTAAAGATAATGTTCAGGGGTAAAAGACAGCCTTCAATAGAGGCTCAGTCAGCAGGAAGCATCACAGAAGATGCCAAGCAATACCCTTGAAACTGAGTAACGTCCACTCAAGGCATGAGAAAGGCGGGGCCGGCATCGGCCACGCCGAAGGTATGGCGGTCGTGCCGGCCCCGAATGACCAAAGAGGCGGGCCCTGTTGCGCCAGGAGTGACGCGACGGGCCCGCCTCGCCAGCAATTGGTCAAGGGTCAAGGGGTGACCCGGAAGTGATTATAATCACTTCCGGGTCACGCCTTGGGCAAGGGCCAAGCCGGTCAGAACCGGCTTGGCCCAAAGAAGGGTTAAAAGGCTGGGGAGCGGGGGAGTCAGCCTCTGTTGCCCCCCGCTCCTCCAGCTTCCCACACCAGCCTCGCTAGGAGGCTGTTAATCTGTTTTCAATGTAATCAATGTCATGAAGTATTTTCTGCGTACATTTTGTAAATATGTATATTAATTATGTGGTAATTTTATGTTAATAAATACGGCCAGGGGTTTACGACCCCTCATCCAAAACTCTTCTCAGCTATCTATCTGACGGGTAAGATAAGGGAGGAGGGGTGTATAGGCAGTACCTGGCCATATGGTAATGGCGTGATTGATACCGACTGAGGTATTAGCCAGGCAACTGATAGCCTTAAAAGAAAACCATCAAGCACAATCAGATGAGAGTCATGAGGGAAAGGATAGAGCCTCAACAGACAAGGAAGTAATGGGAGAACTTACAGTGGAGCCACCACTAGCTTGAGAAGGATTGAAATCCATCTCATTCTGACCAAATACAGAACCACTTGAAGAACAGTGGTTAAGCTTCTGCTGGTTTTGTCCAGAACCTAGAGCACAGAAAACACACATAAAAGAAAGACCTGTGGATTCCCTGAAAGGAAAGAAATGATTCCCACAATTCGTTGGATCAGGGCTCAAATTCTGGGAACATTGCATTAAATAAATAAATACTCGGATTTGTAAAGCACAGCTAATCACCCATGAGGGGATCCAGGCGCTGTCCATAGGCAGGGAAGATTAAGTGATTTGCCCAGAATCACAGGATGTTGAGCCGATGCTGAGACTAAAACCTGGATCCTCAGCTTCACAGCCAGCAGCTCTGGCCGTTGCCTTATCCTCTAGCATTCTGTTGTGAGGCAAACAGGCCAAGTCAAGGTGCAAGATCTCCTCAAGAGACAATAAGGACTTGAATACGAGTCTGGCAGTCCAAGGACTTGGGGGCGCTGCGGTGGCGGTCTCCCCACCCCCTATTACAATCAGGGTGGTCGGACAGCCTTTGCCCAGCCGCAGCTGCCAGGGAACCACCATTCCCTGTTGGTGGTGCAGCGGTGTAGAGGCAGTAATATGCTTGGCGGGACCGCCACGGTCCAGCCAAGCACTTTACAAGTTTCCTCTCCGTCACGGATTTCATGGTGGTTCCACCGCCATGAAAACTGTGACGGAGAGGAAACAAAGGTGGCCCTACAGGGCCTCCTGGTGCTTCACGCCATGTGGATGCACACATGGGGGGCACAACATGTGCCCCCCTGTGTGCATGCATCACAGTTCCTGCACTGCATGGACTTTGCAGTCCATGCCGTGCAGGAACTGTTTTTGGTGTTCCCATTGAGGCGCCCATTTGCTGAGGCACCATTGTGGGAATGTAAAAAAAAAGCCCACCAGACACGAGAAATACTCGTAATCTAGCGGGCGGCCTGACCACGGGTTTGGCGGTGCAGTGGTGGGGCAGAGCCAGCAATGCACCGCCAAACTCGTAATCAGGCCCAAAGTGTAGAATTGTGAGAAGGGTAAACAGTGGTATGTTAAACTGTTGCTTGCCCTCAGGATATAACAAGCTGATAGCAATAAACATTTTGTTCTCATCAGTTCTTCTTCTAAAGGCCAGGTTAGCCAATTCAGGTTCATTAAGTTGCGTTGTGGCTTTAAACAAAACATACACACATTTTTAAAATAAATATGAGAACATTTTATTAGGCATTGTGGTAATTTTGTTTTAAGGAAATACAGCAGGGAGAAAGAAGGCACTTTTTGAAAGTAAAAAATTAACATTTTTGTAGACTTGAGTTCTGGCCGAAAAGGAGGACTAAAGTGGGTGGTGGACTTCTCGGACTGCAAACCAAAGTAACCTTTTGGGGGGACAGAAGAATGGAGATGTATAGACATGGCCTTGTATGCCTGCAGAGCACAGAAACTCCCCTCTCAGGTAAAGCACATTCTGCAAACTGCTCAACCTGAAGCCAGTGGTCTTTATACATTTGTTTACTCTTTTCAAACTCAACATTCCCTCCACTCTTCAAATATCTTGAGTACTAATGAAGGAATTAAATGATGGATTTCCAAAAATGATTTCCTTCAGATGCTAGGAAAATAAAGGAGTAACTTTCAACTGGAAAAGTACAAAACCAGAATGTTCCCAGTGTCAGCAGGAGTGTGCCTGTTTTGAGAGGGACTGTGATTGATGGTTGACTATCCCCAATAAACTCGGTTGTCACCACAATGAAGTAAAGGGCAAGAATACATATTGCAGCTTAATTATTTTGGGAGCCAAAAGCCACCCATCTTCAAAGGCATTTTACTGATATCATTCAATCCCAATCTAAAAAATCTTGGCCATAAAAATGGGAGCACCTGAATTTTTTTGACACTGCTCAGTTTTAGGTGTGTTTTAGTCACTTATCCTCATGGTAGGTCTTAATGAATCTGAGATTCCCATTACCAAAGGAATTGATTTGAAGCCATTGATTGCCACAACGGATAAAACTGGAACTGCCTTTCCAGATTCAAATAAGTCTGAAGAACATAATTGATCTTGAATGCCATTAATCTATGGATGGAAATCTTTCACATCTTTATTCTTCCCTTGCTCTTACCTAAATTTCACGTATATTTGCCTTGAACATTTAATGCTAATGTTTCTCATAGCTGCAAGGCTAACTTGTCAATAAAAACAAATGTACTTCCAACAGTAACTGGGACACAGAGCACAAAGGCTTTGTGTGTTTCAACTCTCAAAATTAAATTTAAGCCTGCATATGTCTTGATCAGTTCTACTTATAGACTTTTACCTTTGGGATTAGATGGGAAACAACCCAAAAGTTGTACAGATGAAAGACATGCTAGATTAGGGAGAAGGGAAGTCTCCGCCCCTTCCAACCTGTAAATTATTGTTATGCTCTAAAGATGGTGTTATAGTCTATGTAGGCCCACTCCCTTAGCATCATATTCTTCCCTTTCTAGTGAACAGAGAGCCACATAACTGGAGGCTGGTGATATTGGCGCAGCAGATGTAGAGGTCGCATCTGACACTGGAAAGTAAAAGCTCTATCTCAGATGTTTCAGGTTGTTTTCTAAACACCTGTATAGAATCACTCTTCTCTTTCCGCTCAGTCTGTGGCCCCTGAGAATTCAAGGAAGAGGGGGACTATGTGGATTCTTTCTGCTGGATTTGCATTAACCTCATGGAATTTACATACCATTGCTCTGGAGGCCGTCTCCCTTAGCAGGTCCCTCAGTTGGGCCTAGGAAAACACCCTTTAGGATGTATGTCTAGACTAGGATAATTTATTTTGGCTAAAGTAATACTCTTGTGATTTAGAAGAAAACAAAGACATTTGCATTCTGCAGGTTGCTCAGTCCAACTTATAGCTGTCATAAACAGTGGTGCACTCTGGTGCTTAGTCTAAGGCAAACGTTTTTCTCAAGCTGGCTCTAGTGCCCATGCTCGATTGATTCTTTATGGTGCTTATGTCCCTGGAGGGAAAAGATGGATGAAGGAGAGGAGTCTTGGTCCCTCTTAATGTGACTTCTCTAGATGAGCCATGTTCATGACCAAGCAAAATTACATTGTACAGACTACCAGACACAGGGTTGCCACCTGGCCGTTATTTTAATGGCCTGCTCTGTATTTTAATGTACATGCCTGTAAAAAATTGGGAAAAACACTGAAATGTTCTATTTCTTCCATTTTCACCTTTTGAAATCTAACCCTAACACAGCAAACACGTGAAGAATTCCCTTAAAAGAGTATTTGGAGTTGTCTAAATTATTTTACAACTCTAATTAAAGCATGCATTGGGATAGTTTCTATGTTACAAAAAAGTCTAATGATTGTATGCATATTATTTCCCCCTATCAGTTCTTGGCCCTTCCAGAATAGTTAAATGTAAACAAATGGCCGGTATTTTTCTGAGAAAGCAGCAACCTAGCCAGACTAGAACTACATGTGAGTAGGAAATATGTTCACATTGATGACTTTCATTTGGCTCCGTCATCACTGGGTAGAGAGCAACGAAGCTTGACACACATATCCCTCAATGCAGAGCAAGTGCATATCTATCAACAATGTGGCCTGGGCCTAAGTGAAAACAAAACACAATTCTTCAAAGTCTGCCCCAGATATGAGAGAACAATACAATACTGCTATGGGAAATTCTTCTGCAGGATTACTGACTTCACAAAGCTTGGAAGATAACGCTAGAGTTGTATTCTGCTTGAAAAAAGCAGTTTGCAGAAAAAGTGGCAGAATCCTGGTAAACCTTTGACTTAACCAAAGTTCTGATAACTCAAAACTGCAGAGATCTCCACCACTAGGATGGAGATCTTTTCATGGGATAGTATAGAGAATGTTTCCCTATACTTTACCTAAGAAGTTCTCTGCCGACTGCGAAGTCTCTCTATACTAAAGTATAGGGGAAAGTGTGAGGATTTGGGTGTATTATATGGTACGGCTGTGCGGCCTTACTGTGCAATACATTTGCAAAAACTGTTTTGGGTCCACTCAAACTAATTTGTAAAGCCTTAAGCTCAACCCTGGGTAGCTGTGGCTTCGAGCAGCAAGGCTTAAACAAAGGAACTAGTGTAAAGAAGTTAGCAGCACCAAATAAGAAAATAAGAAAGCCTCACGACATCAAAGAAATTTAACACCAATTTATAAAATATTCGATTATATTTTTATGAATTTTTAGAATCCAAAATGAGCAAAATCCACAGCAGGGTTCCGTAGATACATATTTTTAACAAAAGCGTAAATCTCGGTTTAACTAAAAAAGAATTGGTAGCTGTAAAGTTTGTAAACTTTTGTAAGTTTGCAAGAGTTGAGTTTGGCTACTCCGCTCCCGACTTGGGTGACCAAATCCAGCACTGAGGAGGTCTGGGGGCCAATAAGGAGTACTTGGACAGTTACCTTGCCACCAAAGCTTTTTCCAGTCCAGTTCAAAACTTGACAGCATGACCGCCATAGCTATCAATGGAGTAGTCCTAATGCTGCGGATGCAGGTGATGGAAGATGCTCAAGAATGCTCTAGGCACTGTGCGGTCGACGGGGGTGCCTTTGCGGGTATTCCTCGGTCCACGAGTCAGGTGGGGGGACATTGGCCATAGAAGTTGGGGTCCCTTGAAGTTCTCTTTGAGACAGTGGAAGGCCAGCCGCAGTTGGGATACCAATCTCCATCCACAGCAGTCCCAGCAATATCCTTTGGTGGAGGCTGGTGTCCTTCTTGAGCCACCAATACCAATCTGGACTCAGATGACATTCCTGGTTTCGGCTGACTTTTTGTCATCGAAGATAGGTCTCTTGGGGCAGCAGTCAGTGGTGATTCTTCCGAAGTGGCTACCGATTTGCACAGTTGAGCTACTTCATTTTTGTTGGCCCTGGTGCTGGTTCCAGGTGGTCAGCCCAATGACCCTTGGAGTCACTTCTTTGGTCTGGGGGCAACTGTTCCCCAAACCAGGAGTCACAGGCTTAGTCCTCTGTTTGCTTGCCAGTGCAGAAGGTGCAGTCCAGCAGACAGTGCAGCCTCTCTTTCACAAGTACAGGGGTCAGCAAGGCAGTCCTTCTTCGGTCCTTTCCCAGTTCCGGAGTAATCTGAGATTCAGGGTGCCATGGATGCTATATTTATGCCCTGAAAGTGCCCTGGGGATATGATGTGGTCACTAGTCAATCAGCTGCCAGGTCCCCTCCCGTTTGGTGACAACTTTCCGGCTATGTGTGGCATCCAGCAGTCCCAGAGTGCAGTATTCTGCCCATTCTCAAGATGTCTGACCCTTCCTTTGATGTAGGTGCTTGGTAGCCTACCCAAGGAGTGTGGCTACCTGTGGACTATGCGCACACGGAAAAACTGGTTTTAGCACTAGTCTCCCCTCTCTGTTCCAGCTCCCAGCCTGTTTATCTGAACAAAGGTCAGCTCCTCAAGAGTGTGAGCACCATTAGCCCACCAAAGGTGGCTTTGCCTTTGAAGTTCGCCTTTGGGGCCATTACCCTGAATGGTTTCCAGCAAAGGGGAGGTAACACCTCACCCTGTAGCAAGCTGCTATTGTTCCTAAGCCTGGGAGTCATTCACAAAACTCCCCAGGAGGGCAGAAGGTGTCTGGTGGCCAGTGACCATGTGAGGCCACTGGACAGACTGGGCCACAGAGTGGCAACTTTCTAAAAGTTGCATTTCTATAATAGTGACATTACATTCATCTTGAATGTACAAGAAAGTGATAAATGGAATGCTTGAATTAATCTCATCCACTGGTAATTACTCGGGCTCTATCCCAATCCATTGTTATTATGCACTCCATGTCACCTCAGTTTGGACCCATCTGTGTGCTACTCAATCTTGACCCTGCTCCAATTGGAACAGCCCTGTCCGAACTGCCAAGCCAGGTCCTCCCTGAACTGGAACACAAGCAAACCAGGACTTGTTTCACCCTAGTTATGGGCTCATCAGCTGGGTATAGCTCGATTCCAGTAACACAGTGTGCACTGGACCCACTTCTAGGCATACCCGTCCCACTTACGGCAATACGAAAGATATTCAAAAAAGTGATTCATGGAATGCTTAAATTAATCTCAGCCACTAGTAGGGCAGAAAGCTGCCTGGTGGCCAGTGACCGTGTGAGGCCACTGGACAGTCTGGGTCAAAGAGCGGCAACTTTCTAAAAGTTGCATTCCTATTATGGTGACTTTAAATTTGTCTTGGGCATCAAGTTGGGTTTACTGTCACAATTAATTTGATAACTTACAGCACTCATTTCAGTGGTCCCATTCAGAATTTGGCCGGGCTGAGGGGTCAGCCAGAAACTCTGTGCTAGCCAATGGAGCTACTGACTCACAGCAAAACAACAATTTAGAAGTGTTGACATATATAGATATAAAATACATGTCCTACTTAACATTATACAACTCCCTGCTTTAGGGCTCCACAGTCCTTCCTTAGGGGAGACTTACATATATTGTTATGGGAAGTGGGGGCTTTGCCTTTGGTTTGAATGGCAAAGTTGAACTAGCAGTGTTACCACTGCCCTTCCAGTCTGCAGTGGCAGGTTGGGTGCCATTTTGTAATTTGTCACACACAGGGTGGCACAATCAGTGCAGCAGCCTTGGGTGGACACTCTGCCTTACATGCCCTGGGTACCATATACTAGGGACTTATAGGTAGGTCAGTCTCTGTTCATTGGGGGTAGCCAATTCAACATACACTTTGTAAGGGGTTAGAAACACTGGCACTGAGGTCTGGTTAGTAAGCCTCTGTGCACTCTCGCAGTAAAAAAAACAGCAGCATCAGTCCAAAAATGTGCGGGTGAACATGCAAAAAGAGGCATTCCCTTATAGAGAGTAAAAAAGAAAGTTTATCCAACTTGGAACAAAGTTTATAAAAATATTTTATGTTAAATATTAATGTAAATTAATTTTATATATTTATTTTGAAGGTAGAGCTAAAGACTAAATTCTACAGCACTAGTAACGTAATTTTTAAATAAAACTTTAATGAATGTCAATATATTAAATTAGATTTAAATTATTTTTCTCAAGTTTAAATTTAAAAAGTCCCACCTAAAATAAAAAAAACATATTTTTTATTATGCATTAATAATTATTAAGAGTGATGTACAGAATGAATTAATATTCATTTAATTACATTTAATGAAATATATTGTTACATTAATTTTTAATGTAACAAAGGCTATTAAACTATTTTCAATTACATAAAAATATGTACTATTTTTAATTTTTTTACATTAAATTATATTTAAAAAGTTAACAACATTATTTTCTATAGAGTTTACGTTTAAGTACCTACCGCCATTATTATCTAAGTGAGGGTGTTGCAGTACCAGCGGTTGGCCATGTGTGGGGCTGGTAATTTAGTACCATTTCTGTTCCCTTTTTGGTTGTAGTAGCTTTAGAAGGGATGCTTGTGAATAGCAATAGGATTACTGTTTTGTGTACAGGTACATGTCCCTCCCTAAACCACTCCTGACCTTCCCTTAATCCCTCCTCTTTAGTACCAAGTATTCCCCTTTTTCCAGCTACTCTGCCCCATCTCTCCCACATTTACTACTTAAACGTACACTTACATGCGTGGAGACTTCGCAGTCGGGGCGGAGATCTTTGCACAAAAAATAGATAGGAGAGGCATAAACTCTGCACATAGGTTTGTGAATAGCATTTTGTAGTTTGTTTGTAGTACTATTGTAGTACTACAAAATGTTATTTGTGAACAGGCATTGTGGATGCAGGGTGAGTGGTCAGTTGTGTGCCTGTGTAAGTACAAGGTGAGTGGTCTGTCTCTGAGTGAAGTTCGAGGAGTGTATCTGAATTAGTGTACCATGACAATCATGTCGGTGTGAGTGTATGATCAGTAGTGTGGTTGTATGAGTGCCGAGAGAGCTGTGTTCATGTTTCATTGCTGGGTGAAGGAAGTGCCTATGTGTTTGCAGGGTGTGGTGTGTGCTGTTTGAGTTTACAATGAGTGGAGTGTCTGTGTGAGGATAGGGTGAATGGTGTGTATTGTGACTGCAAGGAGAGGGGAGTATCTGTGTGAGTGCAGGGTGATCAGTATGAGTGAAGGGCAGTGGTGTTCCTTTGCGAATGCTGGGCGCAAGGTGTGTCTTTATGAATGCATGAGTGGTCAGTGACGACTGGTGCAGGTAAGAGCAGTGGGTCGGGGTAGGGGGAGTTGACAGACGACGACAAGGGCAAAAATCATTTAAAAAAAAGAAAACCACTTACCTTGTGCTCGCCGCATCGCCGACTCGGCGATGTGGCGAGCGCAAAGTAAGTGGTTTTCTTTTTTTAATTATATTTTCCCTCGTTGTCGTCTGTCAACTCCCCTCCACCCCGCCCCACCTCTCTTACCTGCACCGGCCGTTACTGTGAGTGGTGTGTATTTTCAAAAATATTCCCTTTAATTATTTTTCTCCTCTGCAGCAACAGAATGTTTATGAGTGCACTTTTTTCAACAGTGTGCAGAGCGATGAACAGCGGTGTGTCATCAAGTTACTGGTTCAGATGCAGTGGATGGAAAAGGGTGAGCAAAAAAGGAAGATCTATCAAGATTATTTTAAACTTCAAGCAACACAATTTTGTTTTTACTGTGTGGTCTAGCAGAATATACAATTTGAAACTATGGTTAGGGTAGGTTCATTTGACTGAAAATTAGTTTAAAGCTGCCTCAAGAGTAGCTGACTTTTGTGCAGATATGCTTATACATAGAATATTTTTTTACCACCACAAAATATGTATGAGACAGTTTTTTTATCTAAAGTATATCAAAAGCTGTCAGATGAATGTATATTGGTTTTAACTAACTTGAAATATATGGTAGACACTGTGAGAGGATGCTGCAGTACTATTCATTTTCTAACAGTATAAGCAAGAAACACTTTCATTAATGGTGAACAGCTTAAAGTAACCCAGACATCTTCCTTTGTTGTGTTCTTGTTGCAAATGAGAGGCAATGTTACTCGCTCCATAGCAGGAAAATGCAGAGAAGAAAGAAACATGCTGAATGACTCCTCTCGAAGCATCCCCTCCAACCTCGAACACAAGTGGTCTTCACATATGATTCGACTCCAGATTAACAATACTCCAAGCTCCTTATCCCCCTCTGCCTCTATCCCTCCCTACACACAGGCCGCATATCCCTGCTGGAGATCCACACCTAACCATAACCACTCCTCCTGACCCAACAGGCTAGCCACACAACTATCGAACAATGATATACTTTCCCTCCTAAACACCTATTCTCACGCCCCGGCCGATCACGCCACACCAGCTTCAAAAATCAAGACTATCATTACTTACCCTGTGAGGACATCACACCCTAGCACTAGGCATTTAAATAAAATGAACCTCATACAAGTTCCCATCTCACATACACATACAACATCCTCCAAACCTTCCCTGAAATGTGCACTTTTTAACTGCTGTTCAGCTGTTAAACAAGTGACCAACATATCTGCTCTTATACTTATCCACGACCTGGACATCCTCATTTTCACAGAAACTTTAATAATTGAATCTTCATCCCCCACCCTTGACTTAGTTTCCCCCAGTCATGACATCATCAGACTTGGCTGCTCAGGTCGTTCAGGGGGTGGCCTAGCCTGTATATACAGGTCCACACTTTTGATAAAACAATCACACACTCCGTCACTCCCCTCCTGCGAATACCTCAGGGTCAACATCACCCTCAATGACAACTCAAGTTGCTCCCTTCACACATTCTACCAGAGATGACCACATGTACATTGAACATATTATGGAGGTTATCTCCTCCAACAATGAAGGTCTTAATAACCAGATTTTTCTTGGCGACTTCAACAATTCTAACAACCCTCTCGTGAACAGTTCAAATCCTTCCTCCAGAACCTTAACATTATCCAAGCCTGAACAGTCCAACCCACAACAAAGGGTCCACTCTAGACTTACTCACTGCCAAAGAGAATAAAGTACAAATTGAATCTATTGTACCTTACGACTGGACTGACCATCATCTAATCACTCTCCTTCTTTCAGAAAAAAACAACTACATCTAAGGGCCAACCTGTGAAAGCCAAACACTGGGTCTGAAACACTTGTAACATCAACTCACTCTCTTTGTCAGCTCTTAGTAAAGACACCCTGCTCCCGCCACCCTCCATGCAATATGCTCAGGACCTCACTGAACACTACATCAACTCCATGTCAAATATCATGGACACCCTTGCTCACAAACAACTTCAGAGAATCCCGTCAAAAAGATCCAACCCCTAGTTCAATTGAACCAAACTTAGGTTGGGTTTTAGATCCCCAGGTATACTTTACTGTGAGGATTTGTTGTATGATTGGACTACCTTTTGCTAATGTTACATACATTTTCCCCAACCACAAGTAGATTAGATTTCATTTTTTGGTCCTGAAGAATTGCCCAGATCGATAGCGACACTTGAGGCAAGAAACATGTTGACCTACACACACGCTATTTTATGAATTGGATAGGATCATTACTTCCACATTTAGTCACCCATTGCCTTTTAATCATAACAAGAGAACTCACCTAATAAATTTAATTGGGTATCTCTTAGCTATTTTTAAAGCCACTCATTCACATTACACCAATATTCACCTAGAGCACCTCCGCCCTACACCTCACATCGGCATCTCTTGCTCAAAAAACCTCTTGCAGAGATTCCCATTGAGGGGTCCACTGGGCATTGCAGCACCAGCCCAATGAGGAGCTGCCCGATGATGAAGCATGACACCCACACAGACGTGTGAGGACTCTTGCTTCTGAGCAATCAAATCCTATGAGCTATTGTCTCAGTTTCCCTGACCCTCGTGTCTTCCCTTCCCCCAGGAACTGCATACCTTTTGTATTACACAAACTTCAGAAATCCCAGTATTCTGCACCTCAGCTTCATTGTAGAGCACCACAGTGTGACCACGCTTCCTCGTCACACCTAATGCAGATTCACTCACTGCAACATGCAAAGCAAATAAAAATGTAAATACTTTCTCAAACCAAATCCACATTGGCCCAATCCATTCGGTTGACTTTGCTCGACCTACATAGAGGAAATTTAGTGCCTCTCTACAGAAAAGCACATTTTTGAGGATGTTCCTTCTCTCTAGCGTTCTAGATTGCACTCAGACACACAAGAAGTGAATGGGATGGTTATGCGAAGATGAATTTGTGGCGGGGAAAGCACATACCAGAGCCATGCAAGGGACATGTCTCCATCCCAACCCATGCTTTCTCAAGTGTTCCAGACATCTTTCTCAGCATACTGAAAAGTTGCTGAATGGCATGCAGTGTCTTCCCTCTTCTCAAACCGACCACCACTGTCCATGCTCACAATGAAGTGAAGTTACAGCATGAGGTAGGCAGATTTACCTCAAATATATAGAGATTGACAGTGCTAACCAATAAAAAAATCAAAGTAAGCTTGCATGGAAATACAGCACAATGTTTCCATTGAATCTACAGAAGAGTTATTTGTGCTGGCCCACATCAATATTTCTCTTTGTCTGTGATTGGAAATGCATGATGGACTTGACACATGATTAGATTTGAGTCAGCTTGAATGAGGATTCCAATGTGGAGGTGGGTGCTCAATACCAAATTCTACCTACTGGAGACCCGAACCTACACTTATGAATGAAAGAAATGACAGCACCAAAGGTGAGAGTAAAGAGAGAGCGAAGAAGAGACATAAAGCCAGAGACACAGAGAGGCCCACACAGGAAAGGCTATTTTGTACGGATCAAGTGCCTTCAAGTTTGTTTTAGAATCAGCCTCCCTGGAATGACGGGGATGCACATCATGCCCAATCCAGGGGACACGAGGATAAAGTTCTGCACAATAGATAGCAGGACATTCGAGTTTTTCAACCTTTCTACATCAGTACAGTTTTATGTTGGATATGTTTCTAGACTTCAATCTCTGGTGCCGTTGTGGTGCCATCGACATTTTCCAATGGAATAACACCACAGCAGAGATGATATAGATTTTTGGAAGGTTTTACACACTTGCCAGCACCTCAACCACCACAGGCTCAGAGTCGGTGGTAGGCACCTTTTAAATGCAGACTGGGGCAGCAATATTTTTTTTTGCCTTGGCGAAGCTCGGTATATGCTCTACAGTGTACCCTGTCTAGTGAAGGTACTCAAGCCAGATATTTTTTGCAGAAGTGTGACGTTACTGGTGTGTTATCACGTGGGAGGAGAACATGTCATGGTCTTAAATCACAGTAGTGGAGAACATATCCATGCTCCACTTTTTAAGACTGTCAAAAAGTACACTGTGCAGATTATAATTGTTGTTATTATTATTATTATTTAGATTATTGTGGTTATCATTATTATCAGTATCGTTCTTATGTGTATATTATTACTGTAATTCTAACTGATTCTCATAATTCTACTAATAATAATGATAATGAGGTGAGGTGTGGCACAGTGGCCAGATCAGCTGACTCCGGAGTGCGGGGCTCACTGTTCGATCCCTGGCGGCAGCTCAGCATCATGTGACTCTGGACAATAGCTCACTTAATCTCCACGACGGCCCCCCAGCGCCTTGAAACCCTTAAGAGGGTGATATGGTCGCGCTTTACAAGCAGGAATTATTTATTTTTTGTTTATTTATAATATAATTATAAAAATACTCCTATAGCTTGTTGCAGTAGTTTTAGTATTAGTAGTATATTGCATAATAATGGCCTTGATACTAATAGTTGTAGTAATAATAACAGAATATTATTATTGCAAGTACTATTAGCAGAAACATTACTCCCATAAACATCACCAAGAATAGTATTTTATTAGTATTATTCCAGAAGGAAATAGCTGGCTTTCTGGCTACTGCTCCCGGGTGTGTTGTGTGTCAAGCCTAAAAGTGCTAAGCCCTGTACCTTGATTGGAATCCTCTCTTTCTCACTCCTTGATTGACGTTTATACGTCTTTGTGGTATTTTGCGTTTTTACAAAAATTGCACTAAAGGATTTTTTTCTTTTAAATAAAAAGGAACCAAGGCTCAGTCCGCCAAGGAATCATGATTCCTTTCTGGCCTTGCAAAGTGCTATCTCTTCTGTTCACCAGAGTTTACACTCTGGACACCCTTCTCTGAGTTGAAACAGTAGTTTGCTCCGTTGTCCGATATTGAACAATTTTATGGACAACCTGTAGACGTTTTCATGTGCTCTGCATGCACCTTTCTGTTCACAGAAGCCCCACGTGAGGTGAACACGTGACCGGGATGTGACGTCAACAAGGCTGTGATGGGCGGTGTGAGATAACGCTCTGAGAGCATGTTCGTCTGTGAAATTTCTGGAACACGGCACAATGCGGGCGCGGGGCCCCTCGCAGAATGGTGCTCATTTGCCCCAAAAATACAGGATTTGCTATCTTTTCTCATTACAAACTACATCCTTGAATTTCCTTGAAGATAACTCCGAGATCCTTGGATTTTGGAGGGAAATAACATCAAATTGGAACGTCTGGATAAGGGTGCCAACATTCTGATGACGTCTTATAAACTGTAACAATTTGCTTTAAATACAAAGCGTGCAGCGATTGCTTTTGAAAAGGGTGTTCTAGAAGTAACATGAATATATATTGTTATCATTAGTGTCGCGTCAGCATTACTCACAGTGCTATGGTTTTATAATAAAACTAATAATAGAGACTATTTGGCATACAAATTATAGAAGTTATGAAAAAATATACTATCTATTTCTTAATGCTCCTAAATTCGCTATCTCCTTTATGAATACAATTCTTTCTATCTGATGTTACTAGTATTCGATGTATATAAACGTGTTTCATTCAGTGCTTTAAATGGAAAAAGAGAAGTGCCGGTACTCACCAAATTGATTGGGGTGAGCCTGGGAGGGGCGTGTCTGGGGGCGTGGCTTCCAGGCAGCCTTGTACACTATCAGCATTTTCTTCTTCAATGTACAGTGCCCTTGGCCAAGTTCTGCTCATAGCTGCAGGGTGTAATTGGTGTTTGTTGTAATTATATATAGCGTGAACTTAGCCCGAGGGCATTACCGTGAGAAGCAGAAGTTTTACGCGGAAGACTTTTTTTTTTATGGCACAAGGAGATTTAAGTGATTTGCCCTGGATCACAGGATGTTGAGCCCACGCTGGGATTTCACCTGTGCCATAAAACAAAACGTATGCGTTCATGTAGAACTTGTGCTTCTCGTGTAAAGCACTTTAATGCCCTCCTGCCAAGTTTGCGCTATATATAACTGCAAAAATGGACCAATGTGCCCTGCACACACGAGCCGAACTTGGCCGAAGGGCGTTAGGCGCTCTGACAGACAATGGCGAGTGTATTCCAGCGCTGTAACCTTTCCCTATGACTGACAGCGCGACAGTTCCAATGTCGAGAGCTCTAGCTGTCAAACCACACGTGTCTTCCTGTCCTGTCGCGCTGTCAGGGTGTGAGCAGGGCCGGCCTGTAGCGTGGGCGAGCTGGGCCCAGGGCGCCAGTATTCCGAGGGGCGCACGGAGCTGTGCGCATTAAGACAATACCAGCAGCAGAACCCCTGTCATCTTGCAACCGCCTTGTTCATGTCCCTGCCTCTGTCTGACTTGCCAGATTAGAGTTGTTTTAATCCTTCATGATCAGACATTTGGGCAATGTTTTAACACCTCATTGCCCCTTTCTTCGCGCTCCTTTCACCGTCTCACCCCTGCTGACACACACAACAAGAGACCCATCACCGTGAGGCAGCTAAGCTATCGGTGATTTAGGTGAGCTGGGGAGGTCCCGAGGCGTTTGGGTTGGGGGGGGGGGGGGCAGTCACTGCTCATCCAGGGACTGAGCAGTCAACTCAAAAAGGACCCCCTGCTGCCTCTTTTTAGTCTCTAGCATCAGCAAGGGCGCCAAATTTCTCTCCGTCCAAGGCGCTATCAACAAATGCCGGCTCTGAGTGTAGGGCTGCAGCCGCAACCTAGCGTTGGAATACACTCGCCCATAACCCAGATACTGACCACAGCATGCCACTAGGAGTACCGGTACTCTCTTAACAGAAGGAGAAGTCCCGGTACTCAATGGGAGAACACGGAGAAGTGCCGGTACTCAGTACCGGTGAGTACCGGCCCATTTAAAGCACTGGTTTCATTGATATAGTTGCCTTGGTAATTTTAGCTCATTCACTTTGTGTGTTTTTTTAAGATTTGAAAAAATGCCCGGGCTGGGCCTTTGCACCGAGGACCGCCTCTGTGGATATCTCAGTGCATGGGCAACTATATCATACATTTTACTGTTTATCGCAGCCTTGATGTGTCTGTCCTGCACGTCTACCGAACTCCACGGGCAAGGGGAACTGGAGAGATGCGTGTAACGATTGTTATATTATGCGATACTGTGAAACACTACAGAGAATGATGCCTAAAATATGTGGATTATCTGAAATAGTAGACAGAGCCATGAAAGGACGAGTGGATTTTCTAAACAATAGCCAGATTACACGAACATGTGCGCAAACTCTTGCACACAACAACGGCGTCCTATGTGAAAATCATGCACAGATGCCTTTAAATAGAGTAGCGCTGGACGTTACCAGAAAGAGTGCAGAAATCCTTTACACAATGGCTTCATGAAAACATTTGCAGAATCCTGTATACAATGCCCAATTCTATGAATACATGTAGAGAATGCTGTGGAAATAATTCAATTACAAAGTGTGCACATTCCCCTAAACAATAACTAGGGTTTATGAAACGCGTGCAAACTCCTGTAATACAACACTAACGTTCCATAAAAAGACTGTAGAATCTAGTAAGCAGTCACTGTATCCTATTAAAACACCGCATCCAATCTTTGGACCAAAAAGTGGATTCTACTATAAAAACGTGCACATTTACCTTTATACAATAACTACATTTATGAAAATGTGTGCAAAATCACATAAACTATTTCTGAGTTAAACGAAGAATCGTGCAGAAACTTGCAAAGAAGCGCTATTCTCGATTAAAAAAATCTCAGCATTCCTCAAACACCCAAGGAAATGAATTTAATAATGGATTAAAAGCATTTTATATAAGTACCAAAGAGCATCGTTCTAACTTGACCAGCGAAAAGTAGCGTTTAAGTGCTCTTTTTTTCATTTCTGCACTTTAAGTACCGCGGGGTTATTTTAACCTTCAGTAACTTAATGAAATGACCTATGGACGGCCTCTGCATTAAACAATCAAGTGGGAGCAGCGGAGCCGTAATGTTTAAATCAACAGCAGATAATGGCAGGAAGCTTCGCCTAATTGGTATATTTAGCCATGCTGATTTAGCTAAAATAGGCCAGGCGGAGATGTAATGCGTCCAGCCCCGGGCCAGCGCTGAATCTCTCTCATTTTATGTAATGATAAGACATTAGCCCAGAGGCCAGCGAAGATCCCCTGCTCCGCCCCTCCTGCTCCAGCGTGAAAATATGAAATAGAAATCACAGAATGCGGCTTCCAAAAGTCAGGAGAGGTTTCCAGAATGCATTGTATTCACGCAAAACTCACGACTATAGCGTCGCCGTCCAGCCAATGACGTATGTACTATTTGCCTGTTACTTTCTGCGATACGTGTTGACGTCCCTGGAAACGATGACGCGTTTTCCTGCCAGACCGAGACGTGTAGGTCGTCGGCTTTGTTTTTGCTCTTTTTTAATCAGTTCTCCAGATATATTTACTCGCGCGACGGCTTTGGCTGCACTTTGTCGCTGGTTGGTGTAATCTGCCTAATGAACTCGTTAAAGGTGCCAGGGTGACCCCGGACAGCTCTATTGGGAAATCCCACTGATAGACCCGTAGCAGGCCTTCTGTCAAGTCCCTGCCTCATTTCACTAATAAGTATCGTAAAAAAAAACCTCCACACTTGCCTCTGTGTATGGGCTTTACGAAAAAAAGGAAGGAGAATCTCTGGTGAATTTGAAGCCATATTTTACTTACTTTACAGCTTTCAGTATAATTAGGAAAATAAAGTGCTCCTACCCTGCCTGCTAACCAGGGCATATTTATTAAGGGGTTCTGACCTTTATATTTAGCGTCCACTGAAGCGTTTAGATTTTCCGTAAATCTGCTGCTGTGGAATATCAGTTCTCGCTTACTTTGTTCTGATATATGCTTTTGACGCATATCGTATATCATGGAGTATACACATATCAAAGAAAGTCGCAGGCACCTGTTAAGGTGGTAAAGCAAATCTGTAAAAGGCCTCCCTTTTTTGGACCAGCATTTTAGTCTCATTGTCCTGAGCCCATCGCCCCATTTAACTCGGTATTTACAATACTTATTTAGTCTCTACTTTTTCCAGCCACTGACACTTTATAAATTACGGAATTTCATGGCCTCGGTTTATTTATTATGGAGATGAAAGTCTTGTGAATAAGAACTGATTAGAACCCGCTAACAGAAGCAGAAACTCAGGTAACACCACCCACCACCACGCCCCCACGGATTTTTGTCTCACAATTGGCTCACAGTTCTACTTTTTTTTGTTTTGCACTTCAACAACTGGATGTCTGTAGAGCTAGAACTAATACACGATCCAAGAAGATGACAAGTATGGAGTGTACATTGGCACAGTGCTTAGTTTGAGCCGGTGGTTTCCGGTGCTCGGCACCGGCACTTAATTGTCAACCCCGGTGCTTGTGACAGTCTGCCACAAGGTGGCGCTGTCTGACTAATTTAGAGATGACCACAACAACAGTTAATTATCAATTCAATAAACATCATAAATGTCTATTACCTGCCACCCAAACCATTCTTATAGCTTTAGGGGCCTGAAATAGTCCGAATTGTCACACTTGTAGGAGTGTGATGGTTTGTTGTTGTGTTGTTACTATCATTGGCAGCATAGCAGGGGCAATGTGTGGTGCAAGCTGCAGTCGCCTCCTGATGAGAGCCCTGGCATTTTTTTTTTTTTTACAAATTAAGCGCTGCGTTGGCACTGCACTCTTTGCTCCACCTCATGTTTTTCTCCTCCATAAGGTAGAGATGGGTGAGTGGCTGAAGGCTCAGGTCAGGCTTGAGCCAGAGCTCTGGCTCTGACTTAGCATGAGATCCTCTTGGACCCTCGAGTCCTAAACAAGCTGAGCTTTCATGTGGATTTTCCCTGCCACACATGACGTACCTTCAGGTGCCAAAAATTAAAAACAAACATTAAACTTTCATGTAAAGCAGAAGGGAGAAAGAAATACCTATGTAGTAGCTGAACTGCACAATGTGAAACAAGAACACCTGTAATCTATTCTGTCTGCCCTGCTCGCAAGCTGTGTGATTGTAGACAAAGATTTTATTTTACAGAGCCTCCTTTTTATTCAAATACCATGACTTCAGGATGTGCGATGTGATTTTATAGGCTATATTGTTGCTCCATATATAATAAGAATATAGGCTACCTTTAGGTTATCCATTACAACTGACGCCCCGTAATCCACTTATGGCATTGTCCTCAGGGCGGGTACAGAATGTTTCTAAGTTCATGGTTAAAAACTATCATTTTCAATAAATGCCTCTCAATGTGGTGATAAAATCTGATGTACTAAAGTGTCCTGCTTCTGTGTGTAGAAGAAATCCACTGTTTTTAATTTTGAGAAGACTTTATCATATTTTTATACGATGTTTGGTGCATGATTTCATGCCAAATATTTGCAAGGCTCTGTTATATGGGGTTATGTGGCCCTAAGACACATTGTCGACATTGCTAAATTAGCATGAGTTTTGCTTGCCCTTTGCTGCTGCTTTTGCGCACGCCTCTGCTGAGAGTTTGTTTTCGCGACACTTTGCCTCTGCTCTGTATATGATAAAAGATTGTTTTTCACGTTCTCAGCCTTCCCTTCAATTCTGTCTGAACATAATGTGCAAGGTCGGACAACAATGTGTCTCTTGTTATTCTGTTCTGGTCAGTCCCTATTACCTAGACAAAACATGTTACCAACAGCTGCAATGTGGAAAAATCGTGCTTTGATATAACGTTGTTGCATGTTTTTGAAACACTCTTGAAGAAAGCCGTTCCATGGAGCTGAGCTCTGCTGTTCATATGATGGTAACCTTTGCGGCTAAGCTTTGAGGTAGGGGTCTGCTAATAACGCCTAGAGATCTTCTGTTATATATAATAACTTCTTACTGCCTTGGGGAGGGTGATTAGGCCCAGTTATTTAGCCTTTTTCACAGTCTTTATAAAATGACAACTCCTTTTATATTCTATGGTATTGTAACAATGCTAACGATTCTTGCATTATGCATTTTGCTGCTAGTTGTGGTTCACATACTGTTTTATGAATTACTATAGTCAAAATAAATATTTTGAACTCATTTAGTGACTCTGTTTATTTTTATTGTGGACAAGTATGTGAGAGCGAAAGAGTGTCTTGTTCCCGCGACTCTGAGGTGAGTCGGGAGTGCTCGTGTTCTGGGTTTTCTAAACATTCGTAGCTTCTTGATATTTGTAGGAGACCGAATGAGACACTATTGCTAGTTGGTTGGGATTTTGGGTACTAAGATGATAGGAGGTACACTCCTATTTACTGAGGTCCTGTTTTCTTGTGCATAGTTCTGTGTATGAGCAGAATCCCCGCAACATGGCGCCGCCAACGCTTGGTCTGGTTCTTATCTGCGAGACGCTTGAGTACTAATCGTGCTGGTCCACAATACCCTCACTTCTGTTTCCGGAGACAGCTGTGACGGAGTAACCTCCTATATTGACATTTTTATAGGTTTATTCAAGCTTGAAGTTTTAAAAGGTCTTTCTTTTCTTATAGCCCGGGTTTGCGCTGCCTCTCTTTAAGTTGTTCTACTGTATACTCTATAATGGCTGCAGTTGATATTCGGGCTCATAGCAGAGCACCTCTGAGGGCGCACTTGACTCATTATGCAGTCCCTGATGCAGGGGTCGCGCTTATTTTTGTGGTGGAAGCTGATCCGGCACACCAGTTTGAAGTTATTTACTCTTGGGTCACCTTTCCGGTGGTGGATGGGAATGATGATATGTTTCACATGTATACTGCCACTGCCGTTCCTCAGCAGTATCAGCCTTATAGAGCTCTTGAGATTCCGCTTACAGCTTGGCAACACCGTATTTGGTTTAATGGCGCCCTTCCTCATCCATTGACGGCTGTCCGTTTAGGCCCTTTATCTATAGAAGGCGCCACGTGGCCCGTTTTGGCTGGGTTTACCCCACACCCACGTACTTTTACAACTTCAACTTTGGCAGAGCTCCGCGTCTTACATACATCGTTGGTACGCATATATAGAGCTGTAATACAGTACGTAACACGCACCATCCAGGTGGGACCACCTGGTGCTGCAGTACAACCTGCTGGTCCTGGTGGCGTAACCATCAGTCCCCTTATGGTTAATGCTGTAATGGGCAAGCACCCACAAAATAAAGATGAATTTCCTTATTGGCTTGCCGAAAAATTTGGACAGATAGAAGCTGTCTTTCCTAATACCACTCCTGTAGAGAAACACAGGATTTTAACTATTAGTTTACCCAAAGACTTAATTCCCGAATTGGCTGTTTGTAACACCTGGGGCAGGGTGGTTGCAGCGGTATATTCTATGTGTTTCGGAAACCCCTCCATGACCGTACTCCCCTCTGTGATTAAACGCGTTCAAGATGAACATGGTGCAGAAGCGGCTGTTGAGCTGGGGATGCGGCTGGTGGGAGTATTCGACGTGGTTGCTGATATGATCCTTGCGAATGTCAAGGGCGATGCAGTCAGCTTTCAAGTAGCAAACCACCTGGAAGTGGTCGAGGAGGCTGATAGACCACGAGAATTACCAAAAATTATTGCTAAGGCTTATAAAACCATAGGCCGCAATAGTCTGGGGAATAAGCCTACAATTTAAACACCAACGCAGTCTCAAACGCCACAAAAAGCCCAACCTGCCAAGGATGGGCGCCCTTTCTTTCCTAAAAAGAATTGGCAAAGAAATAAAAAACAGGGTTCCCAACAGCAGAAGCAGGGTTCGCGTGCCAGTTCACCGACCCCTGAGGCTTCTGAACGTACTTATGACTTGCGCAATTGCGCTAAAATTAAGTCTCCTGATAGATTTCAGGTTCCTGATCAGCGTTCTCCTCGTTCTTTTCAGGAAACATCAGGCTCACAAGCCGGTGGAGGTGATCGCCAGGATCGGGGTAGAGGTCAACCTGCGTCACAACTTCGTGAACAGCCTCGGCAGTTTGGAGTCAAGGACAAGCAGGGCGATTCTGCACGTACCCGACCGCCTTTTCAAAAGAAAAAAGTTGCCGCATTAACAGCGAGATATGCCACAGACGTTGAGGACGCGACTCCTGTATTGGACTTGGGCAGTGACTCTGCTCAACAGCGCGGCGGAAGTTACCATAGTCAGGGAGGCTCTACGTCCCCGTCTGGATGTGACAGCAACTGACACATTTGTTACAATTGAGACTGCAGATACCCGGGTTGCCCCCCCGGATAGGCTATACGAAGTCCTATTCCAAATTGAAGGTGATAGTGCGACCCATTAAGGTTGTTTTCTGGGAGAATCTAACCGCTACATATGACATTTTATTGGCGGAGAAAGATTGGCCGCCACCCTTTGAGTTAGCCGCTTCTAGAGGGGAAGATGTGATACTTCCGAGTTTTTCACGTTGTGTCCCTGAGGAACGAGCGCATGCTCTCCCCAAGGACTGGGCTTTGGCCTTAGCCCCAGCGGTGTATCGCAATCAAGTGGGTTGGGACGTTGATTCGCCAGCTCATGAAATATCATTGCGTTCCATGCCACAACCTCAACCTCAATATCCCATCAAACGAGAGGCGAAGGCTTCGGTTTGTGACATTCTGAGACGATTGGAGTATCAGGGGGTCATTGAGTCCTTGGTATCACCTATGAATAATCCTCTTTTTACTGTCCCTAAACCTGATGGGTCTTTTCGGATTGTATTGGATTATAGAAATTTGAACAGCCATTGCCGCACTTTTGCGGTACAAAACACACACAGTTCAGCACTGGTGAATAATATTGTTCGTAAAAAATACAAAACGACACTTGACATTTCCAATGGTTTCTACAGTCACAATCTCGACCGTGCGAGTGGTGACCTGACAGCATTCAGTGCCGTCGGAAATCAGAAAAAATTCACAAGATTGCCAATGGGCTACAAGAATAGCCCGGGAGCTTTTGCGGCACGGATTGTGTCTTTGTTGCATGACATTGACCCTGAGGCCTTGTCGTATGTTGATGACATCTATTTGACTGACGACGACCTCGAGCCGCATCTAGACCGAGTCAACCACATAATAGTGTCTTTTGCCGACTACGGTTATAAATTTAATTTTGCAAAGTCACACATTGCCCATTTGGCAGTGCTCTTTTTGGGCTATGAGCTCAATAACGAGGGAAAAGGTCTAACACCTCACTTCCTAGAGAAATGTGCACATTTGCAACCTCCTTCTTCTTTGAAAAAGTTACAATCCCTGCTGGGTTTTTTAACCTTCGGGCGGACTTACATTCCCGATTATGCCCAGCGTATCAAACCGCTTTATGTGTTGATACAACCTAAGTTTTCTTCTGCCAGCTGGCTTCCGGAACATACTTCCGTTCTGCAGTCTTTGCAGGCGGATTTGCTTGCGACTAACTTCTTAATGACTCGTGATAACACCACCAACTTGGTAATACGTATCGTTTCTGGGGCAGAGGGTTTCACGTATTTGACATTCATTGAAGGTGACACAATACCTATTGCATACAAATCTCACTTGTACACTGCGGCTGAAATGCGTTTTTCCTCTGTCGAGAAAATCTTAACTGCAGTGCAGATGGCGATCCTAAAGGAACGCTCACTAGCACAGGCCAAACGCATTCTTATGGTCACTCCCTTCCCTGCTTTGGAAGCGGTGACTAAGGCTAGTGTGCCAAACTCTAAAGCATTGCACCCACGTTGTATTCAGTGGGCTACTTCTTTGACGTCTTCGGACGTCACATTTGTCTTTGGTCCATCTCTTCAGACTCAGGAGTTTTTACAGTATGAATTTGTTCATCCTCCTCCTTTGTCGCTTCTTCCTCTAAGTGAATACAAATGCATCATTTATACCGATGGCTCGGCGCAACTGGCCACGGGTTCCAAACATGCTTATTCAGCGGCTTGCGCTATTGTAGCTGGCTCCATTGTAGATGGAGAGTTTAAGTCGTCCATTGTGCACACACAGGCACTACTAGACTGTACGGCGCAATTGGCCGAGCTGCATGCTCTTGTTCTAGCTCTAGAGTTTGCTGATCCTCTTGTGAATACTCTTATTGTGTGCGATTCTTACTATTGTGTCCAGTCATTCAATGACAACTTATTCTTTTGGTCTCAAAATGATTACCGTGATTCTAAAGGCAGCGCAATTAAGCATAAAACGCTTTGGGTTCGAGTCGCAGATCTTAAACAACGTCTGCCTCTCACACATGTTATTCACACTCTTGGCCACCAACGTGTCGGAACACACTCTCTTGGTAATTCTCTGGCTGATGAAGCAGCCAAGTCTGCAGTAGCCACGTGTTCCGTAGCAGCAGTTACAAGATCAAAGTCTAAGGTTGATAATGATATTCTGGCAGCGGTCGCTGCAACTAGGGAGGGATGTAATTATCCTGCGGGTTTCCCTTCTAAATACTCTTATCATGTAACTCCGAACAAGTTCCTTATGTTACTATTCCTTCGGTTGGGGATCGGCTGATTCCCAACTCTGACCGCAGACAAGCTTTGATCAAGGCCGCACATGAAGGCATTGCTTCGGCACATGCTGGTGTGTCGGCAACAGTCACTATTCTTCAGCAACGTTACTGGTGGCGTGGTTTATATAAACAGACTCGTAACTATGTTCTTTGCTGTGATGTTTGTCAACAAATCAAGCCTTCTACAGTCACACGTCCGCCACAAACACAGCTATGTATTTCTAATAGACCCTTTGGCTGTGTCTATCTTGATCACTGCGGTCCTCTTTCTTCTGATACTGCATACAAGTTTATCTTGGTTGCGGTTGATTCTTGCACTAGATTCCTGTGGGTATGGCCACAACGTAGTGCTGACGCTCGAACTGTCATCAGGGATCTGCGTGTCTTTATCGGGATGTTTGCCTGT
This sequence comes from Calotriton arnoldi, assembly GCA_963921515.1. Lineage (NCBI taxonomy): Eukaryota > Metazoa > Chordata > Amphibia > Caudata > Salamandridae > Calotriton > Calotriton arnoldi. The sequence continues at coordinate 380,353 of CAWUFW010013621.1, read as the reverse complement.
GGTACCTTTCATTCTGACCAAGGTCCAGCGTTTGCCTTTAAGGCTTACAAGGATGCGATGAAGTCGTTGGGGGTACAGGTGCAGTTTTCGTCTCCGTACAGGCCTGAGGGCAATTCAGTTGTGGAGCGAATGAACCGTGACTTAAAGCAATCCTTGACAGTTAGAGTCTTAGGTACTGGCAGGGACTGGCTGTCCCACTTGTATGGGGTCCAACGTGCCTTAAATAATCTCCCTAGAAGATCTCTGGGTGGGCGGACCCCTTACGAAATGCTCTTTGGCTTTCACATGTTTGTTCCTGACCTTGATGGTCTGGACATTGTGGCGGCTGCCTCTAAGTGTGACGTAGATAATCATTCTGCTATGTTACAGGATCTACAAAAGTCACGTGATACTCTGGCAACTGAGCATTTACCATCTTCACCCGCTGATGCACAACTGATTCCTGTTACCGGGTGGCTTCCTAAAGTTGGAGATCTGGTGCGGGAGAAGATTGAAAACAAAAAAGAATTTGGTCCCTCTTACCGTGCTCCGGTATCAGTGCTTGGACTAAAGGGTACTCGTACTGTTATTCTACCACCATTGCCAGGTCACAAAGACAACAGGTTCATCTCAGTAGACAATGTCAAGTTACACCGTGTGGCAGATTCTGAATAGTGTGACACCTGCAGTTTTTGTGCAATGCAATATCCTTAGCACTGTTAACTTTGTCAACCCCTGCCACAATAATGTCTGCTCATATGATGGACACTGTAATTGATCTTCAGCCCTTGCGACAAGCTTCATCTGCAATGGATGTTGTGTGCCCTTTTCCGGGAATTGATTCCGTGAGTGAGATGCCATCTAGCCCACAAGTCCGGATGGATGATTCGACACTTTCACCTTTGCTAGCGAATCCAGTAAGTGCCTGTGATGGGGAACCAAGTGATACAAAAGGGGATGATGGACGGAACGTTTGAGCCAATCAAACACTCACCCCCAGTCAACTGATCTGGGTTTAATCCATCATCATTCTTTAGCTCACTCCACCACCCCAGTTCAGACATGGCCATATGCAAATCAGTCTGACCCTGTGCCTCATGGGAACAGTCCAGCCCGAACTGCCAAGCCATGTCTTCCCTGGACCGGAAACAAGCATCCTAGGACCGGTTTCTGGCATTCCAGCCGTCATCAGCCAGGCTTGCTTGAATCCAGTGGCAAAGTGAGCAAGGGACCCACGTCTGGGCATACCCCCGCCAACTTAGGGCGAACAAAGTGATACAAAAGGGGATGATGGACGGAACGTTTGAGCCAATCAAACACTCACCCCCAGTCAACTGATCTGGGTTTAATCCATCATCATTCTTTAGCTCACTCCACCACCCCAGTTCAGACATGGCCATATGCAAATCAGTCTGACCCTGTGCCTCATGGGAACAGTCCAGCCCGAACTGCCAAGCCATGTCTTCCCTGGACCGGAAACAAGCATCCTAGGACCGGTTTCTGGCATTCCAGCCGTCATCAGCCAGGCTTGCTTGAATCCAGTGGCAAAGTGAGCAAGGGACCCACGTCTGGGCATACCCCCGCCAACTTAGGGCGAACAAAGTGATACAAAAGGGGATGATGGACGGAACGCTTGAGCCAATCAAACACTCACCCCCAGTCAACTGATCTGGGTTTAATCCATCATCATTCTTTAGCTCACTCCACCACCCCAGTTCAGACATGGCCATATGCAAATCAGTCTGACCCTGTGCCTCATGGGAACAGTCCAGCCCGAACTGCCAAGCCATGTCTTCCCTGGACCGGAAACAAGCATCCTAGGACCGGTTTCTGGCATTCCAGCCGTCATCAGCCAGGCTTGCTTGAATCCAGTGGCAAAGTGAGCAAGGGACCCACGTCTGGGCATACCCCCGCCAACTTAGGGCGAACAAAGTGATACAAAGGGGATGATGGACGGAACGTTTGAGCCAATCAAACACTCACCCCCAGTCAACTGATCTGGGTTTAATCCATCATCATTCTTTAGCTCACTCCACCACCCCAGTTCAGACATGGCCATATGCAAATCAGTCTGACCCTGTGCCTCATGGGAACAGTCCAGCCCGAACTGCCAAGCCATGTCTTCCCTGGACCGGAAACAAGCATCCTAGGACCGGTTTCTGGCATTCCAGCCGTCATCAGCCAGGCTTGCTTGAATCCAGTGGCAAAGTGAGCAAGGGACCCACGTCTGGGCATACCCCCGCCAACTTAGGGCGAACAAAGTGATACAAAAGGGGATGATGGACGGAACGTTTGAGCCAATCAAACACTCACCCCCAGTCAACTGATCTGGGTTTAATCCATCATCATTCTTTAGCTCACTCCACCACCCCAGTTCAGACATGGCCATATGCAAATCAGTCTGACCCTGTGCCTCATGGGAACAGTCCAGCCCGAACTGCCAAGCCATGTCTTCCCTGGACCGGAAACAAGCATCCTAGGACCGGTTTCTGGCATTCCAGCCGTCATCAGCCAGGCTTGCTTGAATCCAGTGGCAAAGTGAGCAAGGGACCCACGTCTGGGCATACCCCCGCCAACTTAGGGCGAACAAAGTGATACAAAAGGGGATGATGGACGGAACGTTTGAGCCAATCAAACACTCACCCCCAGTCAACTGATCTGGGTTTAATCCATCATCATTCTTTAGCTCACTCCACCACCCCAGTTCAGACATGGCCATATGCAAATCAGTCTGACCCTGTGCCTCATGGGAACAGTCCAGCCCGAACTGCCAAGCCATGTCTTCCCTGGACCGGAAACAAGCATCCTAGGACCGGTTTCTGGCATTCCAGCCGTCATCAGCCAGGCTTGCTTGAATCCAGTGGCAAAGTGAGCAAGGGACCCACGTCTGGGCATACCCCCGCCAACTTAGGGCGAACAAAGTGATACAAAAGGGGATGATGGACGGAACGTTTGAGCCAATCAAACACTCACCCCCAGTCAACTGATCTGGGTTTAATCCATCATCATTCTTTAGCTCACTCCACCACCCCAGTTCAGACATGGCCATATGCAAATCAGTCTGACCCTGTGCCTCATGGGAACAGTCCAGCCCGAACTGCCAAGCCATGTCTTCCCTGGACCGGAAACAAGCATCCTAGGACCGGTTTCTGGCATTCCAGCCGTCATCAGCCAGGCTTGCTTGAATCCAGTGGCAAAGTGAGCAAGGGACCCACGTCTGGGCATACCCCCGCCAACTTAGGGCGAACAAAGTGATACAAAAGGGGATGATGGACGGAACGTTTGAGCCAATCAAACACTCACCCCCAGTCAACTGATCTGGGTTTAATCCATCATCATTCTTTAGCTCACTCCACCACCCCAGTTCAGACATGGCCATATGCAAATCAGTCTGACCCTGTGCCTCATGGGAACAGTCCAGCCCGAACTGCCAAGCCATGTCTTCCCTGGACCGGAAACAAGCATCCTAGGACCGGTTTCTGGCATTCCAGCCGTCATCAGCCAGGCTTGCTTGAATCCAGTGGCAAAGTGAGCAAGGGACCCACGTCTGGGCATACCCCGCCAACTTAGGGCGAACAAAGTGATACAAAAGGGGATGATGGACGGAACGTTTGAGCCAATCAAACACTCACCCCCAGTCAACTGATCTGGGTTTAATCCATCATCATTCTTTAGCTCACTCCACCACCCCAGTTCAGACATGGCCATATGCAAATCAGTCTGACCCTGTGCCTCATGGGAACAGTCCAGCCCGAACCGGCACACCTTTCTTCTGCCTCGTCCTCCTCATCATCAAGTTTGTCTGGTGCACCTAAGTCTAAGTTGCGTATTTTTTACACTTGGTTCAAAAAGACATACTTCGTTTCCCCATGGACCTACATTTGGTTGGTGCTTGTTAGACCTGGCATCCTTGGCGTGGGTCTCCCTTCCATTTTCTCGTAATGCCTCCACTGTTGCCGATATGTTTTTGCTGGACTAGATGCTCATGGGCACTTTGCCGCTGCTAATCAGTGCCAAAGTGCAAGTGCTCCCTATCGTTAATTGATATATGTATTAGTGACTCCATGATTGGATGATTGGTTTACTTGTCAGTCCCTAGTACAGTGCACTCAGTGTGCCCAGGGCTTGTAAATCCAATGCCGCTGGTGGGCTTGCAGCACTGGTTGTGCCACCCACAGAAGCGGCTTGTAAAATGTGTCTCAGGCCTGCCATCGCAGAGCCTGTGTGCAGCCTAGGGCTGCCATGTCGACTTGGTGAGTACACCCACTTACCAGTCCCTAAACCTTCCCTTTACTGCATGTTGGTCACCCCTAAAGTAGGCCCTAGGGCAGGGTGCATTGTAAGTATAAGGTAGGACATGCCCTGGTGTGTGTGGCATGTCCTAATAGTGAATTACAGCCATTTTTGTTTTTCACTATTGCAAGGCTACCTGCTCCCCATAGGCCAGAATGGGCAGACTGACTATTACACCTTATAGTCAGAACTGACCCAGGGAACATGGTAGAAAAACGAATTTAGTATGCCTGAACTCAGGATGATAAAATACATCTTTTAGTGAAGTTGGTTTTGACATTCTGTGTTTGAAAATACCACTTTTAGAAAGTGGGTATTTTCTTGCCTAACTATCCAAGCCTGCCTCTGCTAGGTTGTGTATTCCTTGTCTGGAGATTGAGTGACAGGGGCTGGGGGTGGCTACAGGAGACAGGGTGAGTCAGCGCAGGGCTGAATAGAAAGATCTGCATCCAGAGTGGAGGGAGGAGTTGCACCTGGGTCTGAATAGGGCTGTGTCTGCCTTCCACAATGCTGGCTCCACCTCCTGCCGGGCGGCTGAGCACTCTGCCCCACATTCTGAAAGGAAAGAAGGAGTCAGAAAAACAAAGTGCTCCAGGACTGACCAGAACTGGTTTTGGACTAGGCAGAGGCCTCTCTGCCTCCAGAGAACAAAGAGAATCAGGGTATAAGAGGGGCACCCAGACCCCAGGAAGATCAGATCACTTTTGGGAACAAGAAGAAACCTTTGCTGAGGAGCGGAACCAAGAAGAAACTGAGGAGAGACTATCCCTAAGCTGAAGTGCTGCTTAGGGGATTGGCCTGCAGTGGTTTGCCTGACTGCCAAAGAAAGGAGAAAGGAACTTTTGCTTTGCTGTGACTTTCATCAACTTGTGAAGGATCTCCAAGGGCTTGGAAGAGAGCTTGCTCCCTGACCGAAGTCCCAGGACCATTGGACTTCACCCCTTTGTGAATTGCTGCTGGAAACTCTGTTTCAGTGGCTACAGAGGTAGGGAGCTGTGACCGACTCTCACGACCGACTCGGTGGCCTGTAAGCACCGCATCGAAGCACCGTCTCGCCCTGCAACGCATGGCCCTGGTCTCACCGACTCCGTCAACGAGCCGCTGCCTGCACCGCATCGAGGGACAACGCGTCCTGCAACGCTTCGCTACGCCGAATCGAACTGGTCCGACCGACACGGTCACTGCTGCTGAGTTCGAGTCCTGTGACCGCACCGGAGTTGGGCACCGCTCGCACGCTTTGCGACGCACCGCCCGACTCGCACCGCTGTCCGGACTGATCGACGCCAGCTCCTGAATCCGGCTCCGTCGCCGCACCGCAACCTGCCAGCACCGCATCGAAGCACCGTCTCGCCCTGCAACGCACGGCCCTGGTCTCACCGACTCCGTCTCGACGACGTCAACGAGCCACTGCCTGCACCGCATCGAGGGACAACGCGTCCTGCAACGCTTCCATTTTTGCATCACGACCGCGACGAACATCCATCCGGCTCGCACGCCCGTGCCTGCCGCTTCAAGTAAAAGGTACTGTGACCGAGTCTGTCTACGCTGTGTTGGCCCGTCTCGACGCGGTCAGCTGGATTTGTTAGACTCTGTTTGTTCTCAACATTGCCGTAGCCGGAGGAGGCTACCGACTCGCACAGAACCTTGAATTAAGCCTTTTTGATCAGAACTAAGCACTCTTGACAGTATTGTGGATTATTTTTGTCGTTTATGGTCTTGTGATAAATCTATATAAAGTATACCTATTTTTATAAATATATAACCTGTGTGGTGTCCATTTGTAGTGTTGTCACTTGATTACTGTATGTGTTCACAAATGCTTTACACACTGCCTCTGAACTAAGCCTGTCTGCTCGTGCCAAGCTACCAAGAGGGTGAGCAGGGGTTATTTCGGGAGTGTACCTACTTTCCCTGACTAGACGCAAGGGTCCCTATTTGGACAAAGGTACCTACCTCTGCCAACTAGAGACCCTCAAATCTAACATTGGTGGACAGCGGTGAGGATTCTGGACTTGCATTTGTGACTCATGTACAGTGATTGGTGAACACTACTTAGTGAGTGCAGACCAAAACGCAACCACATACTTTTATAGCATTTTTTCTGGGATTTCCTATTTTTGCAAATGCCAAGTTCAGTCACTATGGAGAAACCAGCATCAGTAGCCTCTGTTGAGTGTGATTGGGAAGAAGAGAGGCTAGAATGCTACACCCTTAAGCAGCTCAGGCAATTCTGCAAAAAGTTTAAAGTGTCCATGACCGGGCTCTCCAGGAAGGAGGACCTCCAGAAGGCGCTTAGGGCCTGGGTCGAATCAAGGAGTGCCCCTGTGGAGGGGGCTGAGAATGCAGAAGGGCAGCTGGAGGGGCTATTGGGTCTAGGGGCTAGAAGACCACCTTCCCCAGTAGGTAGCAGTGTTTCTGCCAGAGGACTGTCTCCAGAGGAGTTGGAGGACAGGAAAGAGAGTAGGATGCACGAAATGGAGCTGACTAAGCTCAAGCTGAATGGGCAGTTAGAATTCGAAATGCAAACTAGGAAATTAGCCCTAGAGGAAAAGAAAATGCAGTTTGAACATGAGAAAGTTTTGAGGGAGTTGGAATTGAAGGCCAAAAGCTTAGAGATTACTCCCTCTGGTGGCAGTGTACAGCCTGTGCCTGTTGAAGCTAGGGTGTATATTCCCAAAGATGTGGTGAAGGAGTTTTTTAAAAATGATGACATTGGGCAGTGGTTCAAAGCCTATGAGGTAGCCATGTCTTCCCACCGGGTCCCTGAGAAGGATTGGGGAGCGGGTTGTGGGGACGGTTCCTCAGTGAAGGGCGGGATACCTTGTTGGATTTGCCCTCTGAAGTCTATAATTCGTACAGCCACATGAAGGATGCCTTAATGACTAGGTATGGTTTGACCCCTGAGCTTTATAGGCAAAGGTTCAGGAACTGTAGTAAGATTGAAAGCAGTACCTGGGTTGAATATGTGACCTTCTTTTGCAGAGCCTTGAATGGTTGGGTAAAGGGTAGCAAAGCGACTGATTTTCAGGCGCTCTTTGATTTGATTGCCTGGGAGCACTTGTCCGGTAATTGTTTTCCTGAGCTACGCCAGCACCTGATTGATAGTAAGCTGACTAACCCTAGGCAGCTTGCTGAGGAGGCGGACCGCTGGGTGAGTACCCGGGTCCACAAGGGTCACGTGGGAGACTCCGCCAAGGGTGGGCAGGGTCCCCAGCAGAAGAGTGGGGGGACAAGGGTAAACAGAAGGAGTTCCATAAAGGGCCCCAAAGTAAACCCCAAGGGAACCAAGGGAAAGGTTCCCAGCCTCCCCCTGAGAAGAAGCCAGTGGCCCTGACAGGCCCCCTGTTCACCAGGGACCACTGGTATGTTTCAAGTGTGGCGCCCCTGGCCACAAGGCAAACGATCCTCGTTGCCCTTTGCATGGAAAAACCAGCACCCACCAGTGCAGTCCCCCGGCAGTTGGCTAGTGTAGCCCTGGGGGAGGAGTTGGGTGCCCAAGGTGGGGGGATCCCACAGTGTTTTCCCTTGTCTCATTAGGAGACTCTGAGATGGTCCCTAGGACCCCGCTGCCTGAGAACACTAAGAAATACAGGCAGTGGGTGACCATCAATGGCCATAGGGTGGAGGCTCTGAGAGACACAGGAGCCAGTGTGACAGCTGTCAAGTGTCACCTGGTGTCTAAAGAGCAGGTTATCCCTGATGCATTCTATCCGGTTGTTGCCGCTGACAACACAGAGAGTCACTGCAAGGTGGCTCAGGTTCCCTTTGAGTGGGGGGTCTCGGGTACTCTTCAAGTAGCTGTGAGGCCAGCCATGCCTGTTGACTGTTTGTTAGGGAACGATTTGGAGAGCTCACCTTGGGCTAAGGTGGAGCGGAGTGCGCATTTAGAAATGTTGGGCTTGCATGATTGGGCATGTGTGACCACCCGGTCAATGGCAGCTAAAGGTGTTCAAGAGGACCTGGAGCCTGAGAGGGAGGCCCAGGTGCCTGCCGGAGAGAGAGGAGGCAGGGGGCGCGGGAAACCGGCCCCCGAGGTTCCCACGGTCCAGGAGGAGGCAGACCCTGAGGGGGATGCCCTGGAGCCTACAGGGGAACAGGTAGCTGAACTGGGGGACCTACCTGAGCTGACCCATTGGCAGCACGAAGGAGGACCCTCCAGGGAAGAGTTCTGCGAGGAGCAGAACACATGCCCTTCTCTCGTGGGTCTGAGGCAACAGGCCACAGACCAGGCAGCAGGTGATCAGTCTGGATCACATTGGATTTACTGGGAGAATGGTCTCCTGTATTCAGAGCCTAAGGTTGCTGAGCCTGGGTCAGCCCGTGTGCTGGTGGTACCCCAGCGCTTCAGAGCCTTCCTACTGGGGTTGGCTCATGATGTACCGTTAGCAGGACATCTGGGGCAGGACAAGACCTTTGACCGGCTTGTTACCCATTTCTATTGGCCCCAGATGCGCAGGAGTGCCGCCACTCACTGCAGGACATGTCAGACTTGCCAGGCAAGTGGAAAGAGTGGGAGGAAGCACAAGGCTCCTCTCCAGCCATTCCCTGTGGTCAGCACCCCTTTGAACGGGTGGGTATTGACATTGTGGGGCCACTGGACCCCAAGACAGCCATGGGCAACAGGTTTATCCTGGTCTTGGTGGACCATGCCACCCGGTACCCTGAAGCCATCCCTCTGAGGACAGTGACGGCCCCCGTGGTGGGACGGGCACTGATGGGAATTTTCTCACGTGTGGGATTCCCTCAAGAGGTGGTGTCTGACAGAGGTACCAACTTCGTGTCCAAGTACATGAAGTCCCTGTGGCAGGAGTGCGGTGTAACTTACAAGTTCACCACTCCTTACCACCCTCAAGGAAATGGGCTGGTTGAGAGATTCAACCGGACCCTCAAGGGCATGATTATGGGTCTGGAAGAACCCATGAGGCGTAAATGGGACGTCCTCTTACCATGCCTGTTGTTTGCATACCGGGGGGTGCCACAGAAGTCTCTAGGGTTCAGTCCCTTTGAGCTCCTCTATGGACACCCGGTGAGAGGACCTCTGAGTTTGGTCAAGGAAGGCTGGGAGCAATCTCCCAGGAAACCTACCCAGGATGTATACAGTTACATGCTGGCCTTCCGGAACCAGACTAGGCGTTTCAGAGAACTTGCTGAGGCAAATCTGGAAGCCAGCCAGGAGGAGATGAAGCGGTGGTACGACCAGAATACCACTCTGGTAGAGCTTCAGCCTGGTCAGAAAGTGTGGGTCATGGCCCCTGTGGAGCCCTGTGCGCTCCAGGACAGGTGGACCGGCCCTTTTATGGTGGTGGAGCGCAAGAGTCCAGTTACCTATTTGGTGGACTTGCAGTCTCCCAGGAACCCCTTGCGGGTCCTGCATGTGAACCGCCTGAAGCCCCACTGGGAGAGGTCCCAAGTGGGCATGCTCTTAGCTACAGATGATGGAATGGAGGAGGAGACCGAGCCTCTTCCTGACCTCCTGTCAGCCCGAGAGCAAGATGGATCAGTGGAGGGAGTAAACCTCTCTACCTCCCTGACACCTGAGCAGCAGGGTGACTGTCGCCAACTGTTGGGACAGTTCCCTGACCTGTTCTCCCTGGTTCCCAGTGTCACTCATTGGTGCGTCCATGATGTAGACACTGGGGACAGTCTTCCTGTGAAGCACAAGGCTTACAGGGTGACTGACAGGGTCAGAGCCTGCATCAAGGAGGAGGTCTCCAAGATGTTTGCGCTAGGGGTGATTGAGTCCTCTAACAGCCCTTGGGCCAGCCCAGTGGTCTTGGTTCCAAAGGCTGCCGCGCCTTGGTGCCACACCAGAACTCCGGTTCTGTGTGGACTACAGGGGACTCAATTCCGTCACCAGGACTGACGCCCACCCCATCCCCAGAGCTGATGAGCTCATAGATCGGTTAGGGGCTGCGCGGTACCTCAGCACGTTTGACTTAACGTCTGGGTACTGGCAGATCGCCTTGACTGATGGGGCAAAGAGAGGTCAGCATTCTCCACACCAGATGGGCACTACCAGTTCCGGGTGATGCCCTTTGGGATGAAGAATGCCCCTGCCACCTTTCAGAGGTTGGTCAACCAGGTGTTGGTTGGACTGGAGGATTTCAGTGCCGCCTACCTGGATGACATCGCAGTGTTCAGTTCCCGTTGGGAAGAACATCTGCGTCACCTCTGGGAAGTGTTGATGGCGCTGCGGAGGGCAGGCCTCACAATCAAGTCGAGTAAGTGCCAGATTGGGCAGGGTTCTGTGGTGTACTTGGGACACCAGGTTGGGAGCGGCCAGGTGGCGCCCCTCCAACCGAAAATTGATACCATTCTGGCTTGGGAGCCCCCCAAGACCCAGACAGAGGTGAGAGCCTTCCTAGGACTCACCGGGTATTACCGGAGATTCGTCAAGGGGTATGGCAGCATTGTTGCCCCCTTGACCGAGCTGACTTCCAAGAAGCAGCCCAGGAAAGTGATTTGGACTGACGCCTGTCAAAAAGCTTTTGACACCTTGAAGACTGCCATGTGCACGGCGCCTGTGCTCCAGGCACCCAACTTCTCCAATGAGTTCATTGTTCAGACGGACGCTTCAGAGCATGGTGTAGGGGCTGTTCTATCACAGATCAATGAGGAGGGCCTAGACCAACCTGTAGCCTTCATCAGTAGGAGGTTACTTCCCCGGGAACAGAGATGGAGTGCTATCGAGCGTGAGGCATTTGCTGTGGTCTGGGCACTGAAGAAGCTGAGACCATACCTGTTTGGGACTCACTTCCGGGTTCAGACAGACCACAGGCCCCTCAGATGGTTGATGCAGATGAGGGGTGAGAATCCAAAGCTGTTGAGGTGGTCCATTTCCCTACAGGGGATGGACTTTACGGTGGAACACCGCCCTGGTACAGAACACGCCAATGCTGATGGGCTGTCCAGATTTTTCTGCCTTAGCGATGAGAACTCCCTAGGGGTAGGATAGTTCTCCCCACATTTCAGCTGGAGGGGACACGTGTTAGACCTGGCATCCTTGGCGTGGGTCTCCCTTCCATTTTCTCGTAATGCCTCCACTGTTGCCGATATGTTTTTGCTGGACTAGATGCTCATGGGCACTTTGCCGCTGCTAATCAGTGCCAAAGTGCAAGTGCTCCCTATCGTTAATTGATATATGTATTAGTGACTCCATGATTGGATGATTGGTTTACTTGTCAGTCCCTAGTACAGTGCACTCAGTGTGCCCAGGGCTTGTAAATCCAATGCCGCTGGTGGGCTTGCAGCACTGGTTGTGCCACCCACAGAAGCGGCTTGTAAAATGTGTCTCAGGCCTGCCATCGCAGAGCCTGTGTGCAGCCTAGGGCTGCCATGTCGACTTGGTGAGTACACCCACTTACCAGTCCCTAAACCTTCCCTTTACTGCATGTTGGTCACCCCTAAAGTAGGCCCTAGGGCAGGGTGCATTGTAAGTATAAGGTAGGACATGCCCTGGTGTGTGTGGCATGTCCTAATAGTGAATTACAGCCATTTTCGTTTTTCACTATTGCAAGGCTACCTGCTCCCCATAGGCCAGAATGGGCAGACTGACTATTACACCTTATAGTCAGAACTGACCCAGGGAACATGGTAGAAAAACGAATTTAGTATGCCTGAACTCAGGATGATAAAATACATCTTTTAGTGAAGTTGGTTTTGACATTCTGTGTTTGAAAATACCACTTTTAGAAAGTGGGTATTTTCTTGCCTAACTATCCAAGCCTGCCTCTGCTAGGTTGTGTATTCCTTGTCTGGAGATTGAGTGACAGGGGCTGGGGGTGGCTACAGGAGACAGGGTGAGTCAGCGCAGGGCTGAATAGAAAGATCTGCATCCAGAGTGGAGGGAGGAGTTGCACCTGGGTCTGAATAGGGCTGTGCCTGCCTTCCACAATGCTGGCTCCACCTCCTGCCGGGCGGCTGAGCACTCTGCCCCACATTCTGAAAGGAAAGAAGGAGTCAGAAAAACAAAGTGCTCCAGGACTGACCAGAACTGGTTTTGGACTAGGCAGAGGCCTCTCTGCCTCCAGAGAACAAAGAGAATCAGGGTATAAGAGGGGCACCCAGACCCCAGGAAGATCAGATCACTTTTGGGAACAAGAAGAAACCTTTGCTGAGGAGCGGAACCAAGAAGAAACTGAGGAGAGACTATCCCTAAGCTGAAGTGCTGCTTAGGGGATTGGCCTGCAGTGGTTTGCCTGACTGCCAAAGAAAGGAGAAAGGAACTTTTGCTTTGCTGTGACTTTCATCAACTTGTGAAGGATCTCCAAGGGCTTGGAAGAGAGCTTGCCCCCTGACCGAAGTCCCAGGACCATTGGACTTCACCCCTTTGTGAATTGCTGCTGGAAACTCTGTTTCAGTGGCTACAGAGGTAGGGAGCTGTGACCGACTCTCACGACCGACTCGGTGGCCTGTAAGCACCGCATCGAAGCACCGTCTCGCCCTGCAACGCACGGCCCTGGTCTCACCGACTCCGTCAACGAGCCGCTGCCTGCACCGCATCGAGGGACAACGCGTCCTGCAACGCTTCGCTACGCCGAATCGAACTGGTCCGACCGACACGGTCACTGCTGCTGAGTTCGAGTCCTGTGACCGCACCGGAGTTGGGCACCGCTCGCACGCTTTGCGACGCACCGCCCGACTCGCACCGCTGTCCGGACTGATCGACGCCAGCTCCTGAATCCGGCTCCGTCGCCGCACCGCAACCTGCCAGCACCGCATCGAAGCACCGTCTCGCCCTGCAACGCACGGCCCTGGTCTCACCGACTCCGTCTCGACGACGTCAACGAGCCGCTGCCTGCACCGCATCAAGGGACAACGCGTCCTGCAACGCTTCCATTTTTGCATCGCGACCGCGACGAACAGCCATCCGGCTCGCACGCCCGTGCCTGCCGCTTCAAGTAAAAGGTACTGTGACCGAGTCTGTCTACGCTGTGTTGGCCCGTCTCGACGCGGTCAGCTGGATTTGTTAGACTCTGTTTGTTCTCAACATCGCCGTAGCCGGAGGAGGCTACCGACTCGCACAGAACCTTGAATTAAGCCTTTTTGATCAGAACTAAGCACTCTTGACAGTATTGTGGATTATTTTTGTCGTTTATGGTCTTGTGATAAATCTATATAAAGTATACCTATTTTTATAAATATATAACCTGTGTGGTGTCCATTTGTAGTGTTGTCACTTGATTACTGTATGTGTTCACAAATGCTTTACACACTGCCTCTGAACTAAGCCTGTCTGCTTGTGCCAAGCTACCAAGAGGGTGAGCAGGGGTTATTTCGGGAGTGTACCTACTTTCCCTGACTAGACGCAAGGGTCCCTATTTGGACAAAGGTACCTACCTCTGCCAACTAGAGACCCCCAAATCTAACAGTGCTTATCCTGTTATTTCTCTTCATGTCAATTGGATTTGTGACAGTGTTCTTTTTACTCATAAATGGCCATTATCTCCCTGAACGCTCTGCAGTAAAGATGGTCGATGGAACTTTGGCTCCTCACACATCGTCCCATGTCATGAAACGTGCCAAGTCTTTGGTGAATATTTCAGCTTTTCCAGTTCTAGATGGCATAGTTTGGGACAAAGTAGCTTATGAAATCCATGGCCCGACCGAGGTCCTCAGAGTCCCATACGTATTTCGCGTCTCATTAGGAGATGTGGTAACACAGGACATACATTCGGATGATTGGGATGTGCAGGCAATTCATGCATTATTTTCAGATTTAAAATATTATGCTGCCTTTGATGCTGAGGATTTGTATTTAAATTCTGCCAATTATGGTGATCTCTTTTGCTATCAACATTATGGGCATCATTTTTTACACAAAACAAACACGATCAGACCTGTTTTTAATTTTACCCAGTGGAAACATTGTCCGACTCCCTTAGTAGGGAGTTCTAAAACTCTTAGAAATAACTACACATATTTTTCGGATTATAATTTGACCAATCCTGAATCCTATTTTTTCAGGCTTCAGAAATCCCCTATATCTAAGTACCTGTTATCCCACACTAAACTAATTTACGCCACCTCGTTTAGAACGCAGCTGGTCACGCATGGTTATGACTATTGGAAACAAACTATAGATTTAAAATCAATCTGGGGCACAAAGCCATGGCAGGTTCAGGGCACTGAGGCATTACATCGTGCCTGCCTGATCCCGACTCAATTGCTGTTTTTAAATACAACCATTTACCAAACATCCTGTTATGGCCTTGCTACTGTCAAAAGCCTAAATACCCCCTCCATTCCATCACTAGCTGAATATGACAATTGGCAGTTACATAATTACACCATTGAGGCTTTGCAGGCTCTCCTTCAAAATGCCTCCTTTAATGCTTCTGAGATTGATTCATTAGGATGGTTGTTATGGCAAACTAATGCAAATGCATGCCAATTGCGTTTCTATAATGTTACACCTGGTTTCATTCAGGCTAAGCCTGACCCTCGTTATTCACCTCATCATTCTGTGACTACATACTTGGTGGGTAAATTGTGCCAGCAGTGGCTAGAACACTCTACCCTTGCATCTGTCAAACAGCACCTTTCGGTCCTATCAAATGATATAGATTTGGCTGATTTTCTCCTAGGCCCGCGTAATCCAAGGGCCAAGAGATTTCTTTATGCCTCTTATAATGAAATTTGGAAACTTTCACAGATGGAAGCCGCCTTCCGTCTGCGTCAAATTGACCAGGCAAACTTGGAAAAGGTCCTTGCTGTAGTGGACAACAGCATTAACACGCTTTCTTCACGCATTTATACCTTAGATAATATTGTTTCTTCTGTAATAGATATTGTGCAAAGTGATGTTTCTGTGTTATATCATGGTCAGAATCAGTTAAGGTTGGTCATGCAATTTGCTTGGACGTTGCAGACACTAAAAATGGGTAAAGTGCCTTGGGATTATTTGAATGCCACTGCTTTATTTTTGCCTTTTAACCTGACTGATAAACAGAAGTTTATGTCCATGAAAGATGCTGTATACACGCTATTACATATTGAACAATTGGAGCCTTTGCCGTTCTCCGTAGCGGAAACGGACTCTGCTGTTTGGTTAATTCATGGCGTTATCACTTTGCCCTTTTCGCTTTTTCAATTTAAATCATGTATGCAACACTTTCTTGTTGGCCGCTTTGAACCGCTTGGCACTGCTTTTCTGCATGAATTATGGGTCCTGCCCTTTGCTTATCGGTGTTTGAGGGAGGATAAAGACGTTTTCCTCACAGGGGAAGAGTGTGATTCGGTAGTGGGTCACTCTCTTGTGTGCAAACACTTTAAGTTGCATGGCGAGTGTAACGTGTCAGCGCCCAATCTAGCTTGCTTTTTAAAAGGGACCCCAGTACCATCCATCACGCCCGTCTTTACATTGCTGACTAATGGCAGATATCTCATTTTAAACAATCAAGACTGCTGTGGTTTGCGGGCGGGTGTCCCATATTTGGTAACTGTTTCCCAGCGCGTAACTTGCTGTAGCAATGTCCTTTTCCCGCCCCCGCAAGGGAGTTTAGATTCTTCGCTTTGGCCTTTGTGGCTCAGAGGAGAAGAAGACAGGAAAACAGGGACGTCTTAACAAACTCAGAGGTTTATTCAGTTGGGTCAGAGAAGGGTAATTCAAATAATAAAGTTATCACAGGGTTTTGAAAACTCTCTTCCGTCAGAGAGTATAGTTCCTGGTTCTCCTTGACTCGATGTGTCGGGAGGAACTACCTCACAGCCGTGCTTCCGCTCCTTGCCTCGGTGTACAGGAACAAAAACCCCAGAAAGAAAAGAAAAGGCTTTTAGGGAAACGCTTGAGGCGCTTAAAGGCAGCTATGGGAGGGGAGTGAAGGAACACAAACACCCGACTGACACCAGTGACGCTATGCGGAATTATAAACAGCACCGCATGGGAGAGGCTGGCTACCGCGGTCTAGCAGGCTGCGCGTCCCTTCCACCCGGCTTCCCCTTGTCCCAAGCGGCCCCCAGCTGGTTCCGTACCTTTCTAAGCCACGACCCTCCTGGGCCGTGGCGGGCTTCAACGTGGTACCGGATCGGGTCCGGCTCCCTCTTTTCCTCATCGCCAATGGGCTCCCCTTCGGTCTCCTTGACTCCGGTATCCTGTTTGGTTACGGTTTCCAGCTCGGCTCGCGGCTCGGGGAAAGTCCTGAGTCCTCCAAGTCCTGGACTCACTAGGAAGGTTCAGAGATCCGCTTCAGGCTTCTCTTCTCCAGGCATACAGCTCCCCAACGCGAACGAACGTTCCTCCGTCTTGTCCTGTTTTGAAGACCCTTCCTCAGCTGACCAACCCACGTGATCGGGCCGGGAGGCCAGGGAAAGCGAGCAATTAAAGGGACAGCGGCCGTCATTTGCAGGGGCCTGAAAACAGAGGAGGGAAGAGGGTGACAGGTAAGGCGGCATCTCATCTGTTGTAGAAGGCGAGGAGGGGGAGTCAGTAGGTGGCACCTCGCCACAGCCTTCCATTCCGACTTTGAAAACAGAGTTCAACAAGTTGAGCAGGCTCAAAGCCCTTTTATTCCAACAGGAGGTGGCCCTCACTTCCACCCATGAAACATTCAGGTTGCAGGTGGCTCGAAGCTCGAGTGCGATACAGTCGCTTCTTAACACTAACCTCCCACTCCATTTTGGGGAATTAATTCACCAAATATTCAATGCTTCTGATACGACAGGCCTTGCCCATTTTTTTAAATGTGTGGGATCTGGCCTGGTCTCTTCCTTTCAGACTATATTCGGGGTAATACCGGCTTTTATTCATTATATATTTCCAGCGTCTTTGGAGGATTCCCCTTAATATTGGCGCTGGCAGCTGGTGTCCTGCTTCTTCTCCTTGTACTTCGCAATGGCTGCTCACTTTGTGGCTCTGCACAGGCCGGACCAGCTTCAACTGTACCGTGATCGCCTGTATGAGGCTTTTGAATGCTTGCCCTTAGCAACGCTTGGCGTGAGTTACGACTTGACATTCCGCTTTGCCTACTTTACTTGCGTGCAGCCAGTGCTTCATTGCAAAAGATGTCATTTTTCCTGGGCGATGGAACTTTGCTTATCGAACACGTGGTGTCTTACCCCTGATTTCAGCCGGTTGATGGGTCCCTTAGAGACACATGACGAGGCTTGTTCTGTGGATGGTCAAATGGCGCGTGCAGCTTTACTTGGAATCTTGGATCAAAGGGATATCTGTGCTGCTGCACAGACTTTCCTACAACGAAGGTTCATTGAATATCACGCCAGTTTGCCTTTTCTACTTCTGGAAGCTCCTGCTTGTGAGGAACATGCTTGTTCCTTCGATTTATTTGATTGGATGTCATCGCTTTTTTCTACCAATAACAAAGATGACCTATTGGAGGGAATTGCATTCCTCTGCACCCAAACCTTCATGGATTAACTACATGGGTCGTCCCTGCTCCACTGTCTGCAATACAGACTCTTTTTTCAAACTCGAAGTGCCTTTAGCTTTTTCGAACTTTCCCTTTTTTCCCCGATTTGTTATTTTGTGAAAGTCCATCGATAATATTATAATCAATGCCTGACTTTTTTAACTCTGTTTCTGTTTTTCTGTCTATGTCCTAATGACTTACCAGGGGGAGGGTGTTATATGGGGTTATGTGGCCCTAAGACACATTGTCGACATTGCTAAATTAGCATGAGTTTTGCTTGCCCTTTGCTGCTGCTTTTGCGCACGCCTCTGCTGAGAGTTTGTTTTCCCGACACTTTGCCTCTGCTCTGTATATGATAACAGATTGTTTTTCACGTTCTCAGCCTTCCCTTCAATTCTGTCTGAACATAATGTGCAAGGTCGGACAACAATGTATCTCTTGTTATTCTGTTCTGGTCAGTCCCTATTACCTAGACAAAACATGTTACCAACAGCTGCAATGTGGAAAAATCGTGCTTTGATATAACGTTGTTGCATGTTTTTGAAACACTCTTGAAGAAAGCCGTTCCATGGAGCTGAGCTCTGCTGTTCATATGATGTGAACCTTTGCGACTAAGCTTTGAGGTAGGGGTCTGCTAATAACGCCTAGAGATCTTCTGTTATATAAAATAACTTCTTACTGCCTTGGGGAGGGTGATTAGGCCCAGTTATTTAGCCTTTTTCACAGTCTTTATAAAATGACAACTCCTTTTATATTCTATGGTATTGTAACAATGCTAACGATTCTTGCATTATGCATTTTGCTGCTAGTTGTGGTTCGCATACTGTTTTATGAATCACTATAGTCAAAATAAATATTTTGAACTCATTTAGTGACTCTGTTTATTTTTATTGTGAACAAGTACGTGAGAGCGAAAGAGTGTCTTGTTCCCGCGACTCTGAGGTGAGTCGGGAGTGCTCGTGTTCTGGGTTGTCTAAACATTCGTAGCTTCTTGATATTGTAGGAGACCGAATGAGACACTATTGCTAGTCGGTTGGGATTTTGGGTACTAAGGTGATAGGAGGTACACCCCTATTTACTGAGGTCCTGTTTTCTTGTGCATAGTTCTGTGTATGAGCAGAATCCCTGCAACAGCTCAGCTCATGCGTAGGCTCTTAGAGCCAAGCCAGAGCCTCGGCTTGTCTCTGGCTCGGCTCGCCCTGTTATATTTGTTGGCTTGCCCTTGCGGGAGCAAAGCGAGGGTACCCCAAAATTGAGACATGCCAACATTTACCTTTTCCGGACTACACACATTTTACTGGATCAGAGACAGTGTTATACCACAATTTGATGAGGTAATGTGCACCCGCGTTAAGGCACCTCCCAAAACATAAAAATCAATCAAAATACATCTCATTAAAATGATTAAATTGAATGAGCCCAAACATTAACTGACTTGTCGATCAATGAAAAGTTAAAGGGTTTTATTACAAAATTCGAACATAAGTGGTTTAGAGTCACTGCTTGAAGGATTTAAGAATCAGAACTATGCAGAGTAGGCTAAGGTCAGAAAATAGTTTAAGTTTCACTGGGCTGCAAAATCAGAAAAAAAACAGTCCACATCCCTAGTAGAACAGGAATGTCTTCTTTTCAACCCTAAAATCATGGTTTTATTTTTATACACAATCCTTGCATAGTCAATCACAATTTCTGCAGATTCATTGTGTTGTGAGCAAATGTATAATTTCTTCCACAGATCAGAGCACATGACAAAATAAACGTCATTATCTTAAGACCTAAGCATTATTCCAATTTCTTGGTTAATTATTCAGCACCCTCTATGCTAATGCCATCCGAATATGTTCGAAAAATAAGAAACACTGACATTAAAACTTTCTTCGAATGAATAGATCCAGTGGAGAAACGGAAGATGTAGTTAAATATAATAATTTTACATCTGAGTTGTGGATGGTTCATTGTGAACAGAACAGTAACAGCAATGACAATAAACTGTTATGACTTCAGCTTGATGGTGTTCTGCGGAGCTTTTGCGGAGAGGATATGAGCAAGGGGGATGAACAAATGAGTGACAGAGAAGACTTCTCTCTTGTTGAAGATGCCATTTTACACAGACTTTGGCCTAACTAAAACACATCAGAATATACACTTCTACACATCATAGGAAATTTGTTTCACAAGCAACCGTATTAAATCAATATACTAATGTGAAATTGTGTGTGTGGACATGCATATTGCACATTATTAATGATGTACATGAATAAAAATCCACAAAAACTTCTACAAATTCCCCCTCTGATTATTTATTAATCACTGAAACAATTACTAAAACCTTATTAATGAAAACTATAGCATATTCTTCATAATGCATTACTTTTGGCTTATTCTGGTATTCTCCATCATCTTTAGCTGGTTGTAGACACGATCTTTGACATTTTCCATCTTAAATTCTTACTTATGTTTCCTTTTCAATGATTTCCTTTTATATTTCACCCACAATTTTTAAACAGATACCCCAAAAAGTTAGCAAATTAAATAGGACAATTGCATAAATCAGTATAATTATTACAGTTGTTAGAATTAAACGTAAAGCCTTTCTCGGAAATTGTCAATCCCTTCGCCAATCTTGCTAAAAACCCTTCCCTATCTTACTCACCCAGAAGCCTATAATCTCCCATACTCCTTGCTCTCTTAAAGCTTGAAGTTCAAGAGAAATTATATTGTTTACATAGGCATTAATAACGGCTATTATCAAGTATGAAGGTACAGCACCTCTTAATTTTCAGTACCTTGGAAACACCACCTTATAGGATGGCTAGCGCTAAGTGGTTTTGCTTTACCATACCACATATAGCGATTAATTCAGAATTAACTTAGGTTAGGGCCCCAACAGAGCTTGAAGCAAGTCTACCCACAAGCGTAGATAAACATCTAATTTTCACATCATTCTTAGCCACATCAAAGGGGGGATAATAGCACCTTATACACATAATACTATCTGTTCAAGTTCACATTTCACTCTCTTCAAACCAACTGCTTCATCTACTCCACTCATTTGATAGACTTTAGGGAACACCTAAGCAAGATAACATGACCCAACCCAATTACATGTCAAATTAAAATAAGCAGTCTTATCACACACTTAACAGATTCCTCTCAAAATCAACTCTTCGCCAATCAAAAATCAACATTTATAACATAACTTCTTTTACACTTGCTTCCTCCCACATATTCAACCTTCTATTTTTTGAAAGGTTTACAACATACTATATACATCTCACCCTTTCTCTCATGTTCCAGTCTCAACCTAAGATGCAAATTTGACAATCTAAGGGGCACATGCATCAAAGTAAGGAATTGCGATTCCTTAATAGCGATTATTAAGGAATCGCTATTAAGAAATCGCAATTCCTTATGCATGTAGGTTTCGCTACAATTTTAGCGATTTCTACACATTCCTTAATTGCAAATCGCAAATTGCGATTCGCAATTAAGGAATGTCTTCCCATTCATTCCTGTGGGCCTGGAGGCCCATAGGAATGAATGGGACAGCATCCGCAATTTGCGAGTACCAATAGGTACTCGCAAATTGCGCATGCAATTTCAAGGGTGCAAGGGTATCAAAAGGACACCCTGTTGCACCCCTGAAATTGTGATGTGCACCCATGTTGCACACACACATGCCCCAAGGGCATGTGTTTGTGTAACGTGAAACTTAAAAAAATGCATTTTAGTGCATTTTGTAAAGTTTTTGCAAATTACAGACAAGTTTGATTTGTCTGTAATTTGCGGTCCTAAATAGCGAAATCGCTATTTCAAAGTGCTTCTAGCATTGCATTTAAGGAATCGCAAATTGCGATTCCTTAAATGCCATCGCAATTTAGGAATTCGCAAATAATTGCGAATTCTTAAATTGCGCATAGGTAACACTTTCATGCATCTCTAAGGGCCAATTTGCGATCGCAAACGGCCGATTTTTGCGAATTGCACCGTTTGCGATCGCAAAAACCTTTGTTGCATGTGCCCCTAAGTTCTTCTTTCATCTGTTCACTTATCTTTCTCTCATCCCTCCAATCTTTCACAATCTTTACTCTCCTCTCATTGCATTCTTTATTAAATTAATGCTTCTCGTTATTCAAACCACACACATACTCCTAATTAGTAGATTTAGTTCCATGCTCAATTTGTGCAATTGTTTTAAAAAATGTACCATATTTAAGACCTTTATTAATTCTTTCTTCTTCAATGATCGGTAGATCTTCCAACGAGATATTGAAGCCCGATAAATAAGGAGACAACAATTCATTCTTATTGAGCATACAAAGAAGCAGAGTGCATGACAGGCTGTATCAAATCGGAAGTTGCTTGTAGGTAGATCCTTCCCCTGCAGAAGAAGATAGGTGCACACAAAGCAGTTTTTAATATTCATTATTTCAGTATATTTCTTTAACACTTTAGCATATATATTGTTATCCTGAAACCCACTAACTAAACTTTACCTGTTATGTTTCACTTTGCTATGTACTGTAGTTATTTAAACTCTTGTGGAGACATATCCCACCGGAGAAATTAGGCCCAAAAACAGACCAACTAAGAATATTTGTAGTATTATTAGGACAATTGAACTAAAAATGTTGAAGGAATCTAATGCATGAGGAGGCAAGATGGCGGCCGCACGTGCGGTCGAGTAAGCTGGCTGGTACCCCTTGAGTGACTCTCCCCCCTACCTTGGTCTGAACTGTGTTTTTGTTCGTCGGGCATGATCTGGAGGCTCTGGTTGCAGGGCTGCGAGTTCCCGGCACCCTCACGACTCGCAAACGTTGGTCCCCTTTTCTCCTGGATTCGGTCAGCTTGCATAGCGCGTCCTATGCCTCCGAAAGCGACGAGAGGCGCAAAGAGCCGCGGACTACCCGGACCGCCCATAGGAGCAAATCCCGCGAGCTCCGTGAAGACTGTTGACGGTGGGACCGGAACAAGAACTGGAGGTCGGAGTGCGGCTGGTGGTGTGTCTCCTGACGCTGGGGAGCCGACTCTGAAAGTGGGCGCCCCCGCCCGCTGTAGGCAAACGGTGCTGGCACTATTCAAGGCACAGTCAGCAAAAATTAAGCAGGCCAGCAAGATGACGGCTGACGATGGGACTGCAGCCAAAACTTCCCTGACTGGGAATTCCTCATTGCATCAGGAAGCAACAGCCCAAGTCACCTCTCCTAATTCTGTCTATGGAACAGAAGTGAGTGCTGGGGGCATTGGCAGGAGGAGTTCAGAGAGTGGGGAAAGCCCTGATATGAATGTGGGACCGCATGCTGAAGAGGGTACAATATCAGTGATCCCCCAAAAGACTTCTAAGGAAGTTGAATGCCCGCAAAATTACCAGTGAGAAAAGGAGGCTGGTGACAGATCTCGAGGTGGTGGATCTAGGGGGAGAGTTAAAACAGGGGGCAGGAATCCCTTGTCGGGGGATAAAGATGGAGGCTGGGACACCTCAGGACCCATAAAGGAGGGGGACTCCGGGGACAAGTTTTTTTCGATGTCGAACCCTTCTAATTCCGCTGGGGATGAGAGCTTGGGGATGGACTGGGCTGAAGAATGTAGTCATGGCGATGAGAGCGACACAAGCAGCTTACATGTGGATGTAGGGGGTAATTCTACAGATGCTCCATTAACGGTTCGTAAGTTGAAAGAGCACGGGGAGATCCCTGTAACAAAGACTAAGGAGCGCGTCAGGTCATTAGTATGGGATTATTCTTTTTCCCCCAATTTAAGAGAAAGTATGGATGAGGCTATTGGAGGTAAAGCCACCGGGACCACGATGCTGGAAAACCCGGCAGAAATTTTGCTCTCTATTATCTATCAGAGTATCATGGCCCATCGGCAGGAGACTCGGACAGAGAGCTTAAGGGCCCAAGGCACCTGTCGGAAATTACAGAAGTCCTGCTCGGAGTTCGCAGTAAGGATTGGGGAGGCAGAAGCCCGGATTTCAACACTGGAGGACGAACTTGTCACTCAAAGAACCCTCACGGATTCCCTTAAATCACAAAAAGATGACACTATCTGGAAGTTAACCGACTTGGAAAATTGCGCAAGAAGGAATAACCAGCGAGTCCTGGGTGTTCCCGAAGGTGTGGAGGGAAAAGATGTCCGGGACTTCATGATAGAACTCTTTAAAGAAGCATTCCCGGAACTCACGCAGTGGGACTGGAAGGTGGAGATACAGAGGGCCCACAGATTCCCTTTCAATCAACATAAAAGATCGGGACAGACTACAGCTCAACCCAGAGCCATTTTGATAAGCCGGAATAATTTTCTTGCTCGAGAGGCGATCTATGATTTAGCCAGACCAGATCGGAAAAGAGCAGGAAAGGGAGTTGAATTTTTTGTACGGCCTGATATCTGTCATTTGACAGTGGAGAAAAGATGGCAGTTGCAGCAGTTGATCCCATTGTTTCAGGCAAAGGGAGCGCAGGTTTTTTTACTCAACCCAGCCAAACTTAAGGTTATTTGCAAGGGCCAGACGCAGTTTTTCACCTCCCAAATTGTAGCTAAAGAATTTTCGCAGTCAATCTACAACAGATAGGAAATGTATATATAATGCGGGGATAGCATATGAAATAGGATTGACTGGTTGGTTTGTTTGACGTGTATTTCGGAGGGTTAAGTATTTTTTTTTTCTCCTCTCTTTTCGGCCTTTTCTAGGGGGACGGGGGGCACCAGGGGGTGTGGGACCTGCCAGCTTTTCATCACTGAGGACCTTGGTCCTTTTGCCTTATGTAGCGGGAAGGAAGGGACGGGTGGGACAGAGGATGTGGGGTAGAGGGTGGGAGAGGGAAGAGACGGGAGGGTGGGGTTTGGAAATGGAGCGGGGGGACAAAAAAGAATAAAAAAATAAGTATTTTGGAAAAAGGAGGAACATCACATAATGATTGAGTATGGGGAGAGGATGGAAAATTTAGAGGAATGCTGCTGTATGGTGGCTAAGAAGGTTCAGATGGAGAAGGGACTAGAGAGAACCTGGAGGGACAGTCTCTGTTTTGGGAATGGGTAAGTTAAATATATGTACTATCAATGTCGGGGGCTTGAATGATAGGGTTAAACGAGCAAGGGTTGCTGCGGCCCTGAGAGTGCAAGGGCCTGATATAGTTTGTCAGCAGGAGACACACATCCCTTGGGGGAAGAAGGATACTTTATTAATCAGTGGTTATATTTTGGTTGCGTGCTCTACCCAAACGTCCAATATAAGGGGGGGTTGCTATTCATGTTAGAAATAGTTTGGGTCCTGCTATTCGGGTAGCGGAAGATAAGTGGGGCAGATGGGTGATAGCATTATTACCAATGGGATTGACAATTTGTACTATTTATGGATTGAACCAGGATGACCCAAAAATCTTGAACGACTTTGAAGTTGAGCTGGCATCCTGGCCAGAACCATTGGTTATCTGTGGGGATCTGAACATCCGCCTGGATGCGCGCTGGGACTTTAGATCAAAATATAATGGAAGGAAGCCACTAGTATATAAAGCCCTGGCTGCACTGAAAACAAGTTATGATTTAGTGGATGTGTGGGTTGAGAAGTGCTTCTCAGATCCAGGCTATACGTATTTTTCATATCCCCACAGTAAATATGTCAGACTAGATTATTTTTTTGTATCGTCATCCATGGGTAATGATGTAAGAATTAAGAAGTTACCTAAAGTACTATCTGATCATAACCTGTTAATTTTGGAGTGTGCAATACAGTCGGGTGCACGAGTACAGCCCAAGTGGACATTCGATAGGAAACTGATTTATAATGTCTCCTTTATACAACATATCAGGCAATGGATTTTGCAATATTTTGATGCAAACCGCTATAGTACCTCTCAAAGTATTGTCTGGGACAGCTTTAAGGCCGGTTTACGAGGGGAAGTTATTAGCTTCGTTGGGACGAATAGACACCAGGAAAAGGAGGAAATAGAGGGTCTGATTGGTAGAATAATGGTTTTAGAAAAGGACCGCATCATAGCAATCTGTCAAAAGCAACAGGTGACAGTATTATACCTGCAGCAAGAAATTGCGATGATTAAAGCTGAAATTTCTAGTTATTATAACAAGAGGTGTGCAGCAGCGTACCAGGCGCATAAAGAGGATAGCTATGAATATGGAGAATCAGTGGGCAAATTACTGGCTCTCCGTACTAAACAGAAGATAGCAAGGAATAATGTTCAGGGAATTAAAGGCCAGGATGGGCGACATGTTACAGGTTTAAAAGACATAATTAAAGTATTTGAATGTTTTTATCAGGATCTATACCAGCAGGAGGATATATCCCCCTTCTCCCCTAATGGGATTGATTGTAGGGGAGGCCCTCAAGGGATTGAAGATGAGACGCGACAGGAGTTAGAGGCAGAGATCACAATGGAGGAAGTGATAAATGCCCTACAATCTATGGCCTCGGGGAAAGCGGCGGGTCCGGATAGAATTCCCTTAGAAGTATATAAGGTGTTCCAGACGGAGCTTGCGCCCTTACTTTTAGATTTGTTTATAGGGGTACAGCATAGTGGTTTCCCACCACCTTCATGGCAAGGGACGGATATCGTTGTATTTTTGAAAAAAGAAAAACCCCCAGATAAGCCTGCTTCGTATCGGCCTATTTCACTCATTAATGCAGATGCCAAACTCTATTCAAAAATCTTTGCGTCACGGTTAAGTAGGATTATTGCCCACATTGTGTCCCCCTGGCAACATGGTTTTATTCCAGGGAGGGGTACTACCGACCATATTAGGCGAACTATCGCCTTATTCGATGCAACAGAAGTATTAGGGGAGAAGATGGCCTTGATTCTTTTGGATGCAGAAAAGGCTTTTGATCGCGTGGCCTGGCAGTATCTATGGGGAATTCTGGAGTATAAGGGGTTTGGTCCAGGTTTAATTACAGCAATACAAGCAATGTATTTTAGACCTTACGCTAAGTTGCAGATCATGGGGCAAGAGTCTGGCTGTATTCAGGTCGCCCGGGGAACAAGGCAGGGTTGTCCTTGTTCCCCAATTCTGTTCGCCTTATACATTGACCCATTCATCCAGCAATTACTTCAAAATCAGAGTATAAAGCCAATATCCATCAATGGTTTTGATACTAAGGTAATGGCATATGCAGATGATATCGCCATCGTGACTGTAGATCCTGAGATGGCGATAACAGAAATAGAAAGGCTGGCTGGGGAATATGTTAAGACCTCAGGATATCTCCTAAATGCCGGGAAAACGCAGATAGTCTGTAACCATAATACTTTGTGCACGGATATTCGCAGGTTGGATGTAGCGCTCTATCTTGGGGTCAAAGTCAGCAGTAGGGGTAGCGAAGTATGGTCAATAAATCTATGCCCTATGGTCAGCAAGATTAGTATAGATTTAAAACGGTTGGATAGGTTACATCTCACGATAATTGGCAGATGTAACATACTTAAAATTATGATTTTCCCTAAGATTCTGTATTTATTTCGTTCTATTCCTTTGGAGGTTGAGGGGCATTTGTTAAAGAAGTTAGATTCTCTTTTTAATAACTTTATTTGGCGCTAAAAAAAAATCTGTTGATCTTTAAAGTTTTTAACCCTACCACAAGAACGTGGAGGATGGGCGGTTCCAAACATGCTCTGTTATTATTATGCTACCTTCTTACAGCAGATGGTGGAGTTGCTTCTAGGGGATAATGCTGGGGTTAATAACAGGGGCCAGGTGCATGATACAACGATTCCTTCTATTTATGAGTTGGTTATGGGTGGAACGGCCCGCGGTATGTTTCTTAGACAACTCGAAGCCAGTTATTATAAGAGAAAACGATTTAAGTGTGTGATTGCAGCTTGGAAAGTGTGGTCCAAAGTGGTTAAACTTATGAAGATACCTGCTTATAATAGATATTCACCACTTTGGCGGTCCTCTTTGTTTTCAGCAGTGTCTTATGATGCAGTGGGTAAGCAGTGGGAACAAAAAGGTATTACTAGAATTGGAGATCTATGTCGGGCGAATCAAATTCGATCATTTACTGACCGTCAGCAGGGCTATGGGGTTACGGGCGGTTCCTATTTTAAATATATCCAGATTACCAGCTATTTTTCCTCGGCTCGGAATAAACAACTTTCTTTAATAAAAATTCCATTATTGGAGGCTGTTATGTGTTCCGGCCTTAGGATCAAACATGTTTATAAAATCTTACTGGGAATAGTTCCTGATGATTTAGAGCAGGTTGAAGCCAACTGGGTTCGGAAGCTGGGTGATGGGGATGCAAATTTATATAGGTCAATTGCATTGGGTTCAGAATTTTTTTTAGCTACTATTCTAAAAGTCCAACATTATCAAACGATTTTTAACCTTTATTTTACCCCGGCTAAACTTTTTAGTTGGGGTAGGAGAGAGGATGATCTATGCCCTAGATGTGTTCAGGGACCAGCTGACCTGATCCATATGTATTGTATGTGTGGGAAACTGATACATTTAATGAAAGGGATCGAGTCGTTTTTGTTTGAAACAATGGGCAGGAGAGTTGTCATAACCCCTTTATTGATGATATTGGGTTATG
Source organism: Calotriton arnoldi (assembly GCA_963921515.1). Taxonomy (NCBI): domain Eukaryota; kingdom Metazoa; phylum Chordata; class Amphibia; order Caudata; family Salamandridae; genus Calotriton; species Calotriton arnoldi. Next base: position 352,168 of record CAWUFW010013621.1, on the reverse strand, counting down.
ATAGTAGTTTGCAATTGGATCAACATTAGGTGAAGTTTACATTTATATTGATCGCTGTTGCTCGGCTGCTTATTGCCACTCAGTGGAAAGATGTGGAGCCCCCAACGTACCAGGCTTGGCTAGGCCGTTTGTTATACGGTAGACCCTAATGGGGTATTGGAGGGAAGTCCTATCGTGAAGAGACACCCTAGGGATTGGGAAGGAAACAATTCCTTTTGTTTTAATTACCCTCACACACCCTAGTGGTGTCATGCTTCATCATCGGGTCACCCTGACGCCTATAAGTCAGGGTGGGCTCAACCATATTGCAGGGAGCTCTTAGTGAGAAAATGACCAGGGGGCGATAAAGATTAAAAAACCATAGACAGATCCCAGTATCCCTTTTTCTTGGATCTGCTAAGGTGATAAAAAAATGTAAAAATGGGGTCAATTGTTTTTTTTTATGGTCCTATGACCCTAAAGCCAACATGTTTCAGTCCTGATTGGGCCTCGTTAGGTCCTGGACTTTCGTCAGGGCAATGTGATAACCTCCCTGGAAGACGCAGAAGGAGATTCCCTATACTGCTGTTTATGTAAGGGCAGGTAGCTGCTCCTTATCGGTTAATTAAAGACAATTATCTTTTCAAATGTTCTTATCACTCCATCCCACTGTGGGACAGGAACTCATCTCCGGGCACCTTGAGATATCAAGGGGTAGCCCTGTAGTCACACATACATCAAGGGTCCTTCCCCGCTTAACGACCTATTCGGTGCGGTCCCGGGCTTTGGTTAATTAACCGATAAGGAGCAGCTACCTGCCCTTACATAAACAGCAGTATAGGGAATCTCCTGCTGCGTCTTCCAGGGAGGTTATCACATTGCCCTGATGAAAGTCCAGGACCTAATGAGGCCCAATCAGGACTGAACCATGTTGGCTTTAGTGTCATAGGACCATAAAAAACCCCAATTGACCCCATTTTTACATTTTTTAATAACCTTAGCAGATCCAAGAATAAAGGGATACTGGGATCTGTCTATGGTTTTTTAATCTTTATCGCCCCCTGGTCATTTTCTCACTAAGAGCTCCCTGCAATATGGTTGAGCCCACTCTGACTTATAGGCGTCAGGGTGACCCGATGATGAAGCATGACACCACTAGGGTGTGTGAGGGTAATTAAAACAAAAGGAATTGTTTCCTTCCCCAATCCCCAGGGTGTCTCTTCACGATAGGACTTCCCTCCAATACCACTTTAGGGTCTACCGTATTGAAAATACGTGGATCTCATCCACGAACTCCAGGAGTACTTTTTGTGTTTTAGTGTTTCAAAATACGGGAGGGTGTACTCCCTTTTGAGCTTTCCTCTCGGCCCTCACGGCATGGGAAAAGGGCTCTTTCCCTATTTTGCCATAGTGGTGAAAAATAGGCCGTTTGTTAGCCATCTACAATCTAGAACGAACATTATATCATTGTAAGGGTAGCCGATCTAGTAAGAAAGGACGTCAGATATGGGCACCAATGTGCAAATGGCTTAGGGGGCGCAGGGGTGGTGGGGACTGGTTAGAACCTGCTTTGTAAGAGAGGGATGATTGACCCAGAATGATGGGGCGGGCTGGGTGGTATTAGTCTTGTTGGGAAAGTCCAATTTATTATTTGCTGTTTGATGCCCCGAAGTATGTATTAATCTTTATTGCGTTTTTGCCCTCTTCTGTACTGAAAAGTTGCAAGAAAGTATATGTTATTTATGATGAAATATATGTATATATCAGTTCGTGATGCTCCAATGATTGGTTTACAGTTAATCAATAAAAAAAAAAATGAAGTAAAAATGTTACAGCATTTGCTGTACTCCATTTTCTACTGAGACCAAAAATAAAAAGTGTCATGAACCTCCAAAATCAAATTTAACAAAAATTTTCTTTAAAGTAATAATTACTTTTCTTCTTTTCTTCTTACTTCCTTGAAAACAATAAACAAAACTTCAAAAATCTAATTTTTATCTTCAAAAGTTCATCCTTGTTCATGCACTAAAAGATTCTATTTTTTTCTTTTAGAACTTGCTGTGTGTTTTCATCTTTAGCGCCATCTTTAACAGTCTTTCAGCTTCTCAAGTGTATTGAAAACGATTTAGTGGACGGTAAATCTCCAGCACAGAATCTTCTTCTTTCATATGTTCAGATGATGCATATTTTCTATTTGGAGTTATCTTTCTTGCTGGTCTTTTATTAACAACCGATCATTCACTTTTACTATTTTCTGAATCTAATTCAATTACTTTAGACTCTTCATTGATTGGCTTTATTCATTCTTGTTTACAGTTATTTTCTTTTTCATGTTATTTTCAGTGACTTGTTTTCTTTAGCTACTTATTTGGCACCTGCACCAACTGTTAATTCTTCTCCACTTGCTGATGGACTTAAATTCTGATCAGTTCTTGCCACATGATTTACTATGAACTATTATCTCCTTCCAGGGGTTCTAGTGACTCAGATCTTCAATTGAAGTCTTTTTTTGTTTGACTCAGAGACTCATTCATCTTGCCGCCTCTCATGCCTTTGACTTTGACATTGTAACAGCTCTTCACTCAGATCCTTACCCGGAAACTGGACAGCACCACTTGTAGAGATCTGCAGTGGAACTTTCACTTTCGCTGTTCTTTTATGACTTTGTTTTCTTCACCAGTTTCACCTTCAGTGTCACCATTTTCAAACATTTCACCACTCCCTGGAACCACGCTGCAAACATGGGCTTCATTCTGTGTGTCAGTGGTTATTTTCATCACAACTTCATCCACTGCCTTCACTCTCTTTGTGTTAGTGGCATGGATCTATGTAGGGTTCCAGCACACTTTCCAGCAGTGTTTGTTGTAAGAATCACTCGATATGGATCCTTTTTTTTATTTTTTTATAACAAACTTTATTGAAAACCATAAGTTGATTGCAGTGTCTCTTATCGAATACATATGGTGTTTTCGTTTTTTGTTTTTCAATCGTATACAAATATCGGCTTTGTACAGACTAAAAGTCGAGATGCACATAACAATATATCATAATACAGTCAGTACTATTAAGAGACAATTAATGTAAGCATGTAAGATGTAATAAGGTCACTGAAGGTGATTGCATTCTATAATCGGAACTATTCCGTTAACGTAAACCCCCTCCCTCCCTCCCTCCACCCTCCTTCCTGGTCTGCCGTTTCTTGTGTGAGTGTCGGCCTAGTACGCCTAGAAAGATATAATTTTCTATCAGTTGCTGCTAGTATGCGGTTGGATTGCAGATAGAGCCTGTTCGGGGTCTTTGGCTCGTGTGCTTCTATTTATAACTGGGTAGGTTATGGGGTAGGATTAACGTGTGTAGGTAGGAGATCTATTTGTTCTAAATCTTCTAACATGAGGTCCCATGCCATAGAAATGGGGTGTTTCCGTAGTCCACGCGCTTCCTCACGTCTAAGTGCCGCACTTTCGGCACTGCCCCACCGGATCACGTCTTCTTGCCACGTGGGTAGCAGAGGGCACCTAGGGGATTTCCATCTCATAGTAATCGCTCTAATGGCCAATATAAGGGCAAGGTCTAAGAAGCGCAATTGGACCTTCAGTGCACTGGTACGCTTGCGGAGGCCCAGCAGACACTCCAAAATGTTGTCTTGAATTGTGAGGTGCGTAACCTCCCCAAGTGTATTCCGGATCTTACCCCAATAATCACGGAGGTGAGGGCAAGCCCACAGCATATGAATGAAGCCCGCCTCCTCCGCCTTGCATCGTGGGCAGCAGTGTTGGGCTTCTGGGAACATGCACTGTATTCTCTTTGGGGTTAAGTAGGATCTGTGTAGGACCATAGTTTGCATAAATTTGAGTTTAGCATTACAGGAAACCCGTTTGGGATGTTCTAGGATGCTCACCCAGGCTTTATCGGTTAGTTCCGTGTCAATAGCCCCTGCCCATTTGTGCGGAGGTCCGTGAGTGCAATAGAAGCTTGTGCTCGAATGCCTGTGTATAGCCATTTAACTAGATGACCGCCCTTCCCCATGTAATAAAGTAAATGTACTAGTTCATGCTGTGAAGGTTCGTATGCGTTGGGGCGCCCATGTCACCCTAATGTAGTGAACAATCGTTGCGTGTAGCAAATAAAGGCGATCTGGTGCGCCGGTAACCCGCACAAAAGTGTCATGGTCTAATAGGGTGCCATCACCAAATAGTGACCCAACCTCCTCCACGCCAGCTTCCACCCAGTCATGTAGTCTGGTCTTCGTGAGCTTGCCCCCGGGGATTGGTATACCTAATAATGGGATATTCCTCGCATATGGGATCACACCTGAGGTGTAGAGTAGGGCCTTCTTCCAACAATGAAGCGCAGTTTTTAGTAATGGAGGTCCATCCAGAGAAATTTTTATTTTTGGGAGCAGTAAATTGTGTAGGGTTCCGCGTTCTAAGTCGCGGGTTTTGTAGCCTATTTCCTGCAGGTTCCTGCCTGCTGTCCAGTAGGACAGCCACTGGAGCTGACATGCATAATAGTATGCCCTGAAATCTGGCACCCCCAGTCCACCCTTGTGGGGCTCTAATTGTAGCTTCTTGAGGCTAACCCTACGTCGGCCCTTCCCCCAGACGAGCTCCAGGAGGAGTGTGCCCAGGGTGCGAAAGGTGGATTGTGGAACTATCAGGGGTAGATTTACAAAGAAATATAAAAGGCGGGGAAGCATCACCATCTTGGAGATGGCAATCCGCCCCATTACTGATAATGGTAGGGATGTCCAGAAAGATACGCTCGAGCGTATAGCAGTGATGGCTTTCAATAGGTTACCATCCAGTTGATCCGCCTGTGCCCTATATACTTGAATTCCCAAGTATTTGAATGTATTATGTGCTACAGGCAACTTGTAGGTACAGAATCGAAGCACATCTGGGCGGGGTCCGTCCCGGAGATAGAAGGCGTTAGATTTCCCCTCATTAATGGCCAAGCCAGATATACATTCGAAGGTGGAGAAAATGTTGGGAAGGGGTTCCGCCCCGGCTGTCAGGTCGCGTAAGTAAATGAGTATGTCATCCGCATATATTGAGATTAAGTGTGCGGTGCCATCTATCGGTATCCCCAGATGTTCGGCCGACTGTCTCAGGGCTATCGCTAACGGCTCCAATGCTAAAACAAACAGTAAGGGGGAAAGAGGGCACCCCTTTCGCGTGCCCCTGTGAATAGTATATTCGCGTGAGATATGGCTCCCAGCGCGTGCTCTGGCGGTGGGATTAATGTAGAGCAGATGTACCCACTGAAGGAAATCTGAGGGGAGGCCAAAACATTGCAGGGCCGCGAACATGTATCCCCATGTTATGGAGTCAAAGGCCTGGCGTAAGTCCAACGCCACGCATCCAGCATTGTTATATTCCGCAGGGGTAGCCACCATGATATGATGTAATCGTCTAGTATTTAGGGAAGTGCTGCGTGTAGGAAGAAACCCGCATTGGTCTCTATGTATAAGGGTATTTAGGTCAGGCAGTATTCGATTTAGCTAGAGCCTTGCTTAGGATTTTGTATTCGGTCGCTAATAAGGACAAGGGCCGATAGCTAGATAAGTCAGTGCTATCACGTCCTGGTTTGGGGAGTGAGATGACTGAGGCTTGCATGGTGGAGTGTGGTAAGTGACCGGAGTCCAAGGCCGTCTTATATAGTTCCTCCAGCTTGGGGACTAGGATGTCTGAGTAAGTTTCATAGAATTCGATGGGCAGGCCATCTAGGCCGGGGGCCTTGTTGCGGTTTAAGCCTTTGATTGCGGCTCGTATTTCGTGCTGGGTGATGGGTCCTGAGAGATCTTTCCATGCATCTGCTGTGATATAGGGGAATGTCAGTCCATTTAAGAAGTCGTCTACTAGCATGTCATTGGTGTACGCTGGTGCGGCATATAAATTGCTAAGGTAAGTACAGAAGGCCTCGTTTATCTCAAGTTGCGTACATACTAAACCCTTATTTGGTGTTTGTATGCAAGTGATGATGGGCAGTATCCGGGCCAGTAGCGAACCAGACTTGTCGGCCTCAGTATGCTTCCGCTGCGTGAATGCCCGATGGTCAATAACTCAAAGAGTTTCTAAAGTCTCAGCATGTCTAATACGAGCGTCTCGCAGGGATTCCCGTTTGTCTGGGTCAGTCACCGCTGCTTGCTCCACGTCAGTCATTAGGGTTTCTATACTAATAAGGCTTTTATGTACCTCTTGTCTAGCCCCCACTACGGACCCGATTGCAGAACCCCGCACCACCACCTTGAGCGCATCCCAATCTATGAGGTTGGAGGAGGCTGTATTCCAATTTTCTGATAAGTAATTAGTAATGGTTGTAGATATCGTGGCGCGAAACGGGGCATCCTCCAGGAGTTGGGGCCACTGCTTCCAAGTAGGGACTGGGGTGGGGACTCTCCCCCATGTGAGTGTAAGCTCCAAGGGGTTATGATCAGAGAAGGTTTTAGCTAAGTAGGTGGACTGGTGTATTTGTGTGGCAATGGTGTGAGAGCATATGAACCTATCAATTCTGGTGTGAAGCTGGTGGACTGGTGAGTAAAAGGAATATTCCCTATGTGTAGGGTGCAGTAGGCGCCATACATCATTCAGTCCCCAGCCATTCAGCCATGTATTCAGGAGGTCAGCTTGTTTGCGGGCGCCAGCACTATGTAATGGGGGATGGGATCTGTCTAAGTCCATATCGAGGACAGCGTTACAGTCGCCACCCAGAATCCAGGGAATAGTGTCCCACCCAGTCAGGGCCCTACTCAAGTTATGAAAAATGTATCCTGATCAAAGTTCGGGGCATAGATACTTCCCAGAACCACAGGTAGTCCATCTAGGGTACCCTTCAGTAATATGTATCGACCCTGGTCATCAGTGCGGCGATCCAGTTCTGTAAATGGAACCCCATGACGAATCCATATGGTCACCCCTCGTGCAAAGGCCGAATAGTTAGTAGTGAATATGTGGCCCCTCCATTTTTTACGGGTCTTCAAGGCCTCCGAATCCATAAGGTGCGATTCTTGGAGGAAGACAATGTGTGCCCTCCGCCTAAGGACTCGGTGTCGTTTATGTACCGCCCCAAGCCCTCGCACATTCCAGGTCAGCAAGTTATATGAACCTAAGGTGGTGTTATTGCTAGGCATAGGTGGATATTATGAACGGTGCTCCCTCTAACTCGGAGCCAATTAACTGACGCAGACCAGGAATACCCCTTCCCTTTTAAACTAAACGTACTCGGCGCAGCCATTAAACTTTGCTGGGCCAAACAGATAACCACAACATACATATTCCTTAAACGGTGCGTTCGCTTTGTGGGGGGTCGTTGCCGCCGACCATAGTATTACTTGCTTGGCTGCAGAGCTCCGGTAGCTCTACAGAACCCGGGGGGGGTAGTATATATATCATTTTAGTTAGTAAAGAGAATCGCCTAAGGTATAGACACTGGGTCCTGACAGGGAAGTAGTAGAAACACCTGGCTGTAACCAAAAGTCAATATCAGGCTATGTGGGCTACAATTATCAATATATATATAGGAGGATAACATAGCTTTTCGGATCATACTGTTGCAATTATATATACATCATAACATATGACACAACGGATCTTAAAAGGATACTGATGTGCCTGGTAGACTAATCGTAATGCGTAGATGACCCAGTCGGTGTATTTAAACAAAGTGTTAGGACAAAACCCTTCAATTATCCACCAAGTCCTCCACAGTCTGGGGCGTCACTGAGGGAAACAGAGTGATGCTATAATCAGAATCTGACTGAATGGTGCTGTCCTCCGAGTCAGTCATGATCTTGGAGTTATCCTCACGGAAGGAGCTAGCCATGGCCAGCGCTTCTGCTCTGCCGGTCATCTTCTGATCGTGTGTCGGACCAACTTTCGCGGTGCCCTGCGTGCCCTGGTTACGGCTGCGGGTGTGTGGTTTCTGTGTTTTTATGGGACTGCGGCGTGCCGAGTCTGATGGCTTGTCTTGACTCAGTTCCAAGTCCATCACTTCCAGCTATTCTTCCACATCGTTTGGGCTGTCGAAAAAGTACGTTTTCCGATCGTGGACTGCTTGAAAGGAAGTCCGTTGACGATGGACCCTTATGGTGTAATCGGGGTAAAGGGAGATCCGCTGGTTTTCGAACTGGATCTGCGTATTTTCTCTCGCTTTTTGTAAGAGCACGTCGCGGTCTCTATAGTTTAGTATTTTTACAATCAAAGGTCGAGGAGGCGCTCCAGTCTTTGGCGCCCCAGTTGGAATCCGGTGTGCCCTCTCCACACAAAAATATGGTGATAAGCCATCCTGAGCTACATATTCCCGGAACCAAGCTTCCATAATGTCTGCAGGTTTGATGCCTTCGCTTCGCTCCGGAAGTCCAATGACGCGTATGTTATTTCGGCGATTTCTGCCCTCTGCATCCTCGATTCGGTCCTGAAGGCCGTTAACTTGGTGCTGCAGTTGTTTTATTTGTGTAGGTTGTTCAGTAAGTTGAGGGTCCATGCTGGTCAGGGCTTTCTCATGTTCACGTACTGTATCGGCGAGTTTCCCATGATCTGCTCTGAGGAGGGTGAGGCCACTCGTAAGGGCTCCAATTTGTTGTTCTATCACTTTCCGAGAGTCTCTAACTTCCTTTAGTATCAGGTCAAGTTTGTCAGAGGGAGTCTCGGCTGACTCGGAGGAGGAGGCACTTGGCGATGGGGCTCTGGTGGTTGTTTCGAGCACTCCGGTGGGGCCTCCTGCAGCAGGGTTATTGTCCAGAACCTTTCCCTTGAGTCTTCCCATTTTTGTCGTCGGTGGCTAGTGGGTGCAGCTAGGACGTGCAAATTGGCAGTAGAGGGGATGCTGCTTAACGCGATGTAGGCTCAGCGGCACCACCCCACAGAGCGAGGAAAAGTGATCCACCTGATTGGTCTCAAGCGACTCTGGAATTCAGACACTGGTACCTCTCGATAGTCATTTAATGCAGTCCGAGGTGCATCGCGCCGAAAGAGGCGTTGCTCACTGCACCAGCTAGATGATTACGGGTTTCAAGGGGGTGAAGGCTGCCACGTGTCTTTCGTTACTTAGCCCAGCCGCCCCATGATAGTCCACAATTAAGCCCTCCTGTCGGCACCGTTTGTCTATGTGGAGTTAGGCTCCAAGTCTGTAGGGTGTAGTGCTGGCTAGTACTCACTGCAGCCCACTGTCGTCGTCCCGTCACGCCCCTGCGGCGCTCTGGTGTTTTCAGCTCGCAGGAGGGGCCAGTCGCAGAGACCTGCTGCTGTTATTGGTGGGGATCGTGCCTGCAGGGGACACTGACAACGGGGCGCCTCACCATCGACCGGTCCGGAGGGCCGGAAGGCCGCAGCCACACCTCTCACAGTGTCTTTATGGTTCAGCGGTGGCAGTGTAGTTCGCAGGGTGCCATGCAGGTAGGGATAACTCGCCCGATTTGAGGGCCGCTTTTCAGCCGGCACCACTACACTCCCTCTATGCTGGGCGGGCAGCATTCGAGAAAGAAATATCCATCCTGCACCCTTTATACTGTCGGCATCGGTATAGCGGGAAGGGGAGAGAAAGGCACACGCTCGGCCCAGCCTTCGGCGCAAGGTGCCCGCTCTCACCGTCTGTCTTCGGTTCGTTGCACAGCGGGCCGATCAGTCCCATCATTGAAGTCCTGTCGTGGCGGACCTCGGCCCAGCAGGGTGTTCAGCGCCAGCGCGGTCCGTCGGTCAGACAGGGACAGCCGCTAGTTGCATCGGGAGCCACAGGGGGCCCTGGCCGCTGAGAGTAGACAGGGTTTGCGGCACTCCAGTCCCAGCGGAGCGCTGCGGGTAGGCCGCAGTCAACGCGGCCCTAGGTGAACGCTGAGATCAGCTGTGCCGCCGCAGCCTCACCGGGCCAGACCCGTCAAATTACCTCTCGGGTCCTCAACAGCAGCGCCCAGGACCTTTAAGCGGCGGAGATAGTCCTCAGTTCGGCGATTCTTCAGGATGATTCCCCCAGGGTCCGGAGCCTCACCAGATCGCGTCCGCCATCTTAGGCGGCTAGCCACGCCCGATATGGATCCTTCTAGCGCTTTTCAAAGCAGTTTTTCCTCACATGCAATCTGATAAGTTTCCAGTCACCAGGGATCAGATTGTGGCACTGTATTTCTTTCATTGATTTGGTTGCCAAGTTTGCCTGATGAAAAACAGATTTACCACCTTAGTCAGACCTTTGCAGTAATCTAGCACAATCATAAGTAATTGAAACATGTGCAGCTAAAGTCACATAAGTCAGTCTCATTGCTCTGCCCATAATCACTTCATGGGGTGAAAAAACAGTCTTTCATTCAGGAGTACATCTAATGCTCATCAAGACAAGAAGAAGAGCATCTGGCCACTTTAAATCAATAGAGGACTTTGGGCAGTTTATTCTTCAGGCTCCCATTTATCCTTTCAACCACTCCATAAGTTTGAAGATGATAACTAAAATGGAACCAATGATCAATCGGGAGAGCAGTACAAACCAATTGCAAAATCTTGTTTTTAAAACGGGAGCCACAATTTGTCGTAGTAGTAATTCGCAATCCTAATCATGATATCAGTTCCCTATGCAAAAGTTTGGCAAATGTAAGGCTGTGTGATCCCTGAGTGGGATAAACCTTGACACATTTAGAAAACAAGCATATAATTACAAGAATGTGTTGTAAGCCATTGTACACTGAAATCTCCACACAATCTGCTTGGTGTCTTGTTAATGGGCCATCTTAATTGCCAATATGATTCATGAGTGTTATGGATTTCTTTCCCTGATTATTTCTCTGATAAACGAAAGAGCGCACACATAAGCTCGTAGCAACATTTCTAAAAATAGCATTTCCCAATATTTCCTAAAAGTTCTGACCATTGAGTCCCTTCCTGAATAATATTGCCCATGGAAATATTGAGCCATGGGATTCAGTGTTGCATCAGGTAGTATATACTTATGATCAAGGTTAACATACAAATCCTGATGATTTTTCTTGTAACCTAATTTTTCCCATTTCTTTTTCTCAACTTCTGTAGCTTCCTCTTGAAGGTCTCTCAACTCACCTAAAGACACTTGAATTGAAGTCAATAAGAAATAATTTATGTTTTCTGTAATTTGTATAGAATTTATTCTTGATTCATCATGTTCAGCTTCATGAACCACTGTTTTATTCCCAAGTGCACAATATCTAGCCACTTGATCTGCATAATTGTTTCCAAGAGTGACTATATCTTTTCCAGCCTTATGTGCAGCACACTTGACTACAGCAATCTCTCTTGATTGCAATATTGCCTTCAACAGTTCAAACATATAGAGACTTTATTTTATGGGGGCTACAGAAGATGTCGTAAAACCCCTTTGTGGCTACAGTTGACCAAAATCATGACTCGGTCCAAAACCATACTGGCTATCTGTAGAAATGGTGACATTGAAATCTTCCGACAAACAACTAGTTCTTGCCAATGCAACCAATATGCCAATTGTGCTGAAGTTACATTCGGCAGATAGGATTGCTAAAAGAATAGATGACTCCAAGGAAAGGAGAGCAACGTTTATTCGTCAAGATCCTCAAGCACCAACTCACATATGGAGCTCACAGAACATTCTACTGTGAGCTTCATCTCAAGCTTTAAGGAGCGGTGCATACCAAGTGGGAAGGAGGGAGAGGGGAGAACGGAGGAGAAGGAAGGAGGGAAGGGGGGAATGAATTAGGAGGAGGAGGGGTGCTAGAGGGCGCACGGCAAGATGGCTGCGCTGTAGTGCAGCTCCGCCGGCCGAATTCATAATCCGTTAAAGATCCTGCTTTCCTGATCGCATCTACCATCTGAAACTGAAGGGTAGTGAAGTGGAACTACGGCGGTTGAACTGGAAGCACCTGTACTGCGGAATGCTGCCCTAATTATCGAGAATCCTGCCTTGACAGATCGTGGGCCCGGGACGGCAACATGGCGGCTCGGCAGGAGCCCTGACGGTCAGATCGTCTTCGTTCGGACCAGCTCGCCGCAAGCAACAAGCTGTGATACTCACTGTCAACGACCCCCGTCGGAGGCTCGCGCCGTTGCTGCTGTAGTCCTTGCCCATCGAGACGGGCGGTGAGTGTGCAGGGGGCAGCCTAGCGGATTGGGAAGCGCTGACCGGGCTGCGGGCCTTCTCTCCTCGCCGGCTGCCGTGAAGTGATTGCGGAGGACGTATGGAGTGGTGCGGGCCCCTCCACGGGGTTAGGCGGCGATCTGGGCCGAGCTACAGCTGCTGGCGGTTGGTGCTGTGTGGGCGCCATTTGCCGGGTGAGTGCCAGGACGCGCGCCGGGGACGGCGCGGGTGGGCTGTGCCGGTGGCGCCCGTGAGCGTGCTTCAATCCTGCCGCCGCAGCGCGGCCTGAGCTGAGACCGAGCGGGCAAGTGGGCGATGCAGTGAATGGACCCAGGGGCACCCCGGCGTGGTTCCGTGGCGTAGACGTGGACCCACTGTGAAAACAAAAAAATAGGAAAAAGAAAAGAAAACGAATCATCACGCTGCATCGTTGGTTAGCTCCCCATACTAGACTGCCATTCTGCTGAGCGGGATGCAAGCGGCCCTGCGTGTGTGATATAAATCAAATTGAGGAATCTACTCTGCAGTAGGGGAGTGGCGCAGCGGACGCTTTGGGCCATCATCGTTCCATGTGCCTGGTGAAAGTGTTATAGTGCCTTCCCTATAGTGCACCCGGACCGGGGGGTGCACATAGAGACACTGCTTCACGCGCCAACAAACACATAAAAGAGAACATTCCTCTCAATGAGGGGCTTGCCGCAATATCTGGAACACTGGGTCAACAGCTAGACATAAACGCAGTGGACACTGGGAGCCAGCATTGGTGTGATTGCTGCGTGGAAGTGGTGTCTGGCCTCTCCAATCGAATACCCAGATTAAGGAGCACGGCATACAGTAGATTTGCTATAGTGGTGGGCATGGCGTGTGCATACTGTTGACCACCCATCCTATAGGGTTGAGGCTAAAGGCTGAGTGCGGGAGGCCCCGGTACGAGGGAGACGACGGACCTCTGCTGGGCGCGGGCCTCTCACATATTGCAGACATACACCACCAAGCAACCATGGGGATAACCGAAAGAAGTCAATCACGCCTCACGTTTGAGCCGTGGAAATCTAGCAAGTCACAGCAGAGAGCCACCTCTGATTCGGAATTGGAGACTCCCAGTGAAAGCTTAACATCCATTGAAAAAATGCTCCTAACCATGCAGACCAGCCTGCAGTCCATTGATGGAAAAATAGACGCTCTAAACCTCAGGATGGATCACATGTCCATGAAATTAGACAAACATGCCGTCCGATTGAGCGAGGCGGAAACACGCATATCGGACGCGGAGGATGGCTTACAGCAAATGGCTTCCAAGACCCTAGACATGGAAAAAGTGCTCGACATTATACAAGCAAAAACGAGGACTTGGAGGCCAGATCCAGACGCAATAATCTAAGGATAACTGGCCTGCCGGAATCCACAAACACAGGGTGGCTGGAGACCTATAAAGAAGCGCTGCTAAGGGAGATCTTTGGGGCGGAACACTTATCCAGGTACTGATCGTGGAGCAAGCACACCACTCTCTGGCTGCTCGTCCTCCCCCGGGTGCCCCTCCGTGCCCGATAATTGCGCGCCTGTTGAATTACAGGGATCGGGACTCAATACTTTGCATGGCAAGGGAAAAAGGCACCATAAACTATCAGGGATATAACCTGGCTTTCTATCCGGATTTCACTGCCACGGTCCAAGCGGCAAGAAAAGAATACCAGTCAGTCAAGAAACTCCTAATGGCAGAAAGGGTTCCCTAGGCCATGCTCTACCCAGCGCGGCTGCGCATTGATGTAGAGGAAAAATCAAAAATTTTTACAAATCCAAAGACTGCAATGGACTACGCCAAGACTCTCAAGCGCAGGGACCGGGAGTCCTCCAGCACAGCAGATGATGAAAACTGTGAATCTCCAAACTCTAAGTCAAATGGGTAACATGGTTGAGTGGGGGGTTGATTCTGGCTCCCAGTCACTTAATTGTTTTTTTTGAGGACAGATGAATGCGAAAGTTGTAGTATAATACTCTTATTTGCTGTCCAGATTGGCTTTCCAGATTATTGTTACGCAGATAAGATATCCAGTTACTAATCAAACAAATGTTAGCCACTGCCCTTCTCTAATTTGAAACGTAATAATTTTGGGAAAACCCACTGTTGATGTTCGGCCGCCTCCCTTTGCATCCGTTCCCCCATGGGTGTTTCCCACAGTTACCTGCAGACATGTTTTGCATTTGGCAGTTGTTCTGGTGTTTTTAGGATGGCTTTAGCAAGTTGGGGGTGCTGAAGTGGGTGGGGGTGGCACTGGGAGGGTGGGAACCATGGGACTGTTTTATGTGGCTAATTACATCTTAGACCTCAAACTGACTATCGAACGTTTGCCTCAAGCCTCAGATACAACTTGTATGTTGAACAGTCCAATTATATGACACTACCAGATATTGAAACAATCACATGTTTGACGTGGAATGTCCGTGGGCTGAACTCCCCTAAAAAAATAAGACAGGTGCTAGCGTATTTAGATAGACATGATATAAAGATCGCCCTCATTCAGGAAACACACCTGACGAAGCAATCTGAGACCAGAACTGGTGCACAATGGGCCGGATATAGATTGGCATCCTCATATTCCTCAAACGCTAGGGTGGTGATTACATTAATAAAGAAAAATCTTCCTTTCACCATGATTAAGCACTGCACAGATGCTGCTGGCCGTTATGCAATAACACATGGTAAACTAGCCGGTACACTACTGACCATTGTGAATGTCTACGGACCTAACACAGATGACCCGGGCCTTTTTGAAAATATACTTGCTATATTGCGTGATTGGCCTGAGGTTGAAATAATATGGGGAGGGGACCTGAATACCCATTTGGATCCCAGCAAAGATAAATCGAGCAGGCAGGGAGGGCAATCACCTAAAGCGGCTCGGGTCATCAACGAGGGGATGGCTGAACTGGGCCTCATAGACACGTGGCGCATTCGTAATGCCGAGCGATTGGAGGGCACACACACCTCTACTGTGCACTGTAGCTGGTCGCGAGTGGAATATTGGCTGCTGAGTGGGGGCGCGAATGCCTGGGTCTCCGCAATCGATATGTTACCCAAAACGCTGTCGGATCATAACCCCGTTAGGCTTACACTGCGCATCCCACAAACCATTCATCGTCAGTTCACATGGCGCTTTAGATCTGAAGCGCTGCTTGACCCACTATACGCTACCACAATTCGGGAGGCCATAGTACAATATTTTGACCAAAATAAGGGATCTGTAGACAGCGCTGCGATTCTATGGGAGGCCTTCATGGTCACTATCAGGGGCAAATGCATTGGCACATCAGCGGGAATCCTAAAGGATATCCGTGGTCAACTATCCAAAGTCAAAAACACACTGGCTCAACTTGAGCGAGATTACGAGACTCTCCCATGTACTCAGACGTTAGCTCAAATTAAAGACTCTATACTTGAGTATAATGAGCTGGCGGCTGGAGAGATCCGCTATCTGTCCAAGAGACATGTGGCCCACACATATGGTGAAGGCGGTAGGCCCGGGCATAATCTGGCTACTAAGATCAAAATTCGAGCAGAGAGACAAACAATAACTAAGATTATGGATGCTGCCGGGAGGGATCACTACACCACACAAGATATTGTCACACAGTTCCGAAATAGCTATGCGGAACTATACACCTCAAGGGGGGGGACTGACATCAAGGAACTTGATGACTACCTAGCGGACGTTGCAATTGCATGGATGTCCGATGGACAAAGGGAATATCTATGCCAACCAATTGCCGCAGCTGACATTCGTGAGGCGATTCGATCCCTACCCAATAAGAAAGCACCAGGGCCGGACGGTCTTACATGTGAATTCTATAAGGAATTTGCAGATGAACTGATACCCTACCTGTTAGAAATGTACGAAGAAGCCTATGAATCGGGCAGACTACCGCCAACGCTCAGGGAAGCCCTGATAATTACCTTATGGAAAAAAGACAAGCTGCCTTCCCGCTGCGACTCCTATCGTCCATTGTCGCTTATCAATATAGATGCGAAAATATTAGCAAAAATCCTGGCCACCAGACTTCAACCGCTGATGCCGAACTTGGTCCTTCCAGACCAATCTGGATTCATTCCGGATAGGTCCACATCATACAACTTGCGAACGATATTCGCAATGTTTCACATACTTGATCCTGATCTACAGGCAGCGGCAGTGATGATTGACGCGGCCAAGGCCTTCGACTCTATAGAGTGGAGCTATTTATTCCAAATACTACAACGGATGGGGTTCCCTGGCATTTTTAGCAATTGGGTGCTGCTGCTATACACTGACCCCACAGCATGGGTTCGCGTGGATGGTAATACATCGGACCCTATCCAGATAGGCAGAGGAACCAGGCAGGGATGTCCCCTTTCACCGCTTCTTTTTGCCTTGATGTTGGAACCTCTTGCATGCATTATTAGACAACGGCATAGAGCGGCGGCTTTGCGTTTCGTACATCGCCCTGTGAGCATATCGGTCTACGCGGATGATATGCTGCTTTTCATCAGGGAACCACAAACCTTCATGGCGCCAGTGTTACGCGAATATATCCGGTTCGGGCTTTTCTCTGGAATTAGCATTAATTGGATCAAATCTGTGGTAGTACCGCTGACTGCGAATACCACCCCTCATACTCTGGAGTTCCCCCTTGTATGGTCATCAGAACCTGTAAAATACCTAGGGGTATGGGTCCATCGGGATCCCGACATAGTTATACGAGAGAATTATAGCACTGCATGCACTGTGCTGGAGCAACAGGTGGCCAGATGGTCAACGCTGCCTTTGTCATTGGCAGACCGCATAGCCCTCATTAAGATGGTTGTATTACCAAGATTTTTGTACTTGTTCAGCAACATACCCGTAAAACTGACACAATTTTTCTTTAAAACTGTGCGGTCGCTGCTTGTCAAGCTGGTCTGGGGAGGAAAGCAGGTCAGCGTGAGCTGGGAGACCCTTACATTAGACTACAATAGGGGTGGTTTTGACGTGCCCGACATGTATCTATATTATCTTTGCGCTCAAGCACAGTACGCACACTATTGGTACAGTCATCATGATTTCATCCCACATGTTGCAGTCGAGGACGGTGATGCGCACTCCATCCCACTGAAATCTATATTGTCGCACTCACGTAGGGGTACACCCAAAAACGAAATTAACACAATAGACACCACGATAGCAGCATGGCAGGCGCTAGGCCAAATGGCAGCGAAACTACCACTGTATGCCCCCCCTGCTACCACTTGCCCACCATGCAGAATTGTCAGTGACACGGGAAGCGGGAGCTATGCACACCCTGAGATTAGCAGGAATAGATAAAATGCAGGATGTATACCCCAACGGCGTTTTTATCACGGAAGAAGAGTTACAATACGTACAGAACAAGACCCCGCTCTTTGTCTTCATCTTTCATAGAATAAAAAAGGCAATGCAGGCACACTACAGCACATTTCCCGCCGAGCCACCGACGTTACAGTCCCTCCAGACGCTGCTGGTCAGCCCAACGAGACACAAACTGGTCACTAAGCTATATCGAATAGCCAGAGATGAGAAAGTCACGGCCCACAATAAGAGCTTGGAGCAGTGGAATACTAGACTTAATCCACAGCTCACACAGAAGGAGTGGGAGTACTGCTGTCAGCTAACCAGTGCGCTCACGTCGAATGGCAATTTACGTATTATCCACTTCAAATATCTCCACCAGGTCTATTATACACCACACAAACTGCATAAATATGGTCTTAGGGACAGCAATGCATGCAAGCGATACGGGACACTGGGCGCAGACTTCTGGCACTTGGCCTGGGAGTGCAGACGGGTGGCTGAGTTCTGGGCTGAAGTGACACGAAGGTTGCAAATCATGACTAGCATTGAATTACAGTGTACTCCACAAATATGTTTATTGTGTTTCACACCGTTCCTGAAGGGTGCCACGGGTAAATTCGTCAGAATCGCTTTATTGCTAGCCAAGAGGCGGGTAGCGATGAAGTGGGAGAGAACAGCTGCCCCGATCCCCGATCATTGGATAAAGCACCTTTTGTACTGCAGGGAGAATCTCGTACTGTATGCAGAGGAGCTGCCAGCCCCCTTGAGGCCCAAAGTTATCTGGGAGCCCTTATTACAATATTTACGGTCCACTGAACAAGACATGTCATCTGACAATGTAGAAAAGTAGTGTTGTATGTGTATACTGAGGGTACGGTAATTTATCACATCGAAGAAGATTGTATTTGAGGACAAATGATTAACTGTAATATATAGTCACGGGTTGTTTATACTGCCATGTTTTTGAAATGTATGAGACTTTTGACCTTGTATACCATGTATGCATAAGAACTAATAAAATAAAAAAAATAAAAAAGAATTAGGAGGAGGAGGAGGAGAGTAATTCAAGATATAAATTACAACACAGCTCCCTTAACATAGGGAATAGCAACGAAAGAGAATAATAAATGGACATACAATTCTGAAAATAGAATACAAATCAATACCTGGTCCAGAAAACAGAAAAGTATTATATATCATAGTCAGCCTGCCAATATGGTGATCGATGAATTCTGACCCCTTTGGGTTCTTGAGAGCTTGAGATAGGTTCTTCCAAACTTTCATCATTGTAAGGTAATGGATAACACACTTTAGAACAACGAGCCACGTTGTCCATACTCCAGGTACTTCCTTCCTCCAACACCACAGAGTTACTGTTGACTCGTTTGATCCTTAGAGGTTTTGAAAACGAGGATACCTTAGAACGAGTGATGTTAGGTCTCTTGGATGACAACCCATTGTCCTTCACGCCATTCTCTACTAACTGTTCCCCATTTCTGGCCATACTTGGATTTGTAATCTTGTTGATGACGTCCAATCTTTTTCATGACCGTTTTCCTGTCTACCCAAACTGGACAACCTCCATTGAGCCAGTTGGGAGTTAGTTTTGAACCAGGATTTCTCCCATAAAGGGATACAAAAGGAGATGCACTAGAAATTCCATTGGGTGTGGTATGATATGACCATAACATCTTTCTTATAGCATCTTCAACAGGTTCATGAGAAGCAAGGGCTAATTGAATAGTGTTTTTTATCATTCTGTTGGCTGTTTCTACTAACCCGTTGGCCTTGGGACAATAGAGAGGGGATTTGAGGTGAGAAACAGATAATTTACTCAATTGTGTCATCTCATCTGATGTGAATTGAACACCGTTATCCGTGACCAAAGTGCTAGGTTCACTTTCTTTAGAAAAGGTTTCTTTGAGTAATTCAATAAGAGAAGATGTAGTGATGGTAGTGACCAATTTAGTGGAAATCCAATGGGAATCCAATGGGAATGGTAACCAATCAGTACAAACATAAATCTCTGAGAGTAGTTAAGCAAGTTTAAGGGACCAATGATGTCAAGACCCAGCTTGTCCTAAGGTTTGGACGGTACTGACACTGGAATAGGTGGGGCTTTACGGATGACTTTTGTCTTGTCACTGGACCCACAAGCCAGACAATCTTTCACAATTCTCTCCACCATGGAGTCCATATTGGGAAACCAATAGTCATTCCTGATTTTATTTTTCGTCATGCTCCTACCAGGATGCCCCTCGTGAGCTTTTTCAATGATGCGTTCATACATGTCTTTGGGAGGGACAATTCTATTGCCTCTATAAATGTGATCGCTCATAATTGACAACTCATCCCTTACAACCCAGAAAGGTCTAAGGTCCTCAGGTAAATCATTAAGATTCTTGGGCCACCCATTACAAATCTTATTTTTTAGATTAGTAAGAATAGTGTAATCTTTCATACATTTCTCCCATTCTTCTTTGCTAATCGCAGGAATGTTAATTGAGAGAATGGTTTCTTCAGAAGGCGTAAACTGGGAGTTCTCATAGTTGATGGGAAGACTGGAAAGACAGTCTGCAACTTGGTTCTTGCTACCAGGTACATAAATTATGGTGTAATTAAAACCTTGTAAACCTAACACCCACTTGGAGATGCGGGAGTAGTTTTTTCAATGCACTTGGTGGAGAACATGGGAAGCAAAGGTTTGTGATCTGTTTTTAAGGTAAATGGAATTCCCCACAAAAAGAATTTAAAGTGATTTATTGCCCAATAACAAGTGAGAGCTTCTTTTTCTATAGTGGAATAGTTACCTTCCGGCTCTTTTAATTTCCTTGATGCAAAAGCAATCACCCTTTCTTGCCCTTCAATGACTTGTGTGAGAGAGGCTCCTAATCATTTCATACTGGCGTCAGTAGTTAAAGTGGTTTTAGCATTGGGATTAAACATACCTAAAAGCGGTGCTTCCGTGATGGCTTGTTTAATACGTGTGAAATCATTTTGACATTGGGAGTTCCATTCAAAAGGGGAACTTTTTGAGTAATGCTCTGAGAGAATGCACCTGTTCAACAAAGTTCTTTACATATTTAGACATGTACCCTACCAATCCCAGGAAGGATTTAAGTTCCTCTTTGTTAGTAGTTGCGGAAGCTAACTTGACTGAGTCCACTAAACTAGTTTTAGGTCTTATTCCCTCTCCTGAGATAGTATGACCAAGATACACGACAGATTCAACACCTATTTTACATTTGCTCTTTTGTGTGGTAAAACCAGCTTTGCTTAATTTAGCAAGGACCTCCTCCAGAACCTTGTTATGTTCATCTTTTGACTCCCCATACATTAGGATGTCATCTTGGAAGCATAATACCTTGTCGGTCCCTTGCAGAATGTGTTGCTTGATGCTCTGGAAAACTGCAGCAGCAGATGCCAGTCCAAATGGCATTCCACAAAATTGGTATGCCCCAAAAGGAGTTATGAAGGAGATGAGAGCTTTGGAGTCAGGATGGAGAGCAACCTGGTGGTAAGCTGATGAAAGATCTAGGACACTGAAATACTTAGCTCCCTGTATGACACTAAGCATTTCGTTGATATTGGGGAAAGGATGTCTGTCCACCCAGATGTTGGCATTGAGGTCTCTAAGGTCGACACATAACCAAATACCCTTCCCACCCTCTTTGGTTGCTATGACGATGGGGGCTAACCATTCAGAACTCTCAATTCTCTCAATCACACAATTAGCTTCCAATTTGTCTAATTCTCTTCTAAGGGGCTCCCTAACTAACAAAGGGATAGATCTGGCTTTATGAACAACCGGTTTATGTTGTTTTTTAAATTTTATTTTGTGTCGGAAGCCTTTTAGTAAACCTAAGTTGTTGGAGAACACCTCAGGAAACCTTTCGCACACTTCCATACCAACAACAGATCTTTCCACTAAATAAACAGGTTCAGGTGCATTAGGATCCAATTTTATCCCCAAATCTTTTTGGTGTTTCCACCCTAACAGATTAGAGCCATTTTTTGTGATATAAACCTTTCCCAAAGTGGATCTATCCTTGAAACCAATATGCATGAGTAGCATTCCAACCAAGGGTATGGGATCATGGTTATAACCACCCGGGTTGACATCAGGAGGCAATAATGTGTAGTCCTTGCTCCCTGAATTTTCCTTAAGAGAACATTCATTAATCAAAGTATAAGGAGAACATGAGTCTGCAAACACAGTATATGGAATATCATCTAAAAGAATATTGCACTTGGGGTAATTGTTACCAGAGAGTTCCTTATTGTCTGCAACTTGGAAGATGATATATTCATTGCTAACCATATGTGTAACATTGCCTCGTATATCTCTGCATACTTTGGCAAAATGCCCACGCTTGTTGCATTTCCTACATATGACACTTCTGGCAGGACATTTGATGTTATTAACCAAATGATTTGGATTACCGCACCTGAAGCATTTGAGTTTGCTACCATCTATTTTTTGTTTAAGAATACTGATTTGTTCTTTTCGTCTTTTGCAAACACCTTATACACACCTTTGTCCATAATTTGTTTAATCTCAATAGCATCTTTCATTTCATTCATACAAAATGCAGTGTGTTCAATGCTTTTAGCACTGTCAATAGCTTGTTTTAAATCTGGAGCGTTAGCTAATAATTTTTCTTGAATTTTTTTATCACTGGTACACCTAACTAATTGATCCCTGATAAGAGATTCAGTCAAGGTACCAAAATCACAAGTAGATGCTAATCCCCTCAAAACTGCAATATAATTACATACTTTTCCATTTTTACCTTGCGATCTAGAGAAGAATTTATGTCGTTCTAATACTATATTAATCTTTTCTCCAAACTGGACTTCCATTTTCTTAAGAGTATCTAGATAAACATCAAGTTGTAGGTCACCTTGTGCATCTTCATTAACATCTTCACCATCAATTGTAGGATCTGAAAGGTCATCAAAAAGTTCTCTAGCATGTTTTCTTAAATTATGTAAGAGGATGTGTTGTTTACGTATAGATGAAAATCTATCACCCCCAATAGCAATTAAGTACGACTCAAACAGATTCACCCATCTTTTCCATGGAATAAGTGGCTCCCCTGCTTCATTTAAAAATGAAGGAGGTTGAGACATTGCAAATGATGCCATATTAAGATATATGGGTGAAAAGGACAAGAGAAAAGAGTGGAGAAAATTAACAGTGCGATGAAAACTAAAGAGCGAGGAAAATTAGGAGAGGAAGATGAAAAAAAAGAATGAAAAGGAGAGCTTGCGTAAGAACTGGGAAATTAACTAGAAATAGCTTGAAAGATAAGGAAAAGAAGTAAGAGACAGGAGAAACAGCAATGGATTAATGAGAAAGAACAGAAAAGGTAAAACTCCCTTACAATACGAAACAATCAATATGCAAAGGAGGATGTGCCTGTCAGCGAAAGAAGGCACCTAATAGAGCATATGATAAAATGTCCATAATAGTTCCTAACAGCAAGGAACCATAACTAGTGAAGAAACGTTTTTCCAGCAAAGCTGTGCCTGTCAGCGAAGGAAGGCAAATTTCGAGATAGGCGTAGTAGTCTAAATATCTCCTCAATAGTATGTAAAGTTCTGAGGGAGGCGTAAAGTAATTCAAGCTGTTCTTATCAGCGAAAAAAAGGCACCCTGCCGGTAAGACTGACGAGTAGGGGTAATCGTTCCCCAATGTGAAATAACATTTTGAAATGAGCGTATTGTAATTGTGCTGATCTGCGAAAGAAAGTACTCTGAGGGGACAACACAGCGTGTGAGGAAAAATGCTCCGATTGTGCCGAGCAGAGAAGGAACAGGACGAGGTCAATGTGAGGGGAAATCGACAACTATTGCGTCACGCTGAAATGTGGACAACAATGTTTCCTCAGAGAGCCACTGAAGCGAAGCAGCGAAAGGAGACAGCTGAGAGGAAACACAGGGAGGGGGCGGAGCAGGTTCCACCTCGCACGCACAACAACAGTAGTCAGCTGTGCCTGTCAGCGCAGAAGACAGCTGGCAGGTGGCAAAACGGGGACCAGGTAAGGCAGCGCGTGAAAGAATGAAGTGAAGAGAGCCGGTAGCTGCTTTTAAAAGAAGTGGGACCGAAAGCTCAGTCCGGGAGCCCACAACGAGGCTCGCACCCCCACAAAGACGGGAAAGAAAAAGCAGAGTCCAAGCGTTAGATGAAGGGATTCACCTGCAGAATTGTTCAAGGAAAGAACAGGGTGTAGAAGGCACAGCATTCCCCACAGCTCCTTACAAGTAGGGAAGATCGGAGCCTCCACAGGATTCAAGATGGCAGGAACGCTGTCAGCTGGTGATGCAGGCAGCAGGGGAGAGGATCAGGAGCTGCCCCCAGTGCAGCATAAGTCGTCGCCAAATTGTTAAAATAATAGATGACTCCAAGGTAAGGAGAGCAACGTTTATTCGTTAAGATCCTCAAGCACCAACTCAAATATGGAGCTCACAGAACATTCTACTGTGAGCTTCATCTCAAGGTTCTAAAGAGCGGTGCATACCAAGTGGGAAGGAGGGAGAGGGGAGAACGGAGGAGAAGGAAGGAGGGAAGAGGGGAATGAATTAGGAGGAGGAGGATAGTAATTCAAGATATAAATTACAACAAGGATCCTTCAAGAACTTCAGAAATGGAACATACTGCATAGACAGCTTTCAATGCTCCACATTGGTCTCTTAAACAAGAACCATCAATACACAAAGTCAGATCAGCCATTCCTATGGGAGTTTCTTTGATATCTGGTCTTGGTTTGGTACATAATTCGGTAACTTCTATGCACCATCATCCCTGACTTCACCATTTTTGTTTGAAATTGAAAGCAATGTTGTTGGTTAATCGAGATATTCTCAGCTGCCAGTATGACTTGTTCATATCTGGTCAATCGACTGTCATATGCTGGGTTCAGGTACAAGATTTCAACTGAATGTGGGACATATACAATTAAAATATGGCCCATCACTATTCCTTCACTTTGTTCGTTGGCAAATACGAACAGCTGCAGCCAATTTCAAACAACCTAGAAGACTTACACCTACTGGATCAAATACAGCTGAAAGATAAGTTGCTGGCCTCATTGCTCCCTCATGCTTTTGAGTAAGAATCAATAATGCACACCCACCTTTTTAATGACAGTAAAGAAAGATAGTCAAATTGTAGTCAGGCATACCAAAGGAAAGTGCATTACATAAACTTTCTCTAAATACCTGTAATGACTATGAACATTCTTCGTCAATTGGTACCTCATGTCACTGTTGGTCAATCTTATTAAAGGTTTTGCAATCAAGGAAAAGTTTAGAATTCACTGATGATAGTAGCTGAAAATTCCCAAGAACATCCTCACCTCCCACTGGGTAGTAAGATAATTCATTTTCAGAACTGCAGAAACGTGTTCTTTTTAGACTTTCCTTGCTCCTTTTTCAATGTGACGACCAAGATAAATGACTTCCTTTTTACAATACTGCATGTTTGTTGGGGAAACCTTATGGCCACTGTCACATAAATGATACGGCATAGCAATTGTGTCAAGTTACAGTCTTCTTTTGTCTTGGAAGCAACTAGTAAGTAATCAATATTTTGCACCAAGGCTGAATTACAAGATAATATAAAATTTTCCAGATCTTTCTTTAGGATTTGTCTAAAAATTTAAGGATTTTTGATACCTTGTGGGATTCTACACCAGACAAGAACTTTATTTTGAAAAAGAAATGCAAAAAGTAAATGATTCTCCATGGAGAGGAATAGAGTTCCATTTGACATAAGTCAATGACTGTATACAATTCTGCATCTGTTAGAATTTGGAACAGGATTACTGCTGGATTTGGCACACTAGACAACAAGGAATGATTATTTTTATCTTAAATCCTGCACTATTCTCTGTTTGCCACTCTGTTTCTTTATCCCCCATCACAGGTGATTTGCAAGAGCTACCAAGCACTTCCAGAACAATTCAGTGATCAATCATTTTCTCACTGAGAGGCTTCATTCCTTCTTTCACCTATTTTGAAAGTTTATACTCTTTAATTGTGCGGAAACCAGCAGTAGGTTTCAATCTATTTTAAATGGGTTCAGCTCTATTTATTAGTCCTATCTTATACCAGAGAAATCCCATACCTCTTCTTTGACAGCATATCTTAAAACCAGAGGTAAGCCATTTTTTGTCAGAACTGTGAAGAATTGTACTCTTGAATCTTGTGATTTAATTTTAAACACTGAACCCTCATCTTGGGTTTCAATTGCAACACCACCCGGTATGAAGTAAATCACACATTTCATCTTGTATAGCAAGTCTCTGCCCAATATATTACCAGGACTTGAAGTATATAAAATTAACTGATGCTTATTTTCCATTGGCCGATTTTAACTGTAATCTGGTTAACAATTTGTTTGTTACTTATCTCTACAACCTGGACTTCTTTTCGCAAGAGTGTAGGTATGGGACTTCCACAGAACGAACTGTAGAACGACTAGCTCCTGTATCTATCAACAAAGAAACGGGTGGCCACTGACTTCACCATCAATGTTTGGACCACTTTGGTCTACCTCTATGACTACTCCAAGTAGGCAACCCTCCTCCCTTCTCAAACATCGTCATTGTGAATTATTTCCTGAAGTAAGTGAGGAAAATCAATACTGAGAATCAATGGATTCTGTTGATATCGTGAACTATATGGCATTTTATTCTTAATATTTAGAAATGAAAAGCAGTGTTCTGTTTCAACATTTCAATATTCACATTCATTCAGAATTATTCACCATCCCTCTTCCACAACCATGCATTTGCATTGCTCCAGTTCCCAATTTCACTCCTTGCATTGAGGGCATTTTACTGATTCCAGCATTTGCAGTTTGCACAAAACCCAAATCCGAACCCATCAACCGATTCCAGGTGCTCCTCTCAAATTGTTTTGTCTGGGCAACCATCAGCTTATCTTTGATTTCCATTTGCTTTTCATTGAACAAATCATTACTGTATTTGACAAGCTTAAAAACCTCTTCTGTACTCTTTGTCTGCCAACACATTTCACTTTGCAGTATGTGATTACTAAGTCCCGGATTCAAACCCATAGCAAAAGCAGAGACGAAACACCTGACACCATCTTTCTAGGGCTCTTTAACTCCATTGTGCTTCTTAAAAATCTGCATATGCCTCTCATAATAAGCATGCATTGACTGTTTCGGCTCTTGTGAATTACCCTTGCTCAATTAATATCCTGTTCAGGCAGCCTCTTTTTCTGATGTTCAGTCGCCTGTCTATATTTAATAACTACCTCGTCAGAAGGAGCATTTGTTAGGTGCAACTCTAGCTGGTTCTTAAGTTGGCCAAGAAACAGCAACTTTAAACCACAAATAACTAGGACCCACAATTTCAAACAATAAATTCATATCAATCCACAGCATTTGGGAATTCGTAGTCCACCTATGAACTTTCTTGTACCAACTTTCAAGTTATTCTCTCAATCTTGGAAAGTTTGTACTAAAGGAATAAAGATCACACCTTGTCTAGGCACAGGCACTAAATTCCCTCCATGTACTTCTCTCAATGGAAACTCTAACATTGCTTGCATCTGAATTAGTAACTGATCCCTTCCCATTCCTTTCCATTGCTTTCACTTTCTTTTTACTTGTTGTTCCTTTCTTCCACCTTTCTCTATACTTCAAGTCACTCCATTCCCTCATTTTTTCAATTAAATCATTGACGTGAGTCCTTACAGTCATTAAATCCTATTTCTTTATTTCATCGTGAGTCAAATCCATTTTGTAATTCTTTCTCACATTTTTAATTTTGCTGATGTCAACCTCACATTCATCAGCCAATTCTTCCAACTTATTGTGTGTTTCATTCCCCCATCTAGCAGTTTCTTTGATCACATACCTTATTTCATCAACATTGTAAATCAATAATGTGGTTAAATGAATCTGCCCACGTAACATTTCTCCAACTTAAATGTTTAAAAGACCAACATAAACAGTTCTCTTAGTAGAAGCTTCTTCGATTACAAATATAGTAACAGGAAAATCTGTCTGAATATGAGTAACAGCTGAGGCATCTCTGTTAGTACTTGGCAATGCTGTCATTGCATGTCTCAGGTGGGGTTATTTTATATTGTGCTCACAACCACAGATGTGTCTGGTACTTGTGTCTGGATACCATTACTATCTCCTACTGCACCCATATTTGATACTTCACTATGACCAGGACCAGTTCCCTGTCCCTGTATGCTGTCAGTATATAGAGAAGATGTGAAACTTAAAAAGTCATTCAGAAAATGATCCTCCTCATGTAAATCTTTATTTTGTTTTTCTCACTCATCAGATTTCTTTTTGCCATCTGTCTCATTGACTATTGAAGGGAAAACTGTCACTCCTTCCACTGAATCCACCCTCTAGCGTTTTTCCTATCAATCCCATTGATTTTATTATCCATTGTCTAAATGGGCCTTTCACCTGCTTTGTCATTTTTTTCCTTTCTTTCTCAGTGGCCATTTGATCCCATTGGCTCAGTGCCTCAAACTGTCTGGGTCTAGGTAACGGCTTTCTGTCATTCATAGTCTGTCTCAAGAAATCTTACTTTCTAATGTTAAAAGTACTCTTTAAAGGAAACTGTAAGTCTTTATCGGAAGCAGTGTATTCATGCCATTCAGAAATCCATGTACACATATAAAACCCAATGTCAGTCATCAGTTCATATGCAGGCGTTCCTTCGGCAGGTAACTTATGACCCTCGGTAGAAGGTACTACAGAAATGTTAGGCTTTTTCAAAACATCACCCATTATTTTCACAATGATCTAAAACTCACACAAAACAAGCCAACGAACAACAACCATTTCCAGCGCAGCTCTGTCAAAGGTAACACAGTGCATCTCTATTGGCAACCAACCAATGACAGCACAGCTTTACGGTGACATCTTACCAACCTCAGCCCGGCTCCCTGGCTAACTAACCAATCACAGCACAGCTTCTCAGTGAATGAGGAAAATAATTGCAAAATCGTTTTCTCGATGAACTTACACTGAATAAATGAAATAAACTTTGTCTTTTAAACCTAAATAGGGAGGAATAAATGAGTTAAAGTAAAGCAAATCTCACAACTCATAGAAACAAGAGCAGCTGCAAAAAAAGTGCTGCTAATCGATCTGAGTCACACTAGGAAGACACCCGTCCAGCTACCCTGGCGAACGCAATTACTCCAGTGCACCTAGGAGCAAAAAGACATCAACCTAAATTAGATAGACAGTCTTCTGAGAAAGGAAAACACATTTTCAGAAACCCCTATCCATGTGTATGCTGTGCCTTACAAAACACAACCTTATGCAGACAAGCAAATCACAATATCTGGAGATCTTAGATTTCGATTTTGGATTTTGACGAATCCAATAACAAAACCTAATCAATAATATAACCAAAATCTTTATAGACCCAAATTACAAATAAGAATAATACATCAAAACAATAGTAATCATGCCACCAATTGAACCCCAAAATCAGCATTGCATAGCCAAATACCTCACATATACCATAACAATCCATCTTGCAACTTAAAACTTCAGCAATACGCATGCACTGGAAGGCACTGGAATATGCATGCACTGGAGTCACTCTCAGTATTCAAAATCCTTCCACGTTTTTCTTACTTACACTCTAAATCACTCAAGAGCAGCATTGCAAGTTAGGTTTCTCTGCAAAATCTTGATCCTCGAAACTCAACAAGGGAGAATCCACTATCTCTATGGACTGGGCAAAAGAGGGAAAGAGGGATCTACAGTGGACCCAAATAGTAAAAGGAGATGCTCTTTAATGTGCAACCATCGTCTGCTACCAATTTATGTGGGAGCAAATCAAGGGCATCCCAAAATTTAGATACCCAAAATTAACCTCAACGGGTCACCCACTGGCTCAGAGACAGTGTTAAACCTCAATTGCATGCGATAATGTTTCCCTGCATTAAAGCACCTCCCAAAACATCAAAATCAATCAAAGTACAGCTCAATAAAATGATGAAATTGAATGAGCCAAATAAATATCTGAGTTCGAAATCAATGAAGAGTTAGAGAGTTTTATTACAAAATTCAAAAATAAGCAGTACAGAGTCAATACCATGAAGGCTCTCATATTCAGTGTTATACAGAGTATGCCAAGGCCAGAAAGTATTTTAAGACCCAATGGGCAGCAAAATGAGAGAAAAATAGGCAGCATCCCTAATAGAAAAGGAGTCTTCTTTGTCACCCTCAAAATCAAGGGTTTTTAATACACAATCCTTGCATATTAAATCAACATTTCTGCAGATTGGTCATGGTGTGAGCAAATGTATAATTTCTTTGGCAAATCGGAGCAAATGAAAAAATAAACGTTATTACCTTAACACTTAAGCACTATCCCATTTTCTTGAATATTTATTCAGCACCCTGTATGTTAATGTCATCTGGAAATATTTGAACAAATAAGAAACATTGACAGTAAAACTTTCTTTAAATGAATAGGTCCAGGGAAGATACAGAAGATGTAGTTACGTGTAACAATTTTACATCCGAGCTGTGGAAGGTTCATGGTGAGCAGAACAGTAACAGCAATCAAAATAAACTACATTGACTTCAGCTTAACTGTGTGCTGTAGAACCTGTGGGGAGAGGATATGCGCGTGTGCGGGGTTGTGCGGGAGAGCACGAATGGGTGACAGACACTGCTACCATCTTGTTCAAGATGGTGTTTTACACCTGTGTTTCCCAAACTTTTTAGAACCACGACCCACTTTTTAGTATGACATACGACCCACTTAGCTTTAATGGACATGAGGTGGGCGATTTTTTAAATGTAGTAAAGCATCATGTGGTGGCAGATTGTTGCCAGCAAACATTACATTTTCTATTGAAATGGTCACTAAATTTGCACAGACATGCAGTTTTATAAATAAAACCATATTGCACACAAATGATAATGTGTGGAAATCGAGTTTCAGTGAATATTTATTATTTGTGCATAACCATGTAAAGTGTCTCGATTTGTTCTGATCCTTCTAAAATCTTTTGTTTCCATCACACTTCAGAATTACAAAAAGAAATGTGCTTCATTTTGCTTTCTTAACTGCAGAATGTGTACAGTTAATTTATAGGCATTTACATTTTGTTGCGTGTTACATCCTCCAGTTTTCCTTTCACACTTTATGTAACCCAGCATGATTGTCACATAATTCACCTTATTTTTCTTCTGCTGACAGCAAAGTGAGAGGAGTTAGAAATCACCAGTCTCTGTGTTAAAAAAATAAGCAGCAGAAGACATAGCCTGACATTTGACCTTGAAGCATAGCAAATGTGACACGATAAGTACAGAATTTAAAGGCATCTTTATTTATTGCCTGTACTTTGGTGACCCACCAAAAATTGGCTCAGAAACACTATTTTACACAGAAATGTGGCTTAGCTAAAACACATCAGAATATACACTTTTACACATCACAGGAAA
Organism: Calotriton arnoldi; assembly: GCA_963921515.1. NCBI lineage: Eukaryota > Metazoa > Chordata > Amphibia > Caudata > Salamandridae > Calotriton > Calotriton arnoldi. The sequence goes on along the minus strand of CAWUFW010013621.1, from coordinate 321,307 downwards.
TTTGTTTAAAAAACAATTACATTAAATCAATCTACTAATATGAAATTGTATGCATAAATGCATATGGCACGTTATTAATGATGCAAAAAAATAAATCTACAAAACACTTCTACACACACCACTACAAAGAGGTGTTAAAGAAATAGTGTTCATAAAGCCTGCATCCATGTGAACGTCCATCCCTCTGTTTGCAACCCTGCTGACTGTGAGCCCAATTCTGTGATGTCTAACTGCATGTTTGTTTTGTGGGAATGCAGTGCTACTCAGTGCATCTTTTCTGTGCCTAAGTAATTCTCTGTGTGTTGGTATGTGTGCATAGGTACTTGCATGTCTGTTGGTCTGTGTGCATGTGTGACTGCATGTCCAGTGGTCCCCCAAAGCAAACCTACATGCTTTGTCAATGTTTATATTTCTTTTCTGCACTTATCATTTTCCTGTTTTTCCCACATTTCCCAATCTTCCATCTCCACCTTTATGCACCACACTCTTAATCTTATCCTCCAACACACACCTCCCTTTCTCTTGAGAGACCACTCCTGTTGGATATTGAAAGCCCAGTTCTTTTAAGGTGCCAATCCATAAATATAGTCTCTCTTTTTTCCTTACTAGCAGTGCTTAATTTGTAAAAGAATGAGTGCTGGTGTCCAGACATGTGTTCAGAAGCCTGCTGCCGGTGCTATTGGTTACATTTTTATGGTTTTCTTGTATGTGTGTGTGTGTGTGTGTGTTTGTGTGTATATATATATATATATATATATATATATATATATTCACTGAAAAACCCAAAGGTTAGAGGGACGTTATAGTTAGGTTTAGATTTTACACACACAAAATCATAGAAAATCTGCAGTTTTAATGAGAGTTATCTCAATAAACTATATCTCGTCATGCACTCGCCATGCACTGATAATTACCCCCACATATTACATCACTCATTACATCTTCTATCACTTTATTAATAATATCAGTGCAACATTTGCTGTAAAATTATTGATGAGAAAACTGTGCATGGCTGGGGCACGAGTTATAGATTCCTTAGGGCACGAGCTATAGTTTATTGAGATAAATCTAACTATACCTGCTGAATTTCTATGGTTTTGTGTGTGTAAAATCTGAACCTAACTATAAAATCCCAGTAACCTTTGTTTGTTTAGTGAATTTCTAAGGTTTTTTAAATTTTATTTCCTAACTATAATGTCCCTGTAATCTTTGTTTTTTTTAGTGAATTTCTACATTTTTAATGGTATTTCCTAACTATAACGCCCTTTTAACCTTTAGTTTTTTCAGTAAATTTCTAGGTTTTTTTTAAATGTAAAGTAATATTTAATTACCATACGTTAAACAGCATGGCCATGTATGGCAGGGTTGGCCACAGGGCCTGGCTGCCAACCCCCTGCATGTAGCCAACCCCACGCCTCACACGGCTGTCACCGACTCATTGCAGTCAACCCCATGTGGTGCACCGCAATGGGGGATTGGACACAGGGCCTGGCCTGTGACCAAGCCCTGAGGTCAACCCCCCCATTGCAGCCAACCCCAAGAAGCACACAGCCAAAGGCCGTGCATGATGGGAGTTTTGGATGGAGGACCTGGCTTGTAGCCACGCCCTGCGTCCAGCCCCCCACATGCAGCCAACCCCACTCGGCACACCACCAAATGAGAGACAGGGGGCTGGTCGCAGGACCTAACCTGTGGCCAAGCCATTTGTCCAATCCCCCAAAGGCAGCCTACCGAGGAGGAGGGCACGCAGCCCCCCCTGAGCCCTGACACATTTTTTTAGGGAAGAGGTACATGGCCTCCCTCTCCGGACCATATTTGGCCTCAGGCACCCCATCCAGTGGGGCCCACTGCATATTTTATCATGGAGGGACAACGCAGGCCCCCTCCCTGGACTGATTTCCCCATCCATGGGCCAATATTGGCCCCTGGATCCCCATCCCTCGAGGCCTGACAATATAATAAAGGGAAAGGGTGGCACACAGCCCCCCATCCAGGCCAATGGGCTGCAGGGACCCCATCGCCTTGGGCCTGACCAACTATTAATGGGGAGAGGGGCTATGTGGCCTCCTCTCCGTGGGCCGATTTCGGCCCCGGGGCTACCATCCCCCAGGCCCTGGCCAATAAAGAGTGGGTGCCCTGGCGCCCACCCAGAGCTCCCACTCCACCACTGTTGGTGGCCCCTAGGGAGCCCCAATGCCCCCGTAGCCCCAGCCGGCTCCCTGCCTCCAGTGAGAGCCAGCATTGCTCCCACCTGCAGAGAGCAGCTAAAAATCCAGCTCCCTGCGGGTGGGAGCAATTATTTAGTCTGTTTCCCTGCCCGCAGATGAAAAGTCTGCTCCCAGCTGGCAGGAGCATTTCTAAAGCTCCCACCAGTTGGGAGCTGACTTAGTGTTTGCTCTCGCTTGGGGGAACTTTAAAATTGCTCCCGCCAAGTGAGAGTAAACACAGGTTTCCCTGCCCATAACAGTGTGGGGACCCCGGGACATAGCAGGAGCTGGACCTTGGGAATGGTTTCCCAGGGACATTAATGGCTCCAGGAGGGGGCAATGTGGCCCACCTCCTTCTTTAAAGCACAGCCAGGCCAAAAATGGCCCAGGGAAGAGCATGCCCCGCTTAATTTATTGTAAATGCTGGGCCCTGAGGAATGGGATCCCCGGGGCCAAAATCATCCTTTCCCCACTGAAAATAATAAAATGAATACCCCCAGGACCTGGCCCACCCGGGGGCCCAAAAAAATCCAAGTGTGGAATCCCGCACTTGTTTACGTTTTTAAATTCTACTGCAGATTTGCAGATCCTCCAGGAATTTGTGGTAAAATAAAAAAAGGTTTTTGGCCCCAGGCAGGATCCCTACCCCCAGTCCGGGTACCAAGATGGCTGCCAACACTTTCTGGTTGAAGGGGTGATAACCAATCAGATCTCTTTTTGAGATCTGTTGGATCTGCAGACCCTCCGCGTCCCTAGATATCTATAAATCTTTTTTCTTTAATAACTCCAAAACTACTGAATGGATTTACTCCAAATCACAAAAAGAGATCTTTCTGGATCAAGATCTATAAGATATAAAATATTTAACATTTACTATTTTAAAAAATTGATATTTTTGCATATTTTTTGATGATATTAGTGTCAACGACATTTTTTTCTGATATTTTTGTACTTACCATTATAGGTATAGGGACACAGCATTTTGGTAAATGATATTTTTGACACAATATTTGTGTCAAACGATATTGTTACCTCGATAGTCTGTCAGTGATCTATCTTTATACTGACGAGCATTAGATGCTTTCCAAGCAAGGTACCCCCTTTTTTGCCTATATAATTGTCAGGGCCACTGGAATTATGCAATTGTGTGGCCTCCGTGATTTTCGCATAATTATAGATTTGGCTCATTTGCCTCGTAATCCACCACCTGCCGCATAATCTGCAGATTTTAACAAAACAAAAATTGCTTCTAGCTCACACGGTTCAAAAGTTACTAAAGATACAGCGAGACGTGTTTCAGCGCGATTTCAAAACTTGACTGGTCAGCTTTCTATTGCTTATTGCTAAACCAGTACTAATGGGGTGCAACCAATGCCCAGACAGTGTTACCAAGTTTAAAAATGGCAAAATAATGTTATGTTATGTTATTTGCATTTATTACGCGCACGGCTACTCATAAGTGTCCCGGTGCGATACCTTAAATGGGAGCTGGGAGTCAATGGAAAAATTACACAAAAAGCAGAGTCTTCAACCATTTCCTGAAAAGCTTTGGATCCTGGATGCTGCGAAGGTCTAGGGGAAGTGAGTTCCGGGCCACCACTGCCTTGTAGGCCAGGGAGCTACCACCCATTCTTGTCAGGCGGAAGCGAGGAATGACTGCCAAGAGCTGTGCCGCAGAGCGCAGTTGTCTTGGGGGCACATAGAACTTGAACCGTTTCCTAAGATATACCGGGCCAAATTGGTACAAAGCTGCATGCGCCAGAGTAAGAGCTTTAAACTTAATCCATTCTGCCACAGGAAGCCAGTGAAGATCATGCAGATGTTGCCTTATGCTAGATCTTCCTGGAATGTTGAGTAAAGTCCTTGCTGCTGTTTTCTGTACTACTTGCAGTTTCCTCAGCTGTTATCCAGGTAGGCCAATGTACAGGGCATTCGCGTAATCGATGCGCGAGAGGATCAGGGTGCGGGTAACCATTTCTTTGGCGGCCCTAGGCAGGAGAGGGAGAAATTTCTTAAGAGATCTTAGGGTGCCGAAGCATTGCCCCGCTAGCTTCTTGATCTGAGTGGTGAACCGGAGATCTTCATTGAACCAGATCCCAGGGGCAATTTCTAGATCCAGCTGGCACATGCACAGGCTCTATTCCTACAGCATGTCTAGATGCTGTACCTTCACTCAGTAGGTAGGGGAGTACTATTTGCACCTCAACACGAACTGTTGCCTGTAGGAGAACAAATTGAACTTCAGTGCCATATGATATAGCAACAGACATGGATGCAACTACACAATGTGCTATTGTATTATGGGAGAGAATATTTTAAGAAGTCTTTATTTCCTACAGGAATAGGATGATGTCCCACAGCTGCCATGGCACCATAACACTGTGTCCTGATACATGATTTGTAATGGTAAAGCTTCACCACCATGTTCCTTCATGAAGCAATATGAGTAATATTCGGGAGGCAGTAATCCATACACAGTGAAAAAAGGGAGAGGAGAAAGAGAAATTCGGTCCAGCACATGTCCCCAGTAATACTGAAAGTCCAAATATAGGGTTTAGTTCCATATTGACTGTCCCAATTTTTGTTAATCAGCCAGCTGGCACTTTGCTTGAGATCTCTTTCTCTGCCAAGTATTCTGGATAATCAGACACACGCCTTCTAGTTTTGTGTGTGGGGCACATCAAAAGGCGTGGTTTGGACTGGAAAGTGTGGAATAAAAATCAACAAGAGGCAACCCAACCACCTTTATTCCTTGGGTGCCTTTTTTAAAGACAAAAAACAGTGAGAACCGTGAGGATAATAATGGTTCCAGAATTTAACAAATGCGTTTCATGCCCTCCAAGCCCTAGAAGGGTCAACTACTGTGGGCACCCCCAAGGGTATGTGGTTAGAGCCCACAAAAAGTGACTAAGATAAATGTACTTCAATGTTTATATGATTTACTTCCTAAGTAAGGAGGTAAATTCCTACAAAAACATGTGAACTTTCTTAATCTACCCCGCCTACAAAAGTAGAGATCCTGTGTCCGATTATCCAGACTACTAGGCAGAGAAAAAGATCTCCGGCAAAGAGCCCCTTTGAGTGGCAAGTTGGGCATTGCAGCGCTGGACTGGCGAGGATCACAACCTGATGATGAAGCATGTTACCTCAGTGGGGGAGGGTCAGTGTGTCTTTAAAAGGACACATTTGTTGATCTGAACTAGTCTGATGACCAAAATTTGGACACTCGCTACTGAACTGCATACCCATTTGTGGATTTTCAGGGGTCACTATACACCTGTGCTCCCTACAGTGACTATCGGGATGATCACAAAGGGGCGGTACTGCCTGCCTGGGAACATCATGGGTTGTAAGCAATACTAAGACTGACAGTCAAGGACAGTGGCCTATCGCCAGGATTTAGAAAGATGGGTTTTACTTTACTTTTTGTACAGTTTATGCATCAAATACAGATGATCCATCACTATTTAACATGCTTCTTTGGGTGCTACACAAATGACAGGATCCAGTGTTTCTCTGTGACAATTTTAACTTATCTATCAGATACGGGGTGATTCTACGGGGCCCAAGGGGTAGTACGGAGAAGGCATCTCTCGAATGAATAAATCAAAATAGGCTCTGAAACAAATGACCAAATCCTGTGCCTTAGATGATGCATGGCAATTTTGTCGCCCTTCTGACGCAGACTACACACTTTGTTCAGCACCCCACCATGCATTCTCCCAGATGCATATATTTTTATAAGCTAAGCATTCCTTCCTTTTTTTACCAATAAATCTCAACCCCCAAGTCGCACCTGATCACAACACTCTCTCCCTTTATAGCAGGGTCAGTTATTTCAGGACTGAGACATCTCCACGCTGTTTAAACTATGATTGGAAGTTGCTGTTGGCCACAAACATAAGTTTTATAAAGTGAATTTTTCAAGTTTAATCTGGGGTCATCAGAAATTGTGACTATTTGGGACACAATGAAGGCCACCTATTGAGCTTTTCTATTCAGCAGGTGAGGGCAGAAAAGTTAGCTGAAGCATGTTTACCGTCTAAACATATTCACCTTGAAATAGAGTATTCCTGTAGTATCAAGGGTGCCTACCCAGTTTACATGGTAAAGACAATCTTTGAGCGAATAACTGGATTACAGATGATGCTAAAAAAAGATCAAGACTGGTGGAGCCTAAAAGTCCATGTGAAACAGAGTCTTCGTTTTAAAAGTATTGAGGACGTTGGATGACTATTGGCATTTCAGGACTAGTGGCGGCTGCCACCGAGTAGGATGGGCGAGGCATGGGCAGGGGGTAGAAAAATAAATAAAAGTGATTTACCTGGCTGCCGGCTGCTGCCTCGCCTCCGTCCTGGAAGCACACACAGGCTCCCCTAAACCAATCACAACGCTGCTGTCACCAGCATGACAGCAGCGTTGTGATTTGTCTAAGTGCCGTGGTTCAGCGATCGGACAGGTAGTGGGAGCCTGTGCGCAATACAGCCAGATGGAGAACATGCTAAGTGCTCATGACGGTTTGGCCGGCCCAAGACGGCCAGCCAGACTGTCATGCGCACATAGGTGCCCCAACCACTCCTCCTCTGCTGGCTGCAACGACAGCCCAGCCTCACCCCGCCTGCCCCGTAAGCCTGCTTAAGTACAGAAAAATAAAATTATAATAACATTGTGTTATTATCATTTTATTTTTCTGTTTTGAGCAGTGGGGGGGTGCTCCTCCGCCTTAGTGGAGGTGCCGCTGCTGTTGAGGACAAGGAGTAATAATAATTTTTTAAAAGCATCAAGAATCCTGAAGGCCAGACTGTGCCTGGCTCAACTGCAGTTTGGGCAATGCTCCAACTAGTATGCTCAACTCATCACGAGGAAGAGAGTGTGGCCTCTGAAGCACAAATTGATACTTATCTCAGCACGGTCAGTTTAAATAAATTAACAGAGCAACAAGGAGTGGTATTAGACACATAAGTGAGTTGTTTCAAGATTGGAAATGTTAATAGTCAACTGACATCTGGTGAGGCAGCTTCCTACTGAGATTTATAAAACCTTTTCTAAACGTCTGAAACCCTTTAGGAATACAATGTTTAACTCAAGGGAATTCTTGAAAGCTTTACTACAATCATGGGGTGAAATGTATATTTCGGAGTACATACTGTAAATTTATACTAATAAAGAAACTACAAAAAAATGTTTATGGAACTAAGAAAAAAAAGACAAATGGAGCTAAAAAGAGATAATAAGAACCACAGATGAAGTTTTAAGCATAGAAGCAATATAAATGATGATTGGTCGCCAATGGAAGGTCTTATAGACATTGCAATAGCAGCACTTCATAATCTGAAGTTCAATTAGTGATCCACTTTTAATATCTGGTAGCCAGTTTAAAATCCTTTGAAGGTGCTATAATGAACCAGTTTTAAGCTAAACGAAAGCGATTAAGGGTTATTAGAACATTGGAATGTTGTGAGCTCCATTGAAAACAATGGAGTAGCTCCGGGCTTATAATGGCTGGTATAAGCCTGGAGCTCCAACATTCCAATGTTTCTTTGTTCACAGCTGTGGCTGCGAACAAAGGCTTCAGGGAGCCTGAGGAGATTTTAATCCCCTCGCGCTCCCCAAAGCCTTTGTTTTATTTGTTAGAACATTCTGCCCTCTCGTGGCAGAATGTTCTTATAGCCTTATAGCCCTTCGTAGCTGGGCTATACCGGCTATTAAAGTCCCGCTCCCTTGTTAAAGGCCCTCGCCTTCGGCTCAGGCCTTTAACGCTGGTGCGGGCCTTTAATAGCCCGTATAGCCCGCTACGGCGGGCTATAAGGCTATATTAGAACATTGGAATGTTGGGAGCTCCATTGAAAACAATGGAGTAGCTCCGGGCTTATAATGGCTGGTATAAGCCCGGAGCTGCAACATTCCAATGTTTCTTTGTTCACAGCTGTGGCTGTGAACAAAGGCTTCAGGGAGCCTGAGGGGATTTCAATCCCCTTGCGCTCGCTGAAACCTTTGTTTTATTTGTTAGAACATTCTGCCCTCTAGTGGCAGAATGTTCTAATAGTACTATAGCCCTTCGTAGCTGGGCTATACCGCTATCAAGTCCCGCTCCTTGTTACAGGCCCTCGCCTTCGGCTCGGGCCTTTAACGCTGGAGCGGGCCTTTAATAGCCGGTATAGCCGGCTACGGCGGGCTATAAGGCTATATTAAAAACAAAGTCTGAGTTTGTGTGAAAAGTCTTTTAACGAGAAAAGAGAGAGCATCAAAATTAACTATCTTAGAACAGGTTGCAAAAGTGTGAATATAATCTGTATTTGACTCCTTAGAACAAAGGCATTGTTTGAAAACAAAAAAATAATGGAGGGGCTTTGGGGTGAGGTATGGATGTCGGATGGAGAAATAACATTGTTTAGTGGTTCGCTAATAGGCTTTGATGAAATATGCTCATTTTCCTTAGCAGAAATTACATGAAATGCTTAAAAATTACTTAAAATGCCGGTCTGGCATTCTGCGCTATTTTTAGCGCAAAACACTTCGTCACATTATTTTTAGTGCAAAATGGCACAAGGATATATTTTACATTAAAAAAACCATGCAGTTGCTTGCATGCTTTTCATTCGCATTGCTTCCATGCTACTGCAATAGCATTTTTAATCAAATAACATCTCAAATACCGAAGGACTATCTTATGTTTTCTACAGATACCTGTGTTTGTATTTTATTGGGATTTGTGAAAGTGGAACTTTAACCAGAGGCCTCATGGTGCTGTAAATTCAGCAACAAATAAGCTCGAAAGGTACTGTTACTAAGACGCAAAAAAACAGGTTTTAAAGGCCTTCTTAGATTTTGATAGGGTAGGTTTCTGATGAACAACAAGTGAAAGATTATTCCAGTGCATAGCAGTCGCTACCTGCCACTGATTTTCACCCCCTTGCTCTTAGAAACTTGCAAAAGGTCTTGATTCACAGATTGCAGGGTGAGGTGAAGACAGTGGCATTTAAAACAATTGGGCATAGGAGTCAACCTTTTTGTTATTGATGCTAGACACATATGGGGCTATTCACAAGGATAACTTACACTTGTGAGTAAGTTACACCATGTATCTTTATTCCTACACTTTTGAGTAGCTTTACTACTTTGGGATATTCACAAAATTCGAGTGTAAAGTTATTGTAAAGTGTAGACTTTCACGTCTCCATCCCTGGAAGGTAAGTTAGTACTGCTAAAAAGAAACCGTTTTAAGTTCAGCAACACACATAGTCAACCACTGATACTGCAATAACCTCCCTCGGAAAATAATGGAGGTAGGGAACTTAAAAAAAAACCCACTGGAAATAATAGTAAATTTAAAAAGTTAAAATAATTGAAATATAAATAAATAAAATAATGTTAAAATAAAAATAATACATATTTAGTATTCAACCATACATTATTTTAACAACCTTTTTTACTTTAAAATGTTTAATTAATGTAACATTATTTTTTAAATATAATTAGACCATTGGAATGTTGGGAGCTCCATTGAAAACAATGGAGTAGCTCCGGGCTTATAATGGCTGGTAAAAGCCCGGAGCTCCAACATTCCAATGTTTCTTTGTTCACAGCTGTGGCTGTGAACAAAGGCTTCAGGGAGCCTGAGGGGTTTTCAATCCCCTCGTGCTCCCTGAAGCCTTTGTTTTATTTGTTAGAACATTCTGCCCTCCAGTGGCAGAATGTTCTAATAGCCTTATAGCCCTTCATAGCTGGGCTATACCGGCTATTAAAGTCCCACTCCCTTGTTAAAGACCCTCGCCTTCGGCTTGGGCCTTTAACGCTAGAGCGGGCCTTTAATAGCCGTTATAGCCCGCTACGGCGGGCTTTAAGGCTATATTAAATTTCTTTTAATTACTTATAGACATCACTTTTAATAATTTTTATAAAAACATGGGTTCTTTACTTTTGGGTTGAATTTATTTGTTAATTTAAAAAATATTTAAGTTAATGTAAATCAATTTTATATATGTATTTTAAAGGTAGAACAAAAGTGAAAATGACTCACCACTATTACTTTCATTTTGACTAAAATACTTAATTAATTTAAATATGTTAAATTAAATTGCAAGTATTATGCTGAATTTAATTTAAAAAAAAAAAATCCCACCTAAAGTGAATTTGTTGTTTATTATGCATCAATAGTTATTAAAAGTGATGTATACAATTGATTAAAAGTAATTGAATTATATATTTTCTTAAAATAATGTTAGGTTATTTTTTAATTCTGAAAAGGTTTTTAAATATTTCATAATTAAATGATAAATATGTATTCTTTGTAGATTTTTTAAAAACATTTAGGGCCCCATTACGATGCCAGCCGGACGATGTCCGACCAGCATTGTGTCGGAAACGGGACCGCCCAACAAGGAGTCGGTGGTCCCGCTTCCCAAATCAGGATGAGACCGCCTTCACTGCGGTCGGAAAGTGTATCTTTCCTATTGTGGCTTGTGCTGCGGGCTGCAGCACAAGCCGCAGTAGGAAATATACACTTTTTAAACATCCATGCACAGTGTAACAGACACCATGTGGTGCCTAACACACAATAAATGGATGTTTGGGGGGCACCACAGCTGCTCCCAACTCCTCATAGCAGAGGCTGCGGGGTGGACGGGGGCCCTGCTATGGGCCCCCACAGTCCGTTTCCGACAGCCCTATTATGGCGGTCCGACTGCCATAGAAAGGCCGTTGGAAATGTGCATCGTAATCCCACGGTGGTGTCGGAGCAGTCACCACCTCCATTTTAGGGATTACGATCCGCCCTCCACCCTGATGGGCTCCTTGAGTCTCTCGAAGGTGGAGTGGATTCCTCCCGCAGGCATGGGTTGGACCGCCCGTATCATAATACGGCGGTTGGACGGATGCCTCAGATGTCGGGCGGAACACCACAGACTAGCTGTCGGATGGCCTACCACCCGACATCATAATGGGGCCCTAAGTTATATGTATTTATACTTGTAACTATTTTTTTAAATAAAATATTCTTTATAAAACCAAACTCATGAAATAACAAAATTCCTAACATTCTTAGCAATCACTGGTGTCTATTGAAACCAGATAATGATAGAGAAGAATATAGGGTCTGATGTACCAAGTGCTTTTGGGGTCATAAAGACTTTGATTCGTAACAACACAAGTTGCATTGTACAAAAAGAAGAGTCTTTCTGACTTGCAAAGTACCTTTGGCAACTCATGACAAATCACAATCCTCTTTGTCAGTCACAATGATATGTATCAATGCTTTGTGACTGCAATTGCTGTTGCAAACCATTGACAGGTTTCCACCAACAGATGGGAAGTTAACCCATTACCTCCTGAAAGATGGCAGGCAGCCTCTAGGGCACTACTGCTGCACCACCCAAAGTCATTCTCTGCATGCTGGATTTAAAAAAAAAATAATCAGCCCCATTCCCCTTAGTGGTTGCTTTATAATAAAATGTTGACATGCAGAGCATATGACTGCACTGAGTGGACATGCGTTCTCCGTCGCAGACCTTCATCCCTGCATTTGCATGAATTCGCAAGGGTTGCAAAATGCCTGTTGCCTCATACATAATCATACGCATTGAGACAACCTGCTGCGAATGTACATTTTATGATGCATCAGATTAGTGCAGCAGAGTGAAGAACAGCTCGCAAACCAGTCAGTATGCAAAAAACGCAGACTGGTTTGTGATCTGCCATTTGGCATCAGACCCATATTCCTGAAATACCTTCAATAACTTTGTTTGCTACCACAGTAGTGCTACATGAAAACAATGCTGTGTTCTAGTGACTTTATCAAATATAAAGATATACATCCTACACAATCCTGGCTTCCAGACATTCCAGAAGGGTTCTTCACATACTGGCAATGTGTCAGTAGCCCATACACAAATGACAAAATGTCACACTTTGTGAAGTACCAATGTAATGTTAGAAAACATACATTCTTTAAGCTCATGAATAGTAACAACACTTTTTGTGAATATATCTTAATCTGTATCTGTAGAAGATAGTATGTAGGCTTTACTATTTGTCCTTTAAATGAAAGGAGAACATCTGTTCATGGAAAAAATTCATTTGTTACATATAAGAATCGTTTAAATGAAGACAATGAATTACAAAGTTCCTTATGCAGGAATCAAAGTAAAGTAATGCTAAGAAAATGTACAGGTCGCAAAATGGCCTCTTTGAGAAAATGATACATATGTAGCAAAATTATATATTGTCAGATGATGTAAAACGTAAGTTAATATTAAAAGATGCCCCAAATAGAGAGCTCAGGGTGCCAGGCTAGGGAAGCAGTGACGTTTTACTATGTTTTTGAAGTGATTTAAAAATCCTCAAGATATATGCACGAGATTAGAGGTTTTGAGGAAATTAAACTTTGATTTTATTGATTTATAATGAGAACCATTATTTAAAAAAAAAAAAGTTGGTACAATTTGAGAAGTGAGGTTCAAAAGTGAGTAGAATATATTTTGTATGTCTAATATGGTGGTAATGTGTTTCTAGCTGATGGTAACATAAGATTAAATGTTATGCGGTTAAATAAATCACTTGATAACATACAGTTCATTGTACACCCCGTATGGCATATCTCTACTTCAGGTTTCGCAACAATAGCTTAAGCAGGGTAAATAGAGTGTTTTGTAAATATGTTTAATCCAAACTTGAGACATAGTCAGAGAATCTAATTTTCTAGACCACGTTTAGCGTACTGATTATTCTATCCAATTCAACACTGAATAAAACATACTACAAAACCAAAACTTAAATAGGTTCTGTGTGATCATTTCTTATTAAATAATTCCAGCATTTATGTGGATGTGATAGTCAGTTTTAGCATTGAAGAAATAATAGAACATATTACAGACATTGTTCATATCTTTACTTGGCTTTCATTACTCTATATGCAGTAACTTATCTCTGTGTAACAGTCACCTTTTCTCACATTGTTATGTTAGGTTATATTGATTTGTATAGCGCACTAATCACCTGAGAGAGTATCCAGGCACTTGGGCAGGTGTGTAGGTTTGTGGTCCCCAAGATGCTAATACAATGAGCCAGGTCTTCAGCTTCTTGCAGAACTCAAGAAGTGAGGAGGAGGCTCTGATGTATGGAGGGAAGTTGTTCCATGTCTTGGGCGTGATGTAGGAGAATAAGCGACCTCCAGTTTTGCTTTTGCAGATGCGGGAAACGTGTGCGAGTGAGAGTGAAGCAGAGCATAGATGTCTGGTGGGTTGGTGAAAGTGTATAGAGCTGTCCAGATATTCTAGTCCTGTGTTGTGTAAGGCTTTGTATGTGTGCATGAGAAGTTTGAATTGGCTGTGCTTGTGAATGGAGAGCCACTAAAGCTTCCTGAGGACAGGTGTGGGAGGTTGAGTATGAGTCTTGCAGCAGTGTTCTGGATGGTCTGGAGTCTGTGTAGGAGTTGTTTGGAGATTCTGGTGTACTGAGTGTTGCCATAGTATAGCCTGCTGGTGATGAGTGCTTGCGTGATGGTCCATCTGGTGTTCTGAGACAACCATTTGAAGATTTTCCACAGCATGCATAGGATGTGGAAGCAGGAGGTGCACTCTGCATTGACTTGAGCCGTCATGTTGAGCTTCTCATCTAGGATGAACCCTAGATTTCTTGTGTGGTCGGTGGATGTTGGTCCTAGCTCCCACGGCCACCATGGGGAGGTCTTGTTTCCAAAGACCAGTACTTATGTCTTGTCGGAGTTGAGCTGCAGGCAGTTGGTTCACATCCAGTCTGCAACCATGGTCATGTAGTTGGTGAAGTTGATTCTGGTGGTGGTTGTTTTGTCCATCAGGGAGAGGATGAGTTGGGGGCCGATGGCGTAGGAGATGACGATGATGTCTTGTGATCGGATGATGTTGGCGAGTGGTGTTATGTATAGGTTGAAAAGGGTGGGGCTGAGGGACGGTTATGTGGGACTCCACATATCAATTTCTTGGTTTCTGATGTGAAGGGTGGCAGCCTGACTCTTTGGGTTCTTTCCATGAGGAAGGAACAGATCCATTTGAGAGAGGATCCTTGTATGCTAATCTCATGGGATCTTATGATAAGGGTGTTATGGGAGATAGTGTCAAAGGCCACAGAGAGGTTGAGCAGGATGAGGACCGCTGTTTCTCCTCAGTCTAGGATGATTCGAATGTCATCGGTTGTCACAATGAGGGCTGTTTTGGTGCTGTTGTTTTTTCTAAATCCTAATTGAGTGTTGTCTAGAAGATGGTGAAGTTTGTGGTGGGTTATGAGTTGCTTGCTGATGGCCCTCTAAATCACTTTGGCTGGATAGGGAAGCAGGGCGATGGATCAGAAGTTTCTTAGTTGATTCAGGTCGGCTGTGGGCTTTTTGAGGAGGACGTTGATTTCTGCAAGTTTCCATTCATCTGGCAAAGTGGCGGATGTGATGGAGGTGTTGATGATGGCAGTCAGGGTGGTGCTGATTGGTGATGTTCCCTAGTTGTAGATGTCCCAGGTTGTAGATGTGGTGGGGGCATGGGTCCATTTGAGCCCCTTAGTGGATGGTCCACATGATTGCTGCAGTGTTGTTGCGGTGAGGTTTGTCCATTTGGTCATGTGGCCATTATGGTTGATGGTTGGTAGGTTAGCAACATGTTCTCTGGGGTTGGGTTGGTGTGCGAAGGTGCTGTAGATATTTGTGATTTTGCTTTGAAAGAAGTTGGATAGGTTGTCACAGAGTTGCTGGGAGCCAGCGATGTTGGTGACAGTGGCTGATTGTGAGGTGAAATCCTTAACGATCGTTGGAGCCTCCTTTGATGCGGTTCACTAGTACTTTTTTCTTGGGGTCTCTTATTTGCTGGTGGTAGCGTCGGAGTGCAGACTTGTAAGTAGTTCTGTCGGTGGTGTCATGGCCGGCTCTCCGTATCCTTTCTAGCTGTTTACAGTGTCGTTTGGTGTCTTGGAGGTCTTCTGTGTACCAGCTGGCCTGCTTGTATGATCTACAATGCTTGTTGGGTTTGATGGGTCTGAGGGAGTCCATGCAGTTCTTGATCCAGTTATTGAAGTTGTTGATGTCCTCGTTGAGGTTGTCGAGGTTGTCAAGCTGAATAAATTGCATCTCCACGGTTTCTGGACTATACCATTTGGATTAGGACTAGGAGCAGTGTGAAAACTATTTGTAAATGGCCCAGGCGCTACTACAATATACCCAGTGATGTTTCACAGTGGTGTATCAACCATTTGTATCCTAGCAATTACCTTCAGGGACTCATCCTAAGTTTGTAAGTATGTTAAGTTCACACATCCCCTATTTCTAAGTAGAAGCATATTGCTTTGTGCTGCTGACCAATTCTGTGCATCTGACTAGCAAGTTGTAATCTTTGGGGCATGAGGACATTTCCATATCATGGAGATGAATCTCTTAGCGGCAGTTGCGCAAAATCTAAAAAATAGCATTTTGACTTGTCTTTCTTAGGCCTTGTCATTACACCTAAAAAGCACATTCTTAGGCTCAATAAATTGTCCTTGCCAGTTATATCTGATAGAATGGTCATAGTGTTTTCCAGTATATCTTTTCACTGAAGAATCCAATATCATGATAAAAATATGTTGTATCAATCCAGCACATATGGCATCAGCAGATACCTGTGGGTTTATTCTGTGACATCTTGGTGGTATCAAGTAGGTCCTGTGCAAATTATTGAATAGCACCAATTTAAATCTCACATTCCCTAGGTAGCTTAGATGGATATACAAGAATCATCCCTATGTGATAAATAGAGGTAGTGAAAGAACTTAAATGGCCTGTAAGAGTCTATTTGATCTTCATGATTTTCTGTTCCTTGCGTTAATTCCAAGCCCATTGGATGGATGTTTTGAAGGTGTTGACAAAATTTCCTGTTTGCTAAAATATGTTTGGTTGGTGTTATGGAATTCAGAAAGCATTCTTGGTATTTACCTCCCAGCTGGTTTAGACCTATCTTTTTTTGCCAGATTTACCAGGTTTTTCCTTACATTCAATATCAACTTCCATGCTATTAGCATTCTTTTTCTATAAAAATATTAATTTAGGTATAAAAATCACAAAATTACAACAGTGTGAATATTTCAGATCAATAGCACCCTTAAACTGTATTGTCTTAATTGGAATCTTACCTGTTTTTTGAAAATGTGGCTCTCACTATTTGTAAGTTCAGCATTTGCCTCTTGCTTAACTTTTATAGACATTTCCAGGCACTCTTTATTAATAGGACCGGAAATCCCAGTCCCATAACTTTCTGGTCAGTAGAGCTCCTGTTACGAGCCCATCAGGTATTATGAACAACTCGTAATGGGGCCCTACACTGAGTGCTGAATTTTGTGTGTTGTGTTTCCACCCGAGTTTGACGTTCTCTGCATAAATACCACACCAAAAGCATATTCAGTTATAAGCGGTGAGTTACTATGTTGGCTTTTGTTGTAAAGACAA
Source organism: Calotriton arnoldi (assembly GCA_963921515.1). Classification (NCBI taxonomy): domain Eukaryota; kingdom Metazoa; phylum Chordata; class Amphibia; order Caudata; family Salamandridae; genus Calotriton; species Calotriton arnoldi. Next base: position 304,666 of record CAWUFW010013621.1, on the reverse strand, counting down.
GAATAGCTGCAGTTTCAGGAAGAGGTGAAATAGGACTCTTCTGTGGTCACTCCGTAATTTTGTTCTCCACTCTTACTTTAACTTTACATGGACCTGAGACCTGTCCCTGGCAAATATGGCAAAACTATCACTTATTTTGAATATCACTCTCATATTTTGCTTACTACCTAAATACTGTTCCAACTTAGTTCATATGTTTTTTTAAATTTATTTCTCATCCTTCCAAATTCCTTTGCACCTGTACTATACCTTCTTAAATTTACCTACTCCTTTGACTCTTTAACATCTTTTTGAAGCTGTAACATCAACTCAATGCTCTTTCACCCTCATATCATGACATTCATGATTCATTGTTGATGACACTCTTTTGCACCAAGACACTATTATGTTTGTGCATATGTATACCTGTCTGATTTTAAAAAGATAATAGGCGGACTCTGAAGATTTTCGGTAACTTCCAAACAAACACCTAGAAAAATTAGGGACAATTATGGGTGCGACTGCACAAAAGTGGGTTGAGGTTAAAGGTTGAAAGATGTAACCCTACACTGGAACACCCTTCTGTTGGGACACCTAATTGCCAGGCTGCATGGCATTGTATAATAAAACACAATAACATACTGTAGCAATAGATAACAATTTGTTCCTCATACTTCGTAGGTGATGGTTTTCCCTGCGTAGAGAATTACAGTCTCATTGGCACACTAAATAATTACCCCAAGACAGGCTTTAACACCCATCAACTCATGACACCCTCTGTGTCTACTTCATCTTGCAAATCCTCTTCACGCCCAAGGTGGAAACTTCAGTGCTGACACGTGTGGCCTCGATCAGCCTGTGCCTTTCATGACTGATCTTTTCTAAGCCTTTTAGGTGAGGCACACAAATTTCTAGCATCTCAAATGCCTTCGTGAGCTACTTTTGAGTACTTCAGCTACATCAATACTGAAAAAAACAAGAAGTGTCAAATATGCCAAGGAATGTTGAGCAATTAGTCATTCTTCATGGCTCCTACTTGGAACCAATACCATTTAAAAGTAGATGGTGTATGGAAAAAAACAGCGTTCATGTGTATCACTATTCCGGGATGAAAACCATTGATAAAGGGTCACAGTAGACTGTGTAATTTGGACATCACCACCTGGAACGGCTGCTCTTACCTACAGAGTGAAGGACTAAGTTGGGAACGTCTAGACATACACTCTGTAGGGACATACTCAGTTACAAAAGGTTTAAAAGCACCCTGTGCAGTTTACCTGAATCCAAAACCAGTAGCCAAAGTATCAGAGGCCTCACTGGAATTTCCCTTCATGCATAGCAAAAGATCTGATCCTAATAATTACAACGAAATTGGAATGAAATAGGCACTCAAATGACTCTGAAATCGAGAAAAACACACGAAGCCTTCATTAAAAAACAATTTGTTCTGCTGTGATTTCGCCGCCAGGTAAAAACATCGCTTCCTTGAATTCTGCATTCTAGGATTTGCCACCCTACAACTGATTTCAGTACTTTGGGGTCTCTACAGCAGGGGGAGCGTTTCCATGGGACTGCTGCAGCTGTATAGGTCAGCATTATTAGCCCAGGTGACAACAACAGGAACAGATGGGTTATCTCTCTCTGTTTGGAAAGATCAATAAACCAACAGGGTCATATAACAATGCATAGAGCGTCTGGGTGGTCCAGCGACCCCTCATCCAGAAAATAGTCAGCAGATAACAGAAGCTAAACTTTCTTTCCCATTCCGAAGAGCCACGTTTCTCAGATCCAGCTGGTTGATAAACCTCACTGTGTCTATAAAGTAGAATAACATTGAAGACCATTTATCACCCATCATGAGCATTTCACCCACACACAAGCATAGGCATGAAAGCGCACTTACAGCAAACACTAAAGTGTTACATGTTTAGGAAACGTAATTGCACAAGAAGCAGTGCTTTCAAACCCCATAACTCACAGAAAAGATTCCACCCTCTTAATTTATTTTTACATAATTCACAGGCATGGGTTTACATCAAACTTGCATGAAAGTAGAACTTTAACTCAAAAAGCATGTTTTTTGTGGTTGGTGTAAGTTCTTTATGTAATTTTTGAGGTACTTTCATTTGAAAAAGGTGCTAAGCGGGCTTGAAAGGGTAAATTGTTTTGTGTATCTTGGTGGTTACATTTGCAAATAGCAAATTCGATATTTTTTTCCATCATCTTGGAATTTGCAAATGTGGTCAAATTCGGCAATTCTGCGCCATGGGAAACAAATCACGGAGAGAAGGGGAGGAATGATGACTGGTTGTAAGAACCATACAGCAGTAGCTATTAGTATAAAGAGATGTGGAAAAATGTATGAAAGTATTAATAAATTAATTTAGCTTACAATGAATTTTAACAAAATCAAGTGCACGAGACTGCCATGTTGAATTCGGAAAATGAGCACCCTTTGCTGAAGTCAAAATTTCAGAAACTTCATCAACTAAACAAAATGAATATTAAAAAGGGGTAAGGACAGCATGACTGTGGTTTGGGTGCATGTCCTGAAAGGATGCATCATCGGGTGTCTTACATATCCTGGCCTTAGGCCAGATGTTGCAGCCAACCACTGATGTGCAAGGCTAAAAGCCAAACGCAGCACTCGTTGAGTGCCTGGCAGGTGGATGCATTATTTTGTCAAAAAAAGCAAAAATGCACTGAAAAAAACTAAGAAAATGAAATTATGGTTCATAAAAAATATAAAAGCTCGTGAAATTCACCTGTTACGGTTCAGTACACAAACCAGAACTTGTGCCTTCACCATGAAAACTATAATTCACCCCCAAGTTAACTGCTCAAGTACAAGCAATATTCATACAAACAAATAACAGAACATACCAATTCACATAATTAAATAACAGTTCGAATACAAATGTAGAAAAAAGGCACTGTATCCAAAGTCCATGAAGTCAATGATACGCTGATATGTTATTCCAGTTTCATGTGAAATGCAATGATACCATTTGGTGCACTTGTAGTTTAGAAACAATGTTAAATAAAAAAGCATAAATCAAGTTGATCAAGATTATATGGAAAGGATAATATATGAAGATTATGGTATCAATCATTCTCTATAAAAAGTTGGAAGAAATTAACTAAGACATCCTCAAAAATATGAATGTGCCATCAATTAAAAGTATGGTGAAAAAAAGTGTGTGCATAGGTTATCACATGACACCGCCAAACCCTTTGCTCGGGGGTGAGCAATACAATAAACTTCCAACACAAGAGTCCTCAATCTACCAATCTCCCTGTAAAGATGTATCAAGAGACGGAGTAGCAAGAATGAAGTCCTGCCTGGGGAAAGAGGGATTTGGGAGTGTGGAAAAAAGTAGTTGTACTGGTAATGGTGGCGAAATGTAGCTTTGGGGTCTGGGCTGACTCCTAACAAAATAAATAGTAAATCAATATTAGAACAGGAATGACTCACCATTTAAGTATAAAGTTGTGAAGGGCAGGAATAACTCGCTTTGCCCTTCAGATGAACCGCAGTGAGGAGCCCCATAAGCACCTAAAAACATTATGGGAACCTGCAATGAGGACGCTGCAGTGGCGGCTCGCATAGGGCGTGCTGCGGGGTGGTGGGGAGGGGAGGGGCAGGGTGGGGGTAGTAAACTCGGACATACGACGGAACGGAGGATAGTAATTATTACTTTCCTCCGTTCCGTCGTATGTCCAAGTTTACTACCCCCCTACCCTGCCCCGCCCCACCGCCCCGCAGCACGCCCTATGCGAGCCGCAACTGGGACGCTGTCCGACTAATTGCTTTGATGGTGATGAGCCGTCTGGTATTCAGTGAAGGCATGAAAAAAGTGTAGAGCTGGCAGTAGTACAAAAGTCAACAAAGGTACCACGAACCGAGGAGAAGAAAAAACAACAAAGGTGAGGTGATGCAAGCTGATGCCAAACTCATTAAGAGCAGGAGCCATACAACAAGCAAGAAGTTCCGAGACATCAGCTTCCTAGGTTAGGTCCCTTTATGGAAACGTTAACTAATGTGCTTGCTCTGATGGCCTTTGCCCAGAACTGACTTTCTCAGACTCACTGGGTCTTTGTGTGTACCAGCCGCCATGAGCCAGTCTTCATAGTCTCCTATCTCTCTCACAAACTGTGTCTGTAATAGTTTCATATGTGCTTGCACAGATGTCTCTTCCCTTGCATGCCCTTTGATAAAAAGCCTATAATTAATTTGGTTGCATGTACAAAAGAGGCAAGATCCAATCACATTTTAGAAACATCGTGACCATTTCATGCTGAAAGGTACTGTAAACTTCCTGGATGTATCCTTGACCTTACATTCTAGTGAACCATCTACAGTCACTGGTGGTGGTGGGTTAGGTGATAGAGATTCTGCTGTTTTAACCTGTGATATATGCACTACAGGATTAATTTTCCATCTGCTTGGTAAAGCCACATGTAAAGCTGACCAATGTTTTTACCTGAAAAAGGCCCTACAAATCTAGCCATAAAGTTTGGATGGATCACTGGGATTGAGCAGTGTGACGTAGAGAGCCATTCTTTATCTCCCACTTGGTAGCTAAGGGCAGTGTTGTGTAGTTCCTAAAAATACATAGGATCTGCAGGTTTAGACAACATAAACCAAGGGATTGGTATCCAGACTGATTCCAGACACCCCCAAAGGATAAGTTAGCCTTTAGACCAGCTAGCTCACAGTGCCACCATAAGCCCCCTAACCTTACGAAGGAGTGAATAGTTTCTGGCAACTATCGAACATGACAACCCTTGATCCTTCAGGGATCATGGAAGCAGTACAGTATTTTTTGCTCAGTCAATAGTACTCACTTAGTCTCAGAGAGATACACAGAATAAATGATGGGGACGTTTTCAATGAGCATTTATTGAACCAGCGTCATTCTAGTGTAAAGCATGTTTGCTGCGACAACCATGAAGATAGCCTCAGGGTTCCTACCACAATCGTTTTGTTGTGATTACGATTATGGAAATGAGCCTAAATCAATACCTGCAATTATGCAAAGTAGTTCTTTCGCCCTAGGGTGAAGATGACCATGACTTTTATACAGAGTATGTTAATCCTGTTATGTACATCATGTGCAGGGGACTTTTCTAAGAATCTTCATGCATAATAAATTAGGCTAGTTTTAAGGAAACCGAACGACATTTATTCAGCACATATCTGGGTAAAAGGTCAGTGCTAGAACCGTTATGCAGAGCAAGGTAGGACTAATGTAGGTGAAAGGTCGTTTGCTACTTAGGCCTAGTTTGGGGTACATAACAGCAGGTCTTCAGTGCTTGTCAAATACTTTTTTGTAATCAGACTTGGCTTTAACTAGATGGAAAATGACAAATCTTTGAATGTTATATAGCTGTATTGTCAGGGAAGTGAGTAATTGAGCTGTAGTGGGAGAAATATCGAAGACAATAACCCAGGATTGAAGTCATAGTTGCAATAAAAGGGAGAACATCCCAAGCAATGTGAAGGAAATTATCTTAGGCAATTTCAGCTAGAGATACCCAAGAGGACCAATACTAAAAGTACTCCATGATAAAACACATTAACAACTGCTCTAATGATCTGTTTCGTCACTGTTTGCCCATCTGTTTGGGGATGTTAACTCAAATATGTATAATTTACTCTATACAAGCACTGTAATAAAATATTCCATGCTTTTGCTATGAACTGTGATCCTCTATCCATGATGATAACCTCCGGAAGTCCATGAAACCTATCTATATTTTTCACACAATGTTTGGCCAATTCTGGTGCTCTGGGTAACATAGTCAAAGGCTCAAAATGGGTGATTTTTGTGAAATAGCAGACAACCACCAAAAAAGTCGTATAGCCTTAAGAAAGGGGTATATCTACATTAAAGCCCATAGAAATATTCACAGAAGAATGAGAATTAGCAAAAGTTTTCAATGCACCCACAAGTATTTGATGATAACTCACCACTTAAACATAAAGGTGAAACATCTTAATATACTGGATGGCATCCTGTTGAACTGCAGCCCTCCAAAAATGTCACAGAACAAGTTCTACAGTCTTTCTTAATGCCTTATAACCGGCTCCTGGGGAATCAGGAGTCCAGGAAAAAATACATTTGTGCAATATCTTTTTAGGGAAAAAAAGTCTCTAGTATCCATTGTTTCTCCTTAATGTTAAATTGTAATATTTGGACCTGTTGAATTATTTCTACTTCGCTGCTGTTCTGATATGAACTGGGAACCACCACAGTTGCAGGGTTCAGGTTTCTAAGCCCTTGGTGCAAGGACTTTGTCAATGCACCAATACGAATTAGAAATCCAGTTGTACTGCAACCCATATACAACCCACTGAACAATACGGTGCAGGAAATGAATACTCGTACCAATCAGTCCCACAAGATGAGTTCAGGGACACAGTGGAAATCCAAACTCTCTTTCAGAAATTAATAACACACTGAAAATAGTGCTAAGAAATAGGACATGTATTTTAAAATGTTTATTTTAAAATCTTAATCTAGTGCATAAAATATGAATTGTAACCACATAGAATGCAAAAATTTATGCAAGGAAACAGGTCATGGTCAGTGAAATGGCAGGAACATTTCTAACATAGTTATTGAATTCTTAGCATCCTAACACCCTCTGACTATTTCTAAGCACTATGCTAATTTTAGCTGAAGCAGTAAACGGCAGGCATGTACTTGAGTTTCTGACATGAATCACGTAACATACCTGTGTTCTCGCTTGGAAATAACAAATCAGCTATTCTCTATTGCAGCTTGTGCAGTGCTGTGAAATAAACAGCGGCAGACTGAAGGCCACTTCTTCTCACTGTCCCCAATGTCGGCTCCCACTGAGCTGGTTGGCATCTCAAACCAATATGACTTCTCGTGTGATTGTCCTAGCATGAAGTGCCTCTTTGTATATGGTCTGGTACCTAAGTTTTTATAGTATCTAATCACTAATTGTATTTTAAATTATGAAAACATATATGCAGGACTTGCAGACCCTAAAGCATAAACAAGACTAGACATTCATGGCAACAAATGCATCATCCCAATAATCATATTGATTATAGATGACCAGCATTATAAACAACAAAAATATGTCATCTTAGACAGTAGGCAGACATAATGCAAACATTTCTACGCACGTCTTAAAAACGTCAGGCCTTCTATGATGAAAAAAGGAATCTATGAATAGGCACAGAATAGAGATAATAGAATCTTATAGTACTGAATGATGGAATTAGAAAGGCTGGAGTAGGAACTTTCACAGTCTTCACAACAGTTCCATGTCTTTTCAATGGGTAGGATGAAATGTCATAATGGAATTGGGGGAAGAAAACAGTCCATCGGGCTGCATCTCATAGATTTCACAAAACCTAGATTTTATGATCTGTATACACTGCTGCTTTGTGTTTTGATGCTTCCAGATAATGGACCACTGAATGAAAGCCTCTTTGATCACCAGAACTCCCTAACTTAAATAGCGTAGTTTATTTTGGTGCTAGAGTGTGTGTGGGAGAAAAAGGCTACTGTATGTAACTCGTCAGTCTCCGGTTGTCTTTGAGACAGGATGGCTCTCATGGCTTTGGACAAGGTGTCACTTTCCACTATGAAACGAAGATCACATTGAGGGTGACATAGTATTAAAGCCAATGTGAACAATTCTTTTAACAGTGTGAAATTTTCTTCCTGCTCTGAAACTCTCATGTACTTAATACCTACCTTAGTGAGAGGAGTTATCGGCAACACTTTCTTGCAGAAATTGTGTATGAATTGCCTACAGAAATTGGTGAATCTAAGGAATTTTTATACCCTTTTCATGCTTGTTGGTATGAGCCAATCTAATAAAGACTACTTTATATGGATCCATCAAACACCCTTTTTCCAAAATTACAAAACTTAGGAATCTATCTCCTGCTTCCTTGAACTAACACTTTTCTAGTTTCACATATAGAGAATGTTTCCTAAGTTGGGCTAGTACTTCTTTCATATGTGTTCGGTGTTCCTTCAAGGAGCTGGATAAAAACAAGATGACATCCAAGTAAATGACCACATATTATTCTAGGATGTCTCTGAAAATGCTATTGACTAGGTACGGCAAAAGCTACTGAAGCATTGCATATACAAATATCATGACCAAAAGTTTGAAACATCTGTATGTGTTGTTGAATGCAGTTTTTCATTCATCGCCCTCCCTGATCTGGACCAGATTTTATGTCCCTCTTAAGTCCAATTAAGAGACTACCTTAGCAATCTTTATGTGGTCCATTAATACAGAGATCATGCGGAAGAATTCCAATTGCGAATGGTAATGTTATTGAGTTCACAGTTGTCGATGCAGAGTATGAACTTGCCATCTAATTTTGGGATAAAAGGCAGAATATTAACACAGCAAATCAAGATGAGAGCAGGAATGAATCAATATAAAGTTATGTGCAAGGGGCAAGAACGACTAGCTGGATACCTCAGATGAATTGACAATGATGAGCCCTGTAAGCACCTGGAAATGCCATGGGACCCTGAAGGAATTGGCAATAAGGATGCAATCAGATTAGTGGCCATGATTGTGATGAGCTGCCTTGTATTTACTGAGGACAGGATGAAAGCGTAGAACGGGATGTAGTACCAAGGCCAACAAAGAGAACACACACCGAGGGAAATAAAATGTGAGGGACTCAAGGTGGTGATGAATATAGTGAGAGCAGGAGCCTCAGAACGCACAAAAAATTAATTGCCAGGCATTATCTTGCTTGTTTAGGTCCCTTATATGGAAACGCTTAACCCAAAAGCTTGTTCTGCTGGCCTTGACCTGAGTGACTGTTTCTGCCCCTGTGTGTTTGAGTGCCACCATGAGCTAGTCCTCCATAGCCTCCAATCTATCGATTTTGTATGTTCTTGCACAGATGTGTCTTCAATTACCTTTCCCTTGATGAAATCCTGACAGTCCAAAACAACATTAACGGGATATCAGGCTCTCTATCTATTACAAGGAGCAGATGCAGAACCAATATCAGAATTAAACTTAGAGGCAATATCCCAGATTGCCTCCAAGGTTATTATCAAATGCCTGGGTTTCTTACATACAATCAGACTCCAATTCATGGTGGGACTACAATAATTCTTCAGAAAAGGAAGGTAACAATACATTTTCCAAAACAAGGACTACAGTCTTTTGAGTACAAATAAAAGTCTTAAGAAACCTTTCATGTTGCATCCACATACACACAGTTGTACCCTAAATCCTTTTTTTTTTCAAAGTATCTTAAAGAAACTAGACACGATGGGTCAAAAACATTCAACTATTTAGGGATATATTAAAGGCGGAACACCTTCCTCTTGGCATATACTGAGATAATGATAAAACTAGTGGACAAGGGTGGCACTCTGGTGATTGGCAATAAGGAGGCATACTGGAGAGGATTCTTTAGACTTCCCTTAGGCTCCCATCTAGCACCACTATTACAAGTATGTGATTTGTTTCTCATGTATGAAGTTTGAAAAGATGCCAACATACCAAACATATCTAAAGGACACTGCTGCTTTACTGAAACTGAACCTATCAAAGGATGTCTTTTTTTGATCTAACCACATAACACCTGGTGAGCCTCGATATGGAGAATCTTTACACTGATATCCCTCCATGGGAAACCCTATGTGTAGTAGAGGAGATGCTTAGACATTCTAATTGTCCAAATGATTTATAATGGCTTGAACTGAAATAGCATAAACCAAAATAATTTTCCGCTTTGGATAGGAGATTTCCCTCAAAGCTGGTGCCACATATATAGGCTCAACTACTGCATCAATCTTGCTAATTTGCAGTATTGAACAAGATTAGAGACTCGCTCACATGAGCCCGTACCTTAACAAAATGTCTATATGTAAGTGGTATAAGGACAGATATCCTGATAGTCTTAGGAGGAAATTCAGAAAGCTTCCTGGCATTTATGGCTTAGCTGAATGATAAAAATCAACATCTAAACCTTCATTGTGACTTATGATGCTCACACATTAGCTGTTCCAGATATCATGTGTTTAAGGCCAACAGAGGTCTATCGAATAAGGTTCACAGCAAACGCGCTGAACTCCTTACTACAATATACCAGTTGCCACCTTAAATGTCTCAGAGATAATTTGTATGTCAAACAATATTTCATGATAAGATGAAATGGCTCTGATATCAGTACTTTTGAGCCTTGGGGGCCGTGAGTGAGTGTGGCTGGACAAAATTGCTGCTTTTCTGTGAAGCTGTGAATGAGGCAGGGGCTTTAGAGACATTTCGGTAGTGTAGAGTAGCCTTGCTTCATTTGCAGTTTCTAGGTTTGCTTGAAATTTGCTATCATGTTTGTGTCTTCTTTAAAGCAGCCTCTCGGGCTAGAAAAACTATGATAGGATAATTGCCCTGAGGCCAATGCACTGTTTTACACTTCTCAAGCATATTTACTTGTTATAAGCATGTTGTACGTTTTAAAATGACCAAACAATAGCTGTTATGCTTTAGAGGAGATTAACTGTTTGTTCTAGTATACCTTCAGGAAGATGTACGTGCTGTACTGACTTTTAATAGTTGGCGTAAAGTAGAGGTGCCTCTTTCAATTACCGTGAAAAAGGGGAGTACATAGCGGACCCTTTTTTGAGGATTTTGTTCCCCTTTTTTCTGTCTCAGACTGGATATCATATGAGTGTTTTGGCACCTCGAATTCCTGAATATGAACTACATCGATGTACGCCATTTTGAACCTGTCATCCACTGAGTCACAGAGTTTTTAATAGCATTTTTCTTTTAAACAATTTTAATCGGCTGCTTAATAGTTTTAACTTTTAAGTGCTGTGATGAATTTGTACTGTATTTTTAATGCACTTTATGGCCTCATCAGACCAAACAAAGATTTGAAAATTGAAAAGAAAATGTAGACATTTGCTTGATGGTGCACAGGACTTCCTTTGAGCTACATACTTTCTGGAGTAGGCACTTAAGATTCAGAAATGGGAGTGAGTGGGAACAAAGGGGTTTTTCGAACTGCAACAGCAGAAATGTTGTATATATGATCACCTGCCCATGTGGCCTGGAATACATAGGAATGACCACCAGACCTGTCAAGGTTCGCATCGGGGAACATAGGAGCAACATTCATTGCGGGAGGAGTACGACCAAGATGGCAACTCACTACCTGACCAATAATCACGGGATGGGTGATTTAAGGTGGACCGTGATTGAACAGCTGGATGGCGAGAATGGCCTATTTGAGAAAGAACAGCGTTGGGTGTTCCGTCTTGGAACACATACCGACGGGCTCAATGATGAAATACCATGGAGCCAATTTACATAAAGAACTTGTATATAACCTTCATTTTTTGCAATAGAACCCCCTACGACAAACCTGTCCTTTGGTCTCATTATAACCAATACAGCTGGGCTACAGACCATATGGGATCCCTTGCGATAATGAATGCCCGTACAATCTGTGCGAATACTCTATGTCAACGGCCTCTAGACACCAATTTCTCGCTCTGATACATCCAATTTGAAAACCAAGGTCGCATTTCAAACACACTCAATCAGTACCTTCTGAGTCCACATGAGTATTGATAGAGGTAGGGCTTGAGGGATACGTGACTAGACACATGCAATAATGAGATGAGGTCATGTATGTGTTCAAACTTGAACCTCTGCCATGTATGTTCATTTCCACTCATGCCATCTCAACCTGACGATGCAATAACTAACGTGCCCTAACCTTTAATCTAAGGAACGGTCATCCTTCTGTTCATCCTTAACCTCTGCCGTATATGTCCCTTTTACACGGAGGTTTCATGACATTAATTTATCCGTTTTCTATTTACTATATAATAATCAATGTGCCCAAATTCTTAATTCGATGTACGGTCATATATGGGTTTTAATTTCAAAACCTGGCCATGTATGCCTACTTTTTCAGGAGTATTAAGTAAATCAGTTTTTTCGGTTCTCTAGCGGAGGATAAAATGCCCCGTTCTCTAATTTTATGGCATACCGCCCACTATATTATCACTAAAGCGGGAAGGAGGTTGACAGTCTAGTCTTTACCTCATACCTTCGTTACTCTATTCCCTTCCGGGTGCCTCCACAGTTGCACCCAGTCACAATGATTAAACGCTGTGATACGGAGAAGCATAGCGTCTACCTCGCCACTTCCGGGTGATATCCGGGGTTGGCGTTCTAACATACGGGGACCAGGGGATCTTCCGGCAAAACACAGGTGTAACTATTAATGCTCTCAACTTGGAGCGGGAACGGAAATTAAGGGCCCTATTTAAGAACCTCCCCGAATTCGCTCCATTGTTCAGCGGAGCCGCGGGGAGGCCAGACATGGCGGGGCAGTGTCCCAGGAGCAGTGAGTACGGCATAGCCGGGGATCAGTCATGCCTTTGAGTGGTTTCGTGGAGGAACTACTTTTTTGAAATAATGTGCTTATCTTATTTCTTTAGATTACAAATACAGGCACCCCTCCCAACCGTTCCAGGCTCATGGGGCATTTTTGCATCTAAAATCAAGTAGGTTACTTTTCTGCTACTCAGGTGTACTTTTTCCCTGATATACACTCCTAACATGTGTGGTATCGGGTAGATATGATAATACTCTTCGGACCGAATAGACCGAGTCCTTTGGTGTAGAGAGTGTGTTTTCTGTTCTATGTGTGTGTGTCTTTGTAAATGTCATTTTTTCTCCTAATAACAGCGGGACACATCACCATCAATTTTCACTGTGAATAACGATAAGGAGTATATGGTCACACATTACACTTCTTTTGCAGGTCATTATATGTCACGATGGATGATGCCTTTGTCCTACATTTTAATATTATGCTGTTTCTTTCTTCCAGATAAACAATGACAGATACCTATTTAGGTATCGTATTTGCGCAGTAATTTCACATGCGCCGTATATTTATTTTCACGAACACATTTTCATAAAAAGGATTAGTGTAATTAAGACACCACACATATAGTGAGTGTAGAGGGGATCCTTTTGGTCCTGAAGAAGAAGCCAGGGGAGGCTTCGAAACATGTTGACTGACATAGGAGGCATAGCTCATTGAGGCGATACACCTCTTCCCCATATTTTAACAATACCAGCTCAAAGGTATATTAAAGTTTTTTTGACCAACGAGCCAGGTATTTTTTAACCTCACTTTTTTATTCACTCTTGACTCTTCCACTCACACTCCTACACGACACATAATTGTCTCACAAATAACAGTGCTCCCGCGTAATCGTAGGTCGTAGCACGCCCCATCCCGTAGAGGGGCGGGAAGACCCCTATGATGAAGCATGACACCAAGGGCCCTTTTGGTGTGTGAGGGGTATTTAAACAAATTGTGTGTTTTTCCCACCACTGTAGGAAGCATACTTAATCTGGGAGGATATGGCTTTTGAGACTACCTGAGGGTGGATCATTGTGTTTAGTATCTGTAGACTGAAGGAGGGCGTATCCACCTCCATTGCTTGTGTCAAGCAAATACCTCTTTACTCCCCTTTTTTGTTTTTCTGATTTATAGACAGCGTGCAGCTGTGGGAGTTTTTGTTTTTCTCAGAAATTCCTGACTAGGTTACTTCATTGGGCGTGCCAATAATTGTAGTAGGTGAATTGAACATTGACCTCTCTAGTACACACCATTTAGCATTAGCACACACACTCACCACATACACCACAAACATCATCAGTGCTAACGACACTTCGATATGGCGGAAAACATTGGCCTGACATTCGCTGAGGAGGAGGTAGACAGGATCCTAGCCGCCATCAACCCCTTTGAGGGGTTGAGTAGTACAGAACCTGGCCCCAACAGCGCAGATTGGGACGAACTAGCCAATCTTAGGAGGACACAGATAAAAACAGCTCTACATGGCCTACTAATGACTGAGTACCTCAGGGCAAATGCAGCCCCACAGGGTTTAATAGTCCGTAATGAACCATACATTTTTCAACAGGACAAAGTGTTCAAACGCGATTGGTCACTGATATCGTGGCATTGCACCCGCGACTGGCTGGTCCTAATAATCAAGACGGCCACTAGACTCACTCAAGAGCTTAAAATCGAGATCCAGCAATTGGAGGTACAACTTAAGACCTATATACCCCCTAATGTTCTAAAGAAACGCCTGGAGGAACTAAATCAAGAACTAACGGACTTTGAGATAACACTCAAGCAGAGCAAATTCAATAAATTGAAAAAAGATACTGCACGCTTCAGTCATGAGCGGGTATACCCATATACACAGGATGATTATATACAGAAGAACCAAGACCAGAGTTCCGATGGCGAATCATCAGATACAGGATCTGACAACTCTAATTCCAGCAAGGGGAGCAGCCGCCGTTACAACCGAGGAGGGGGGAACCAATACCAGCGGCCATACAACCCGAGAAGGAGAGGATGGGGTAATTACCAAGGACCACCATCTTTCCCACCCTATCCTTACGGCCCGCCACCTATGGGGGGACCATATCAACACTGGGTACCCCCTCCTCAAGAGTACGATTACAACTATTATGGTCCGCCGCCTTTTTTAGGATCACGCCAAGGCCCACGGAGAGGCAGAAACCGGAGAGGCAGCAATGTCCATTGGTTTACCCCAGAGGACGAGATACCACGAGTCTCAACAAGGAGCATGACCGGTGCAACGAACGCCCAACCATCAACCAGCAAGAGGTGAACTTGGTGGTAAATTTAACAGACTACCGGCTGACACCAACACAAGGACGAGTCCTAGAAAGAGGATTGGGATTTGTTCCCACAAATCGGATGGACAAATTCAAGACATGTATAGAGATGAAAGAATTCATCCGGAAACTGAAGCTAAAAGCATTTTTCAAGGATAAGGAGAAACCAGAGGGAGAAGACAAGGACACAGGCCTACGGGTTAAATCGACCTTTGTCCCCCCAGATTCTACACTCCCTGTAGAATTACTAGCATTTGAATAAGCTGTGATGGAGGAAATGCAGAGTATCTCTGTAGTAGAGAACACAACCTTCCAGAATACCTCTAAGGAAGAGAAAGAAGCAATACGCCAATTGTCACTCAATGCAAACATCATTATAAAACCGGCTGACAAAGGCGGGGCTATCGTAATACAGACCGCTACCGCCTATGACAGAGAATGCAGGAAACTCCTCGATGACCGCAGGAACTACGAGACCATCCGTGACGATCCCACTGAATCCATTAGAATTCAGATAGCCACTATGGTAGAGGAGGCAGGTTCACACAATTGGATATTCAAAAAAGAGGCAGAATTCCTTACAAAAAAATCCCCTAGAGTCCCTTATTTTTACACCATACCCAAGATTCACAATAATCTTGGGCAACCACCAGGGCGCCCGATTGTCTCAGGGATAGATTCCATTTTAGAACCTCTGTCAAAAGTCGCAGATGCGTTTCTCCGTCCTTTGGTCCAAGCAACGGAAACCTACCTAAAAGACACAAAGGCGGTACTACAACTACTCAAAGATATTGAGTTTGACCCCGGAAAGAACCTCCTCATAGGGCTCGATGTGGAGAGTCTATATACGAGCCTCCCACACGATGAGACTTTGACCATTATTGAAGAAGTATTATTCTCCACTGAATGGGAATACCAAACACCACGGAATGTGGTAATGGAGTGCGTTTCATTAGCACTCACGAGAAATTACTTCATGTATGAGGACATCTACTACTTACAGAAGCACGGGACCAGCATGGGGAGCACTTTTGCTCCCAGTCTAGCTGGTCTCTATGTGTACCATCTCGAGTCAAAGAAAATCCTGAATATCGACAACCCCTTCTACCGCCATATAAAGACTTGGAAACGGTATATTGACGATATACTGGTGATCTGGGAAGGGGACATTCCATCCACTGAAGCGTTTATGGCATGGCTTAATGAGCAGAACAGTTTTCTAAAGTTCACGAGTACCACCTCAAATAACAACTTGGTATTTCTGGATCTCAATATATACCCAGATGAAGGGACATTAAAAACAACGACACATTTCAAACCAACTGCAAAGAACTGCCTACTCCTGTATAATAGCTTTCACCCCCGCCACCTCAGGGAGAATCTTCCCTATGGACAATTCCTCCGTCTCCGGAGGAATTGTACGGAACTAAAGGATTTTAGGAGTCAGGCATCTGACCTACAAACTAAATTATTGAAACGGAATTACCCCAAGAGAGTCATCGATAAGGCTATGAAGAGGGCAAGAAACAACAACAGGGAGTCGCTGTTGGAAGACAGGATTACCGTTGAACAAGAGGAACGACCGATCTGTGTTACCACATTTAGTACCCATTCGAATCAGATCGCCAAGATTGTCAACAAGCACTGGAGACTTCTCAACAGCTGCCAACTGAACTTCCCTAAACCTATGTTCGCCCATAGGAGAGGGAGAAATTTGAAGGACATGCTTGTCCACACTAGACCAAGGAAATCCCCACTGACTAGACCAACGGGCCTACTATTACCACCTGTGCAAGGACATCATCCGTGTGGCAATTGTAGCACATGCCACCTGACTTGCAGGAGTAGGCACTTAAGATTCAGAAATGGGAGTGAGTGGGAACAAAGGGGTTTTTCGAACTGCAACAGCAGAAATGTTGTATATATGATCACCTAACCATCTGGCCTGGAATACATAGGAATGACCACCAGACCTGTCAAGGTTCGCATCGGGGAACATAGGAGCAACATTCGTTGCGGGAGGAGTACGACCAAGATGGCGACTCACTACCTGACCAATAATCACGGGATGGGTGATTTAAGGTGGACCGTGATTGAACAGCTGGATGGCGAGAATGGCCTATTTGAGAAAGAACAGCGTTGGGTGTTCCGTCTTGGAACACATACCGACGGGCTCAATGATGAAATACCATGGAGCCAATTTACATAAAGAACTTGTATATAACCTTCATTTTTTGCAATAGAACCCCCCTACGACAAACCTGTCCTTTGGTCTCATTATAGCCAATACAGCTGGGCTACAGACCATATGGGATCCCTTGCGATATTGAATGCACGTACAATCTGTGCGAATACTCTATGTCAACGGCCTCTAGACACCAATTTCTCGCTCTGATACATCCAATTTGAAAACCAAGGTCGCATTTCAAACACACTCAATCAGTACCTTCTGAGTCCACATGAGTATTGATAGAGGTAGGGCTTGAGGGATACGTGTCTAGACACATGCAATAATGAGATGAGGTCATGTATGTGTTCAAACTTGAACCTCTGCCATGTATGTTCATTTCCACTCATGACATCTCCACCTGACGATGCAATAACTAACGTGCCCTAACCTTTAATCTAAGGAACGGTCATCCTTCTGTTCATCCTTAACCTCTGCCGTATATGTCCCTTTTACACGGAGGTTTCATGACATTAATTTATCAGTTTTCTATTTACTATATAATAATCAATGTGCCCAAATTCTTAATTAGATGTACGGTCATATATGGGTTTTAATTTCAAAACCTGGCCATGTATGCCTACTTTTTCAGGAGTATTAAGTAAATCAGTTTTTTCGGTTCTCTACCGGAGGATAAAATGCCCCGTTCTCTAATTTTATGGCATACCTCCCACTATATTATCACTAAAGCGGGAAGGAGGTTGACAGTCTAGTCTTTACCTCATACCTTCGTTACTCTATTCCCTTCCGGGTGCCTCCACAGTTGCACCCAGTCACAACGATTAAACGCTGTGATACGGAGAAGCATAGCGTCTACCTCGCCACTTCCGGGTGATATCCGGGGTTGGCGTTCTAACATACGGGGACCAGGGGATCTTCCGGCAAAACACAGGTGTAACTATTAATGCTCTCAACTTGGAGCGGGAACGGAAATTAAGGGCCCTATTTAAGAACCTCCCCGAACTCGCTCCATTATTCAGCGGAGCCGCGGGGAGGCCAGACACGGCGGGGCAGTGTCCCAGGAGCAGGGAGTACGGCATAGCCGGGGATCAGTCATGCCTTTGAGTGATTTCGTGGAGGAACTACTTTCTTTGAAATAATGTGCTTATCTTATTTCTTTAGATTGCAAATACAGGCACCCCTCCCACCCGTTCCAGGCTCATGGGGCATTTTTGCATCTAAAATCAAGTAGGTTACTTTTCTGCTACTCAGGTGTACTTTTTCCCTGATATACACTCCTAACATGTGTGGTATCGGGTAGATATGATAATACTCTTCGGACCGAATAGACCGAGTCCTTTGGTGTAGAGAGTGTGTTTTCTGTTCTATGTGTGTGTGTCTTTGTAAATGTCATTTTTTCTCCTAATAACAGCGGGACACATCACCATCAATTTTCACTGTGAATAACGATAAGGAGTATATGGTCACACATTACACTTCTTTTGCAGGTCATTATATGTCACGATGGATGATGCCTTTGTCCTGCATTTTAATATTATGCTGTTTCTTTCTTCCAGATAAACGATGACAGATACCTATTTAGGTATCGTATTTGCGCAGTAATTTCACATGCGCCGTATATTTATTTTCACGAACACATTTCATAAAAAGGATTAGTGTAATTAAGACACCACACATATAGTGAGTGTAGAGGGGATCCTTTTGGTCCTGAAGAAGAAGCCAGGGGAGGCTTCGAAACATGTTGACTGACATAGGAGGCATAGCTCATTGAGGCGATACACCTCTTCCCCATATTTTAACAATACCAGCTTAAAGGTATATTAAAGTTTTTTTGACCAACGAGCCAGGTATTTTTTAACCTCACTTTTTTATTCACTCTTGACCCTTCCACTCACACTCCTACACGACACATAATTGTCTCACAAATAACAGTGCTCCCGCGTAATCATAGGTCGTAGCACGCCCTGTCCCGTAGAGGGGCGGGAAGACCCCTATGATGAAGCATGACACCAAGGGCCCTTTTGGTGTGTGAGGGGTATTTAAACAAATTGTGTGTTTTTCCCACCACTGTAGGAAGCATACTTAATCTGGGAGGATATGGCTTTTGAGAATACCTGAGGGTGGATCTTTGTGTTTAGTATCTGTAGACTGAAGGAGGGCGTATCCACCTCCATTGCTTGTGTCAAGCAAATACCTCTTTACTCCCCTTTTTTTGTTTTTCTACTTTCTGGCACAGCCAGTTGCTATTTTCACCTTTTTCAGGGCCCTTTTGTACTTTCTGTTTGCCTGAGGTAATATACATCAGATTGTGATGGTTGCCATTTTAGGAAGGGCTACATTGTACTCTGACATATTTCCCCTCAAGGATTCATTGTGGAGATCACCCCCAACTGATTTATGGTGCCTAAATGTTACTTTAAAATAGATTTATTTTTGCTTTATATATATGTATATATATATATATTATCTACTGGCGGTCGCCAGTAGATAGTTATAGTTAGGACCTATTTTCCATAGGAAATCCGCGACATTCTATTTGAAATAACTCTTGCGTCGGTTGACGAATCTTCGCGAAATTTTCAAACTTTATGGCCCGCTCCGGTCCGCTCCTACCCTGAAAGTTTCGGGGTGATTCGTCAAGCGGGGGCCGAGCAAAAAGGGGGGTCCCAAAACGTGTTTTCCCCATTCATTTTCCCATAGGAAACTTTAGACACGACTACAGCCTGAACTGTTGAACGGAATTACACCAAATTTGGCAAAGAGGTAGTTCTTGGTTCAGAAAGAACCCTTTTTGTTAAATGGTGTAAATCCGTTCAGTAGTTCCTGAGAAAATCAAAAGTAAAGTCACATATATATCTATGGCCGAGTATGGTCCGCGTACCCTCCCGACCACGAGCTGCATGCTAATTGGCTGTCAACACTCCAAATCAGGAAGTGTTGGCAGCCATTTTGTCCCTCGGTAGAACCGAGGGATAGAAACAAGTGCGCAAAGCGCAAAGGGGAGCAGGGTAGAAACACCCTGACCCCCTAGGCCTGCTCAGGGGGTCCCACAAGGACCCCTGGGCAGAAAAGCATTTTTTTTTTAAATCGGTGGGATGCACTTAGGGTGCGCGGATCCCGCCGATAAAAAAAAACACAAGTGCGCAAACGCACAAAGGGGGCAGGGTAGAAACACCCTGACCCCTAGGTCTGCTCAGGGGTCCCACGAGGACCCCCTGGGCAGAAAAAGCATTTTTTTTTAAATCGGCGGGATGCGCTTAGGGTGCGCGAATCCCGCCGAAAAAAAATCGAGCGCGGTCTCCCGCGCTTTGATGTTATTTTGCCCCCGGGTGGCCCAAGTCCCGGGGGCATGCGGGGGGTGGGTTTATAGTTAATGGGGGGGCCTCTAAGGCCCCCCAAGCCCCGGGGACCGCCACCCCCCGGGGCTTTCTAATAAAAATGTTGCGGGAGGGCACTCGGCCTCCCGCAGCCCCGGGGACCACCACCTCCCCGGGGCTTCTTTTTAAAAAAAAAAACATTTCCTGTGTGGGGGGGCTCGAGCCCCCCCACACGCCCCGGGGACCGCCACCTCCCCGGGGCACTAATAATGTAAATGCGGGGGTCCGTAACGGACCCCCGAGCCCCGGGGATCACCACCTCCCCGGGGTTTTAAAGACGGCCCCCCTCCCCCCCAAAAAATAATAATAAAAAAAAAAAGAAAAATTAAGGCCTGCCCCGGGGAATGGGGTCCCCGGGGCAAAAGGAGGCCTGAGGAGGGGGGCCACGCAGCCCACCTCCTTAAAAAAATAATAAAAAGAGTGGCCATGCCCCGGGGGATGGGGTCCCCGGGGCCGGAATCGGCCACGGGAGGAGGGCCACACGGCCCCCTTCCCGTTTAAAAAAAAAAAAAAATGAAAAAAAAGGGTGTAAGGCCCTGGGGGATGGGGTCCCCAGGGCCCAAAAAAAGGAAAAAGGAAGGGGGGCCACACAGCCCCCCTTCGAGAAAAAAATAAAATAAAATACGATCGTGCCGCAGGCCCCGCCCCCTTCCTTTACCACTCTGCAAACGCGCCCCTGGCGCGTTTGCAGAGAGGGAACGAATTCCCTTGAATACTGGGGTCCCTGGGGCCAACTAGCCCACCAGGAACCTCCAGTATGCGCCAGGGGCTGCGTTGCAGAGAGGTGTACAGAGGCCACGCCCCTTTTACACCTCTCTGCAACGCAGCTCTGTGGCGCTTACTGGAGGTACCTGGTGGGATAGTTGGACCCCAGGGACCCTCAGGATTCAAGGGACTTAATCCCCCAACTTAAAACGCGCCACGGGCGCGTTTGCACAGTGGTGAAGGGAGGGGCGGGGCTTCAGGTGACATGTGTGCAAACAGGCCCCATGGCGCGTTTTAAGATGGGGAATTAAATCCTCTTCAATCCTGGAGGGTCCCTGGGGGCCAACTAGCCCACCAGGTACCTCCAGTAAGCGCCACGGAGCTGCGTTGCAGAGTGTTGTAAAAGGGCGTGGCCTCTGAACACCTCTCTGCAACGCAGCTCTCTGGCGCATACTGGAGGTATCTGGTGGGCCAGTTGGCCCCTAGGGACCCTCAGGATTGAGGAGGAATTAATTCTCCAACTTAAAACGCGCCACAGTGCGTGTTTGCAGACATGTCACCTCAGGCCCCACCCCCTTCCTTCACCATTGTGCAAATATTCCTCTAAAATCAGCCGAACTACGGATTCCGATTTACTCACCTGTTATCAGGAGAGACCTCAGTGCTGCATCTTTCAGCCCAGTACTGATCCTGAAAAGTAATTTTAACCGTACTTACCAGTAACTTGAATTTCCTTCCATAGGATATCATTTCCTGCTTTTTGCTGAAAAAGTTTCTAAGTGTCGATTTTTGAAACATACAAATATTCCTCTAAAATCAGCCGAAATACGAATTCCGATTTACTCACCTGTTATCAGGAGAGACCTCAGTGCTGCATCTTTCAGCCCAGTACTGATCCTGAAAAGTAATTCTAACCGTACTTACCAGTAACTTGAATTTCCTTCCATAGGCTAACATTGACTGGTTTCACTTGGAAATTCTTCTGTGTGTGCAGTTTTGGAACTTTATAATATTCCTCTAAAATCAGCCGAAATACGGATTCCGATTTACTCACCTGTTATCAGGAGAGACCTCAGTGCTGCATCTTTCAGCCCAGTACTGATCCTGAAAAGTAATTTTAACCGTACTTACCAGCAACTTGAATTTCCTTCCATAGGCTAACATTGACTGGTTTCACTTGGAAATTCTTCTAAGTGTGAAGTTTTGGAAATTTATAATATTCCTCTAAAATCAACCGAACTACGAAAACCGATTTACTCACCTGTTATCAGGAGAGAACCCAGTGCTGCATCTTTGAGCCCAGCACTGACCCTGAAAAGTAATTCTAACCGTACTTACCAGTAACTTATATTTCCTTCCATAGGAATCCATTGTCTGGTTTTCAGCAGAAAAGTTTCAAAGTGTCGATTTTCACAAACTATAAATATTCCTTAAAAATCGCCTGTATGACTTAAATGCATTCTTTCAACTGTTTACAGGAGATGCACCAGTGCTGGATCCAGGATCCAACACTGAGTAAGAAAAAGTAACGATAACACTACTTACCTGCTAAGTGAATTTCCTCCCCTAGGATAACATTGGTGATTCTATGTGAAAAAGTTTCTAAGTGTCAACTTTTAAAATACAATAATATTCCTTAAAAATCACTACTGTAACCAAAACGCTTTTACTCAACTGTTTACAGGAGATGTCCCAGGACTGAATCTAGGATCCAGTCCTGTGGTTAGAAAAGTAATCCATAAAGTAACTAATTGCATTTAACTAGAAATTCACATTGAGCTCAATGTTGCATTGTGTTTGAAATTGTGTTGCCCATTGCAACAACTGTAACTACTGTACTTAAAACTCTATTGCCTATTTGCAAACTATTTAAACTAAAGTAATTCATTCTGCGAAAGTATATTTTGTAATGTAATGTATAATGTAATTACAATGTAATTTAATAAATAAAATATCTAAAAATAAATAGTTTAAAAAAATGTAGTAAATCAGTATCAAAAAAATAAATATAACAATTAATACATTTAAAAATTGTCATTTACAAAACCTTTGAAATTCACTGAAAAAAACCATTGGTTTCAGGCACGTTATAGTTAGAAATTAGCATTTAAAAAACCTTTGAAATTCACTGAAAAAACCATAGGTTTCAGGCACGTTATAGTTAGAAATTAGCATTTAAAAAACCTTTGAAATTCACTGAAAAAACCATAGGTTTCAGACACGTTATAGTTAGAAATTAGCATTTAAAAAACCTTTGAAATTCACTGAAAAAACCATAGGTTTTAGGGACAGTTATAGTTAGTTGGACATTTCACTCGTACAAAACCCGTGAAATTCCCCCGTTATAGTTAGTTCAGCTAACTATAGCTCGCGCCCCCGCAATGCACTGCTGATGACGTCACATATTACATCACTCATGACATGGTCAGTGACATCACTGATGACATCACTGATGACATCTCAAATGACATCACTGATGACATCATCCACGTGATAATCTGATGCACCTCCTCACACCCTAATATAACCTTTGATACACCCACTCTAAATTACAGACTGCCATTCGCAAAACCATAGACACTCCAACACCAATAACTACATACCCACTCACTGATTCTTAGGTCTACACACACACATCCACTCACTCACCCGTACAGTCACTCATACTTATGGTCACTCAGTACAGGACTATCATATGCACTCTTACTCCTATATAGAAACTCAAACACCGCCACTCATCCATAGAGGTACTCACACACCTAGTCAGTCATGCAAATAATTAAACACACTGCCATTTACTCACCTATACAGTTATACACACACCAGCTCACTCAATCATACAAATACTAGCACATTGTTACGCTCTTATACAATCACTGATACAAGCACACACTCATCCATACAGCCACTATCACAATCACTCACTCTCGCTTATAGATATTTATATACTCCAACACACATATATACTGCCTTTCACATATGTAGTTACTCACACATGTACCACTGGGACATACATTCACTCACTAACACACTCTTACACACACTTACCCACCCATACAGTCTATCACAGATGCACTCTTGAAACCATCCACCCAGTGAATCACCCACTCACACATCTATGCACAGAGTCGCACACACCCCTCCCACACAAACACTCAGGCACCCATACAGATACTCAGACAACCATTCAATAACTCATATAGACACTCATGTAGCTATTCACAAACACATGCAGCCACTTACACAGCAACAGACAGACGGATACAGACATTCACCCAGTTTAGTCACTAACCCATGCATTCAGTAAGATACGTTAAATCACTCACTTATAGAGTCAGTCACGCACCTACTAAATCATCCATACAGACACTTATACACCCACTCATTCTTCAATACGTCTTTTCCTATATATATTAAAAATATTTAAACTTTACAGAAACACACAGTCACTGCATGATGTCATCAGTGATGTCATTTGAGATGTCATCAGTGATGTCATCAGTGATGTCACTGACCATGTCATGAGTGATGTAATATGTGACGTCATCAGCAGTGCATTGCGGGGCGCGAGTTATAGTTAGCTGAACTAACTATAACGGGGAATTTCACGGGTTTTGTACGAGTGAAATGTCCAACTAACTATAACTGTCCCTAAAACCTATGGTTTTTTCAGTGAATATATATATATATAACAACCTTCTCATCACAAGAAGACGCCGACATCCAATTTCAAAGGGGTTTCAGGCACTTTATTTTTCTGTAGGGCCATGCAGCAGTGCACTTCCAACCTAACGCGTTTCAGCTCTCTCGGGAGCCTTGGTCACAGGTGAGTTATTTGTCCATTTTAAACTGACGACGTGTCTCTCCTGAACGTAAGTCAAAACCACTTTTTTATTGGTAGTTTTCCGGTCGTGTTTTCAACATGGACAGCGCAGAAAAAACCTTCAATTCAATTAACTTTATACAGTAGCTGGCTTATTAGCATTAAAGTTCATGTTTTGAAATGCTGCTTTTATGATCATGTTTGCATCCGGTGTTATGCGCTTATACAAATTATTGCCTCATAACTGGTGCCACTGCCCTTCTTTTACTTCTCCATATGTGCGCTTTCATCCCTTCAAAATCTGCAGGCAGGAAACAAATATTCTGACTTGCTCCCTTACCCATCTCTCTCGTGATTTCTTTCAAGGAAAATCCTGTCTTCTTTCACTTTTAGAGACGGGCGGGATAGGCTCCTTTCAAACAATACCACAGTTAATTCCTTCATGTTAAGGGGCCCCTGACCCTGGCAGGGTGGCTTCGACGTGATGGGCACGAAAGATCCCATTTATTTACACAAAACAACCTTCTCATCACAAGAAGACGCCGACATCCAATTTCAAAGGGGTTTCAGGCGCTTTATTTTTCTGTAGGGATATGCAGCAGTGCACTTCCAACCTAATATATATATATATATGAAGCAAAAATAAACCTATATATATATTTATATATATATATATATTCACTGAAAAAAACAAAGGTTAAAGGGATGTTATAGTTAGGCTGACATTTCACTCGTAGAAAACCAGAGAACTTCAGCAGTTATAGTTAGCTGAGCTAACCAGGGCTTTAAGTGGGAAACAAAAACTGGGGGTGCTCTAAAAGGGGCGGGGCAAACCTCTTAAAGGGGTGTGGCCTATCCAAGTAGGGGCGTGGTCTAAATAACGATATGTATGGCCGGTGCTCAGACCCGGCCCACTTAAAGCCCTGTTCTTACTGATCTGTGTGCCCTCTAACTTTTCGCTAAAAAGAACTTTATGCATTCATTTGACATAAATGACTAGCACATTTTACTCTGGCCACATCCCTGACTTTAAACATGTCTTCACTTTAAGTGTCCTCCAGATGGTTGGTGGAAGCATGTCGCAGAAAGAAAGCACACACCAGAAATGGGTATCGATTTCATTTATACCAACCAGCATAACTCCTCAAAATTATTATGTTTTAAGTCAAACAGTGAAATCCCCCAGGTTAAAGAAACTGACGAGTACAACATCTGCACGTCTATTAGACTGACTGACCTGCCTGTTGAGCAGTGCAGAGTGTGGGGCATTTCAGAGGTGTTCTTACGTTTTGAAAGAGAGGGCTGGTAATTACTAAAATATGTTCGGAACTATAATCTTCCACCGTCATGCAGTAGCGACCATGGCATGCAAGGGAATTTTCTTCTGATCTCATGGGCCACTCTTTCTGCCAATGATATCACAGTAAGTCATGGTAACGACTCCTATATCTAAGTAGCATTCGTTGTTATCCTGCTAAGGAGCTAACCTGACTGCATGCTGTGCCAATTGTATGAATGATGAATCTGTTGTGTTTAGGTGCCTGATCGCAGAGTATTGTTCTTGGAAATCAATGGGCTTTCTTTATGTTATTTCCTTGCACCTGCTCTGTTTTTGAAAGTGTTGTCTGCAAAGAGCAAAGTGTGGATTTTGCTTTGCCATTTTGTTCTTTCCCATCTTCAACACTTCAGATTTTCTCTAGAGTTGGCTGTCTGGTATATAAAAAAGGTAAAGTGTTGGCTGGTAACACAAAGGGATAGCATGCTACGCCGTTTTTCTAAAACACGACAATAGTAGTGTTTACAGAAACATAAACCCCGCAGAAATATCAATTGAGGGTGTTAATAAGTGCGACAAAGAATCAAGGGACAGTGAAAGAACTGAAGGGAACAAAACAGGCGTGGAAAGATCGAGAAGCAAAGGAAACAAAACAAATCCAAGGGCTAAAAGAGGATCAAAGAACAGAAAAAGACTTGGATAACATCCGATTCTAAGGGCAGAAAAATAAATGAATAGGAAAAGAATCAAAGGTGACAACGACGGAAGATTAAAATAAGAGAAAAGTAAAAAAAGAATTGAAAGAACAAACAAAAACTGGAGAGAAAGTAGTTCAAAGGTGATAGAAAGAACTGGACAGAAAATTAATCGAAGAAGAGGAAATAAATCAAAGGAGAAAAGAAAGTAAAATAAAAGAATCAAACAGGTGAAAAGGAGCCCAAACCTTGCTTAGTAAAAGAATGAAAAGAGGGAGAAAAATAATGAAATACGCCAGAGAAGTGGTTATGAACAAGTTATACTGCGAGAGTAGCAGAGCACACTGTTTACAGCTTAAGGTGAAGGCAAAGATTTGATTCATTACTCCTCCTTCACCCAAGAGACTTCCGTCTATTTGAGACAGCAGTAAAAACCATGAGAAAATAAGTGCACATGAGAATTCAAACTCTGTACAAGGAGGGGTGGAAAACAACAAATCCTCGTTAACATATATATGGTCTTTTAAAGACCTGTGAAGTACTCGGGCGCGCCTGTGTGTGTGCCCGGGAAGCTGTCTCAGCCCGGGCTGACACACTCGAGGGTGGGGGGTGTTGGGGGGGGGCTGAAGCCCTTTCAGTCCTTTCAGCCTGATCTACAGCGTGCACAAAGGTCAGCGGCCTCAGGATCTAGCCTGGCAATTCCAGCTAGAGCAAAATAAGTTTGGTGCAAGAAAAAAAAGAAAACGGACTACCTCTGCGAGGCCTGAAAATAGAGCCCGATAGAGACCCGTTTCGAGGCCCCCTGAAAATAACTGCCAGTGCTCAGACCCGGACAGACCCGGCCCACTTAAAGCCCTGGAGCTAACTATAACTCGCGCCCCACAATGCACTACTTATGACTTCACCTATAACATCACTCATGACATGGTCAGTGATATCACTGATGGCATCACTGATCACATCTCAAATGACATCACTGATGACATCATCCACAGAATCTCTGACGCACCCACTCACATCCCAATATAACCATTAATACACCCACTTCAACTTCCACACTACCATTGTTAAAACCATTGACACACCCATTCCAGTACTTACTAACCCTAGGCGTAAAACTCCGCTCCGCTCGCGGTGTTTGCGGAGTTTTGGCAACTCCGCATTCGACGTAAAACGCGGATTTGCCCAAAAACTCCGCAATGGAGCGGAGTTTTCTTTTTGTTTTCGCGGCCAAAACACATTTTTGCATGCGCGGGAACAACTTACCGGGTGCCTGCGATCGCTGATGAGATTTCCCGAGCCGTTCGCAAGCGCAACGAGATTTGCTAGGTGGCCGCATGTTCCCACGAGAGTTTGCGATCGTGAACACGTCATTCAGATGCATCATCGGACTTCCGGCGGAAGTTTTGTGACGAACGTGATCCCGAACACGCAGAATCTACAGCGACTGCAATCTTGAGAAGGTTCTCTCCCGAGCAGCATCATAACCTTCTCGAAATAATGATTTGGATTAAAAAAACTCCTCAAATTGACATTTGGCTGTACTTTTTTGTGCAAGGAGTCCTTTTTCTTTTTTTACTTTATGTTTGAAGAGGAAGTTAGTGCCCCAGAGTCTCCAACTTCCTGTTCCTGTCCAGCAGGCTCCTCCCAGTGCTTTGTCCATCTCCTGGTCACTTTTCATTTGGATTTGGAGCTGGAATGATCACTCTTTGTGTCTGCTGCATCATATATCATTGGATTTGAGGACTTTTGAATTTGAGATTTCACAAGTAAGTTGGAAAATTGGTGTTGTTTGTTTGATTGGGGCCATGCACCTAGATTTATTTGTACTTTTCATTGTTTTTTAAAAATTTATTGTGGTGGGTGGCCTGTAGTTTCAGTAGGGGCCTTGTTGTTTCTTTGTAAATATTTTTTCTTCTTTTATAAAGGAAACATGTTCTACAGTTCACTACATTTTCTCCAACTTTTGAAATCAATTTGCAATATTTATTTAATTCACTATGTAGCCCAGTAGTCTGCCAATAGGCCTTTCAGCCAGTAGGCCCAGAGCTACTCAAGGGTGCATCAAACAACTGTTTCTGTGGTATCTGTTGAATTTAAACATCATTTAGGGCATGGATGGCATTGAATTGAAATACAAAATGTTTTTTTGGGGGTATTTCACTTTTTTTTCATGTGCCTTTGTTGGGTGTGTGTGGTTGTAATAACGTGCAAACCTTTTTTTAGCCCTGTGGATTTTTGTTTTTGGCATTGTTGCATTAAAGATGTGTTGTTAGCATGCCTCCTTTGTCTGGCCAGTGTGTGAGTGTGATTGTTTGTAATAGTGGGCCATCATTTTCCTTGGCTGAGCCTCCCCATGTGGCCAGGAGCCATTTTGTAAAGTCTGTGTCCATGTAGGCCTGCTTGAGTTCATTGTTTTCCCAGGCCTCCTGCTTGTTGTTGTTGTCGTGACTTGTGACCATGTGGCTGGCAGCCATTTTGTGGTGGCAATTAGTGTGCTTTTGCCAGAGGCCTACATGTCTTTCCTTTGTTCCTCTTGGCTTATTGCTTCTTGTTGTGGTAGCCTGGCCATGTGGCTGGCGGCCATTTTGTGAAGGCAGCCAATGTGCTTTTGCCATAGGCCTGCATTGTCTGTCTTCCCTTTCTTGTTGTTGTTGCCTGGCCATATGGCTGGTAGCCATTTTGTGAAAGGGCAGCCAGTGTGCTTCTGCATTAAGCCTGCATGCCTTCTTTGTGGTGGCCATGCCTTCTTGCTGGTTGTTGTTTTGCATGCAATGTTTTCTTCTTTTATCCAGCAAAAAAAGTAGCACAGTTCACTACATTTTCTAATAAATTTGCAATATTATTGATTTGAATTGATTCACTATGTGGCCTAGCCTGCTAATGGGTTTTCCAACCAATAGGCCCAGAGCTACTCATGGGTGCATGAAACAACTGTTTCTGTGGTGTCTGTTGAATTTAAACATCTTTTTTTTTTGGGGGGCTTTGCCAATGCTTGTTTTTTAAAAACATATTTGATTGATTTTCATAACACAACAAAGGCCATTATCAAGTATATATCTGTTAACAACACATGAATCACGCATTTATGCCATAAATCAGTACATCATGTGATCATTAATAAATGCAGTATGGGCACCATACATTTGTGACAGCGATAACGAGCATAGCGTTACATACATTGTATTATATTGTCGTCATTAATAAGGCCCTCCCACCCTCCTCCCTCAACTAATAACAATGCAATAGCATCTCACCCCCCACCCACTTTCCCTCCAGACTCGTTTCATGTGCTAACGCTAGTTTCCTAGTCAATGTACCCGAGCTATGTAATCCAGTAACTCCAATGAGGGATGCGTTAAACTCCCACCTTCGTTATTCCGACTCTGTAGTCGGATCGCTCCTTATCTACACCCTTGAAGGCATTAATCAGTGCATTGATGTGTAACCCATTTTAATTTGTGGGAAGTTCCGTGGCTATAAACCCCTCCAGTAACGCATTCCATTCCAGTGAGATAGGATTCTTTCTTAGACCCCTGTTTTCTTCCCTTTTAATCTCCGTACCTTCAGCTCTACCCCATCTGATAACTTCGTCATGCCAGCCCTGTATTGTCGGAGCCTTTGTAGCCTTCCATCTCATTGTGATTGCTCTTTTGGCCAGGATTAGTGCCATGTTGGCAAACCGACTTTGCACACCCTTATTCTTATGTTTGGGGCCTAGTCCTAATATACAATATTCAAATGTATCTCTATTCCTCCCCGGGGCTATTTCATGCAATATTTTGTGCACCGTTGCCCAAAGTGGGATAATCGCGGGCAAGCCCATATCATATGCAATAAGTCAGCATTTGAGGCGTGACAGCGAGGGCATGAATCCTTCATGTCCGGAAACATTCTGTGTAGTTTATGGGGAGTCAAATAGGCTCGATGCACCAGCATTGATTGGATAAGTTTAAACTTAGGATTCCGAGATATCTTCTTCGGGTATTCTAGTATTACTCCCCACTCCTTATCTGTCAGTTCTCGTCCTATGTCCCCCTTCCATTTGTCTTTAAGCGCCTGTAGGGAGGTGGCAGCATGCGTTCGTATCCCCCTGTACAATCATTTGGTAAGGTGTCCCCCAGTGCCCATTAGATATAGCATGTACACTAGCTCGTGTGTTGGAGGTTCATTTCCGTCCAGGGCCCAAGTATTCCTAATATATCTACTAAGGCTCGCGTGGAGCAGATACAACGTGTTGGGGACACCTTGCTCCCTTACAAATGAGTCATGATTCATTAGCGTATTATCTGCAAATAGCATCCCCACATTATTTACTCCCTCATCTGTCCATTTGGATATACATCTGCTGGTAATTATCCTAGTCGGTGTGGGGAGCCCCAGTAGTGGGATATTGGGAGCGTAGGGGAGTAGCCCGTTCGTGTAACGGATCGCTTTTCTCCAGTATGTCAAGGCCACCTTTAATAGTGGGGATGTTGTCGTTGGGGGTCTACTATTTGGTATTAACAGCTTGTGTAATTCTCCTCTGTCCCACTCTTGTCTGGTCATCCCTATTTCTTGCAGGTGGCGGCCTGCTATCCAATATGACAGCCATTGTATTTGACTAGTGTAACAGTTGGCTTTAAAATCTGGGACTCCCAGCCCTCCTTTATCCGTGTCTAACTGGAGTTTGAACAATCCTACATGTCTGCGCCCCTGCCCCCAGATCAACTCTACCAATAACGTATCGATCTGTTTGAACACGTGTGCGGGGATGAATATTGGTAGATTTGTAAAAAAATATAATAGTCTGGGAAGCATGACCATTTTAGAGATGACAACTCTACCTGCTACCGATAGTGGTAGGGAGGTCCAAAACGCTTTCTGAGTTTTTAGTGTTGTAATCGCCCAGGTCAAGTTACCGTCTAATAGATCTTTAGCTTCCCTATAAATGTGTATCCATAGGTATCGGAAAGTGACTGCAGCCGCGGGGAACGTCCAGTTGCCGAAGCGGAGGGGGTGTATTTGTGTTGTATCCGTAAAGTAATATGCATACGATTTGGATTCATTGATGGATAACCCTGATAGTGTTTGGAATGTATGGAATATTGTGGGAATAGGCTCATTATCTCCTTGAAGGTTGTTAAGGTAAAGTATTATATCATCTGCATATGCAGAGATAACATGTGTGGTAGCCCCATCATTGATCCCTTTGTCTATTGCTACTGTCCGTAATGGCCAGTGGTTCTAATGCTAGTATGAAGAGCAAGGCGATAACGGCCATCCTTACCTAGTACCTCTCGCTACTCTATACTGTTGGGAGACGTGGGCTCCCGTGCGGGCACGTGCCGTTGGATTAGTGTATAGGAGATTTACCCATCGCACATATTCATTCGGGATACCAAACCTCTTAAGGGTTCGCAGCATACAATTCCAGTGGAGAGAGTCGAAAGCCTGTCTCAGGTCAAGGGACACGCACCCCATCTTGGCGTTCTCACTGGGTGCTCGTGTGAATACTTGGTGTAACCTTCTAATGTTGAGGGCTATACTCCGTTCAGGTACAAACCCGCACTGGTCTATATGTATCAGTTTTGGTATGTATGGGAGAACCCTATTTGCTAGAATTTTACTTAGTATTTTATAGTCCGTATTTAGTAGTGAGAGAGGGCGGTAGCCCGCCATATCTCTGGGGTCCCTTCCTGGTTTCGGGAGGGATGCCACTAGTGCTTGTAGTGTGGTGGGCAGGAGGGAGCCGGTTTCCAATGAAACTTGGTATAGTGTTTGTAAGTGAGGGACCAATAATGCTGAATATGCGTCATAAAACTCTACTGGCAGTCCGTCTATGCCAGGTGTTTTGTTACGGGGGAGATCTTTGATTGCTGCTCTAATTTCAGCTTTCGTTATAGGTTTAGCTAAATCTTTTTTATGATCATCCGTCAGTTGGGGAAATCGGAGTTCGTCTATAAAGGATTCGTACTCTTCGTCTGGAAGCTCCGCAGGAGGTGCATACAGTGTCTTGTAATAGCACTTAAATGCCGTGTTTATGTCAAATTGCGAGTGTACTGACGTCCCCTCTTGGGTAAATACCTCTGCAATGGGAGCCGCTGTCGGCGCATCCCTCGTAATCCTTGCTAGGAGAGTTCCCGCCCGGTCCGCTTCCGCATGCTGCTTCTGTGTGTACGTGCGGTAGTCTATAATGCGGAGCTGCTCAAGGAGTTCCGCGTGTCATATTTAAGCCTCCTGCAGGTCCTGTTTGCATGTATCATCCAGGACTGCCTCCTGTTCTAGCCTACCCAACCAGTCTTCCAATTCTCAGAGCTCTGTTTCCAGGGTCAGGCGAGACCCCACTCTCGTGCTAATCGCTACCCCCGTATCACTGTTTTAAAGGCCTCCCACTCCATTTGCCGTGAACTAGCAGTTCCCATGTTTTCTGTGAAATAATTAGTGATGGCTGTGAACAGTGTGTCGCGGAAATTAGGGTCTTCGAGGAGCAAAGGCTGCAACTTTCAGGTCGGGACCGGTGTGGGAATTTTCCCCCAAGAGAAAGTAACCTCTAAAGGGTTGTGATCAGACAATGTTTTACCCAAATAAGTAGTGTTGACCACATTTGGTAGCAAAGGTATTGAGCAAAATACTCTGTCTATACGTGTGTGTAACCTGTGTGGTGGGGAATAAAATGAATATTCTTTACTGGCCGGATTACGTTCCCGCCACACATCACACATGATCCATCCCTCCGCCCAGCCTTTCAGAGCCTCTGCCTGTTTTTTGCATCTTGTTCCCTGTAGTGGTGGGTGTGAGCGATCCAGGTCCACATCCAGTACTGTATTGAAGTCCCCTCCCAGAAACCAAGGATATGCATCCCATCCTGTTAATGCAATATTAAGTATCCCCAAGAATTTATCTTGTTCTGCGTTGGGGGCATAAATGCTACCCAGTACTATGTGTTCTCCGTCTAAGGTACCATGTAGTAAAACATATCTGCCATTGGAGTCTATTCTTTGCTCAAGTAGTATGAAAGGGGTGCCACTTCTAATCCAAATTGCAGCCCCACGGGCGAATGCAGAGTAAGATGTATTAAATAATTGACCTCTCCACTTCTTCTTCAATTTAAGAGCCTCGGAATGGGTAAGGTGAGATTCCTGCAAGAAGGCAATGTGGGTTTTTCTCCTATTAAGCTGGGCATATATTCTATGTCTCTTATGCACCGATCCTAGTCCTCTAATGTTCCAGGACGTGCATGTGTATTTACCAGACGTAGCCATGTAGTGTTGGATGACCTGAAATTCGGAGTATTCCCACCCTCGCGTGTTGCCTAGGTAAGTACACAATCATGAATGAGTCTGCAGCTATACTACCCCTGAAAGCTCCCAATACAAGGTTCCCCCATGTAACAATAGAGGACCAAACAAGAATAACATGTTCAACGTGAACCCTATGCATCTGATAACATAGTGCAGTTGCCAAGGGGGAGGTGGCGACCGCCAATCTGTGAATGGGCATTTCACAATACACTTGTAATAAAATAAACATTGCTATTTGCCGAGCCCGGGCCCCATCATTTGACATTTATAAACTACATTGTGACCATCCATAAACATGTGCAATATTTCTTATACTCATCTGCACTGCCAGGGCCGCTGCACTCATTAAACTTGCGTTTCAGCCCACATATTCGTTTGCAGTCTGTGGGGTAATGGAAGGGAATAGCGCCAGACTGTTCTCAGAGTCTGAGTGTACAGTCGTATCTTCAGCTGAATCGATCGATTCAGCTATGGAGTTCGCATCTTGTTCGTCCAGCGCCGCCGCTGCCAGTATCGCTGATTTTTGACTTTCCAATATCTGCTCTGGATGCTCTGGAGAAGGGTTCGGTTTTGTAGTAGTGCAAGCCTTCCGGTCTCTACCCATCACGTTTCTCCCAATCCTCCGGGGGTTACCTGGCTTTTGCTGGCACGCTTGGGATGAGCCCTGTGAGGCTCCTAGGGATAGGGTGACTTCCGCCCATTCGGCTGCTTCTTCTGGACTGTCAAAAAAGAGTGCCTTCTGCTCATAGGGAACCTTCAAACGGGCAGGGAACAAGAGAGCATATTTTAAATTATGAGCTTGGAGTGTCTTTTTTACATTCTGGAATGTGGTTCGCTGTTTCTGAACCGCTACAGTAAAGTCCGGATACAGTGAGACACGTTTATTTTCAAATTGAATTGGCGCGTTTTCTCTTGCAGCGCGAAGTAGCGTATTGCGTTCTTTGTAATTCAATATGCGCGCTATTATCAGTCTAGGTGGTGCACCAGGGACAGGAAGTCGAGTCGGTATTCTATGCGCTCTTTCTACACTGTACAGGTCCGTAAGGCCCTCTGGTGCAACGTGTTCGCGCAACCACCGCTCTATAAACTGAGTAGGGTTTGAGCCTTTGCTTCGTTCTGGTATTCCAATAATTCTCACATTATTGCGTCCGGACCGACCCTCCGCATCATCGACTCTGTCCTGCAGCCCCGCTAGTTGGCGCCGTAGCTGCTCAATTTGAGTTGTATGCACTGTGTGCTGCGGTGCCATTTCGTTCAACTGCATCTTATTATTCTTTACGGTCTCCGCCATTTTAATATGATCGGCTTTCAGTAGCGTAAAGCTCGTGGTGAGGGCGCTCACCTGTTGTTCTATTGCTGTACGGGAATCACGCACTTCTTTTAGAATAAAATCCAACTTATCCATTGGGGTCCCCTGCGCTGTTGGTGGGACAAAGTCCTGTTCAGAGCATTGCGTCAGTTCATTTTGCATTGTAGTTTCAGGTCCTCCTGACATGAGGGGTTCTGGTTGTTTGCCCCTGGTGCGTCCCATTCCTCATCGCACCTTAAGCCTTGATCTGATCGGGCACTGGGCAGTTCACTGTGTGTTGCTCTTAACTTGTGTCCACTATCTTTAAAGGGTGGATACTCCACCGATCAGTGACCCATACTCCAGCACGCTTCTTTGTAAGAGTCAATGTTTGCACCCAGGCCCCACCTTTCTATGTTTCTGGCAGTCAGAAAATATCAGGCTGTGGCTTAGTCCAGGCTGTATAGTGCTCAGAGTGGCTGCAATAAGATGTATATAACACTGTATTAGGCGGGCTTGTAGCGTATAGTTGTGATGGGGGCTCGCTCTAGTACTTTGTAACGTAGTACCGCTGTATTGTGGAGCTGCTCTATTTGTCTGCTCAACAGTGTGAATGATTGCTCTGGCGATCACTGTTTTCTCCTCCGTGTGCAGCCTTAGTATTGCAATCGTCAGGCCACGCCTGTAGCATTCGCAGCACCCATAGCCCGCTTACTCACCGCCAGCCACAATGCTCCTGGGCCCTTTTGTGGAAGCGCTTCTCTGCTCCGCTGTCGTGCTTCGAGACGGATAAATAGAGGCCGCTGTGTCGCCTTGCATTTACCCAGGCAATCAGGCTCTTACCAGGACGACAGATACGTTGAAAAAGGGAGTCACGCCGCGTATACAAGGCCTCCCGTTCCACCTCCTATCCACCGGGTTATTTTTAGTGATGCGCTCCGCGTCCCGGGTCCTGGCTGCTACTACTGCAGGGCACCTAATTTCCACTCAGTTCTCGTTTTTGGCTGTAACCGGCCATCGGCCCGCAATCCGATATCTTCTATTGGGCGTGCTGCAGTATTACGCTTCCGGTGATATCCGATATAAGTATCTCGGCAGTTCAGCATATGTGGTGCGTGTACTATAGCTATAAGCCCGTTGTGCTGCTCTGCAGTGTGGCATCTCAATGTTTCAGTCAGGCATAAGCAGAGGTCGCTATGCCGCCCTCGGGTCTCCTCCGCAGTCATTCCCCTCACATGTTATTGTTTACTCTTTCGCCGGGGCGTGAGGCATTTGCATATCTGATTAGTTTATGGTGAATCCCCGGTGTGATCGGTCTCCGCCCGCAGTCCCATCCGGGCCGTGTCCACCATCTTGATGGCTCAAGAAAGGCTTCCCTCTACTCCGTACCTTATGGCCACGTATCTCGGCCACCGTATTCTACAGGTCTCCTCCGTCCAGCACAACGGGGGTCAGGAGCCGCCCTGCTCCGCAGGGCCTTTGTTGGTGGTACACAGTGCAGTACCCAGCTGCTGCGGTATCCCCACCGCTCCGAAAGAACCCCTCCGCGAAGGCCCCTCCGCGAACGTCTCACTCGTGGATCGCAGGCTGTCGCTGCCTCTCCGCCTCCAAAGTCCGTAGCGCTCTCCCGGAAAGCGGCTATTTTGGTTTCGTCGCGTGCCCCAGCACCTCAGAGAGCCTTTGTTTGTTATTAAAAGTGCAGATGGTCAAACAATGACAGGATTATTGAGGTGATTCAGGGCCTGGCTCGGAGCTCAGCTATACTGCGTCCGCCATGCTTGGCCGAATTTAAACATCATTTAGGGCATGGATGGCGTTTGACTGAAATGCAAAATGTTTTTTTTTGGTATTTCACTTTTTTTCATGTGTGTTAAATAAATGCCTTTGTTGGATGTGTGTGGTTGTTGTAACTTGCAAACCTTTTTTAGCCCTGTGGATTTTCATTTTTGGCATTGTTGCATTAAAGCTGTGTTGTTTAGTATGCCTCCTTTGTCTGGCCAGTGTGTGAGTGTGTTTGTAATAGTGGGCCAGCATTTGCCTTGGCTGAGCCTCCCCATGTGGCCAGGGGCCATTTTGTAAAGTCTGTGTCCATATAGGCCTGATTGAGTTCATTGTTTTCCAGGCCTCCTGCTTGTTGTTGTGAGTGACCATGTGGCTGGTGCCCATTTTGTGGTGGCAGTTAGTGTGCTTTTGCAATAGGCCTGCAAGTCTTTCCTTTGTTCCTCTTGGCTTATTGTTCCATCCATTGTCATTTGTCACCTGCAGCTCCCTGAATGCTGCATCTCACGTGATGCACAATGCCAAACCGTTACATTTGTATTTTTGTTGTTGTTCTTCTTCTTTCCTATCCTTCCTGAGTGTACTATACAATACACCATGAAAGCCCTTGTTGTTTCAAAGTCTCACAAATGGCTACACTGTATTGTTAATTGTTTTAATAACTGAGGTAATAAATGTAATAATATAAATAACACTAACAAATGTGACCACACACTAAGTTATATTATATTTGTTTGTTCTAGTAGTAATTGAACCACAACAATGAATGCCACGTTTCACTGATGTTCTTCTTGCTTCTTTGTTTTTAGGTGCACAAAAGAGGAGGAGACAACATCACCCATTGTACTGCCAGACAGAAGTCCTGCTGCGCACGACGTCATGTGACGTTTGACCACAGATATCTCTTCAACTTGTGCCACTGCATGCTGCTGACATCTTCAAGATGGCCCCAAAGAAAGGTACCAGGTCCAGCACCAAGAAAGTTGCCAGTGAGAAGAAGGCACTGCCACTTACCACCACCGGTATGTCGCCCAAGACCTTTTTTGGAAAACCAAAAATTGCGCCTGCAGCAGCGGTGTCCAGGGAGCAAGCTGGGAGCAGCACCCCTGCATCAGTGGACTCACCCCACCAACCTAGGCCCAAGCCCATGTCTGTCGCAGAGGCAGCCAGTCTAATCACGACAACGCCGATGAGCAGTGATGTTGAAATTGACTTATCGTTATTGCAAAGTAGTACCAATTAATGTAGGAAACTCAGATAAGTGGGCAACAACATCAGCAACCACCCCCAATAGTAGTTGTTCCTCCCGAAGTAGGGGCAGTTCAAGAGATCGAGCTTCCTGCAGAGGAAGAAGAAGAGCAAGCCACTCTTTCAGAAGATCCATTGTCTTCCAGATCCACAGCAAGGAAAAGGAGGGTTAGTCCATCAACTTCTTCTGCAAGCCTCCCTTCTGATGATCTAGACACCACTTGGAAGCCACCTCAGTCTGAGAGTGAGACACGCCATGCAAGGCTAGGGAAAAGGAAGGTTCCAGAAAGCCATAGAGTTATGGAGGTAGATGTAGAAGAGGAGGATGATGATGACGAGCCAGTCATCATGGACATTAGCCCCGCGCCAGTGGAGACCGACATTACCCCATCCCAAATTGCTGTGAGGGATGTGGCACGGACACCACTTACACAGATAGCACCAACACCACCTACAGCCGCCATAGTTATAAAGTCCCGGCAGCGACCTACATCCACCACAACAACCACCTCAGTATAAGTAGGTACTGCAGAGAGTCAAACGTCACGCCCACCTACCAGTTCATCCGACATTGCAAGTGGCATCAGCAGCATCAGAAAGTTGACCTCCCCAGTTTGGGACTTCTTTTCGGTTAGCAGGAAGGAGGTGAACATTGATATAAGCTCCATTTGTGGAGCAAGTGTTAGTCGGGGTAAGCTTGGTACAAACTATGGTACCGTAGGCCAAACAACCCATCTGAGAAAAGACCATTTGATCCAAAGGGAGGCGCATTTTAGCGGCCAAAAAACTGTAAGTGTTGTTGGTGGAGGGGATGAAGAAGATCCGATCACGGTGAAAGGTG
This sequence comes from Calotriton arnoldi, assembly GCA_963921515.1. Lineage (NCBI taxonomy): Eukaryota > Metazoa > Chordata > Amphibia > Caudata > Salamandridae > Calotriton > Calotriton arnoldi. Next base: position 265,463 of record CAWUFW010013621.1, on the reverse strand, counting down.
AACAAGAGAGAGACATTTTCTCTGGTACACAAAGCAGCCCTGTCCCCAGCAGTGCAGTGGTACCGCCCACGTCATCATCAGCAACATCGCAATGGCTGAGACACCAAGGGGTCCAAGGCAAGAGAGTACCGCGACAAAAAAACGTGCATTGATCCTAACAATATCTGGTCTCAAGAAGTCACCTCCATCAGTGCACCAGAAAAGAAAAAAACCCAGGCTACCATTCTCAGCATGTTTAGGTTGGAGGGGCAGAACGAACGCAACCACCCAACGGCACGTTTGTACAACGCGAAGTTGGCTAAAGTGTTAGCTCTGGTCCTCCTCCCTTTCTCTTTTGCGGAAGGGGTGAGTTTTCTTGAATTTGTGGCAGCCATCTGCCCGAAATGGAAGGTTCCCAGCCGGTCCTATTTCGCCAGAGTTGCTGTTCCAGCACTACAACACGACGTGCTGGAACTGCTTGGACAAGCTTTGCAGCAGAGTGCTGTTCACATTATCCACCTGACAACAGACATGTGGACCAGTTGCCAAGCCACTGATTACATGTGCACCACTGCACACTGTATCTCTTTTGTGGGGGTTAGAGAAAAAATATCTGCAGGTGTTGACACTGCTGAGATTTTTAATGCCGCTCGGAAACATGCAACTGTAGGCATGTTCGCCATTGAAAAATCTCATACTGCTGCAAACATTTTGAAAGACTTGACAACAAGGTCTTTGACTGGCTGCGACCAAGAGGGCTTAACATTGGTTTTGTTGCCACAGACAATTGCAGTAATATAGTTAAGGCCATGGCCGATGGTGGCAATTTCAGGGTCCTGTGTCTAGCGCACTGCATTAATATCATTGTTCAAGACTTTCTGAAAAAAGAAGACCAAGTCAGCAACTTACTGACCACCTGCAGAAGAATCTGCACACATTCCAGCCATTATTTTAAAGCCCGGAAGCAGCTGAGGATCATACAACGTGATAATAGGATGCCAGTTAAAGCGCTCATCCAGGAGGTGCCAACAGGTTGGAACTCAACTTATTACATTTTTGAACATTTGTTTGAGCAGTACAGACCAATCAATGAATATGTCATGCAAAGAGGGGATGCTACTGTGAAAGGTATGATCATTGAGATGGACCAATGGGGCCTAGTTAAATGCCTGACAGAGATGCTACTTCCTTTCGAGGTCTTCACACGTGAAGTCAGCAAGGAGGACTGTACTATGGGCCAAGCTATCCCATGTTGCACATGCTACAGGAACAGCTGAAGGGGGTGTCTGCAATGTACGCTGGTGTGGAGGAAAAAAAAAGAAGCATATGTGTTGGTGGAGAGCTTAACCCTTCGCTTATCTGAAAATACTAGGGTGCAAAGAGGCATTGTGTCATCCAACCATTACATTTGTGCCACAATTCTTGACCACAGTACAAACCATTTCTGCACACTTTCATTCCTTTTACAGACGGGGATGTTGCCAGCTACAAAACTTGGATAGCTGTGCAAGCCAATCAGCTAGAAAAAGAATGGCCAGGAATTAGAGGCCCACTCCTCCAGGGCACAACAAGTACTGCAGGTCAGCCTTCAAGTTCAACTTCAGAGTCTGAGGGCAGTGCGGTTGGCTCACAGCAGCCAAAACCACCAACAACACCAAGAACAACATCAACAACAACAAGAACAGGAACATCAGCCCCAAAATCAGCACAGGAAAGGTTTCTACAGGCAGGGCTTAAGTCCAGTGCTGAGGCAAAGGCAAAAGAGGCCAAGAAAAGCGGAGCACCCATGAGCATTGAGCCAATGGTCCAGGCCTAACTGGATGACCCAACAGAGGTCTACTTTGATCAAAACCCATTGCTGTATTGGTATGGGAAAAGGCGCCAATGGCCAGTGCTCAGCAGGCTGGCGATAAACTATCTGGCTTGCCCTGTCACAAGTGTCTCTGCTGAGCGTGTTTTCAGTGCTGCTGGTGCCGTTCTGACAGTGAGAAGGACCAGTCTCTTGCCCCAAAATGTGGAGAGGTTAACCATGATCAAAATGAATCAGCACTTTATACCACTGGATTACCCCATACCTGAAGTAGCACAGCAGGAAGATGATGACGGCAACTCAGGTCATGGAAGTAGTGTGTTAGGTGACCTACTTCTTGGTGAACCACCAGAGTTTGAGGACCAGCTCTACTTCCCTGACAACTAGGCTTTCAAGTTACTTTCTTTCATCCTTTGACGCCCAAAAAAAAGCCCCCAAAAAAGATATAGCTAAAGAATACTATTTACTTTATTATTTGTGTCTGTCACTGTCTTTCTGGTTCGAATCACAACAGATCCATCACCACCGTCTTACTCTTTTATTGCCGGATTGGAGTTGCAACTGTGTGCAGTTAGTGAAGAAGTAAGTCCACTCCTTCTGTCTCGCCCTAAATCCATTTCCCTCAAGCCAGACATTGGATGGTGAATACATGCAACAAATGTGAAATGTGTGCCTGCCTCGAATCCAAACCTGACTATATATCTATCCTTTCCGAGCCTAGAGGGACTTCCCCGGAAGAACAGGTAAATGATGGCATGCATTGCACGCTGAGGGATTGGTGTTTGCTGTGCATGATGTTTACTAGTATTCTACACACAAAAAAGTGACAAGTCAATCTTTCCCTTCTTGTTGTTCAATAACAAAATTGTACTACTGCAGACCGATCCATTGCATTTTGAGTCTGGACGAGTCTGGACTCACTAGTGACACTTTTGGTACAGAGTTGGACACCATGAGTGTACCATACTCGCAGTTAGTAGGATCGGAGCTGCTTGATGGAATAACTCGGGCGTCAAGTGGCCTAAAAGGTAAACAACAACACCAGACCTACCTGCCTGTGTAGTGGTGGAGGCGAATGTGGTGGTGTGACTGACAGCTGTGCATTGATTTTGTTACTTAATTTAGAAAATGCTATGTTGCTGAGTGGGTATGTGTGCTCAGTGCTATCTGGCTCAAATTCGAAGCTAAGTGGAGGTTGGGTGAGGGGGCCTGTTCCTTTTGTTGGGGGTAACTGCTGGAAACAGACATGATTTAGCCATGCTGCCTCTGAAAGTTTTGTTGCACTCCTCCTTAATTATGCAGTTTAACTTTTCTCCTTAATTTTTCAATATCCTTTTTGTTTTTCCATCTACAGGCTGGCCTTTACCCTGTGCTATACTGTCTTACCTTACCAAACCGCATCTGCCAGGCACCCAATGTTTTACAGACGGACAGTCCAAGGAAGGACCAAGAGGAATGCAGAGATGCAACTCCCAATTTGGCAATAATTATAGTATCATTTCATTTGATTCATTTTTTCTCTTCAATCATTACGACTGTGTGTGTTGTTTATGTTTGCTTATATTTGACTCCTACAGATATTTATTTTATTTTATTTGCTATCTTTCAAAGGAAGCCAAGTACAACAGAACATAAAATGTATGTAACTTGTGTCTCTCTGGGGGCAGAAAGGCAAGGCAACCGCATAATTAATAATATACTGCCCTGTACTAGTATAGTACTACTCATCAAGTCATCATCATGCATGCATTTCCTTTTTCTCCCTTAACAGATTTATGATGGTCAGCTGCCAAGATGAATGTGTGTTGTCCATGTGTAGTGTTTGCCTTTGTCAAACCTTTCCCTCAAATCCCCCTTCCCAACCATTCATCAAACCCTAACCCTCTTCCCCCAGGCTATGTGATTTATATTGAGGTGTGACTAAATTAAATTTACACCAATCTTCTTCTGCTCTAAGTATATATACTATAGCCCACACTGGCAATATATAGAGATTAGATTGCCCACCTATGCACAGTATTCGGTGTTCAATTTTTTTCCAGAGGAACATAATCCATCATAATATAATTGCCAGCATCGAGTCATCAATCATCCTAGTTCCAGCACTAAAGGTTACGCAGCCGCTTGTCCACTTCATGGCTCGAGTTGACTTCAGTTTGTAACTTGTACTAGGCTAGCCCTCCATTCTGTTTTATTTTACTTTAGCATTGCTTATCATCATGGTTTCTTGTTTGGCAGTCTTCTTGTGTACTGTACTTCTACTACTCGTTCCCTAGTCTCCCTCAGGTGACTGACTGTCTCATTTTCAGTTTTTGCAAATGCTACTGTCAGTGTCTACTACTACTACTACCACCATGGCACCTTGGGAAACCAAACCATCACTTTGCAGCCATTGCTTCGCCTATAAAGTATAAACATCAATCACAGGTAAGAGAAGAAGTGTGGGGGAGGCATAATGTATATATTATGGAAATTAATTAATTCACAAACCCACACCCTTCCTAGTCCATAGGGGTTTTAGTTGCAGACTGCATAGACATGGAGGAGAGACTGACAGTACTAGTAGGACAAGAGAGGGTACTGCATCTATCTGTTTGTGTGTTACACTATTGACAGATTTCAATCAAAAACCGGCTGCGGCCCTGCAGCAAAGGAAACAGTGCGAAGTAAAAGAGTAACCCCCCCCACAAAAGATTTACATCATATGTAAACTATAAATAATTTATTCCCCTAACAAATAAACTAGAATGAAAAAACCACAACACCTGACCCACTCCTCTCCCTAACCCCAACCAATGTCCAGCAGTAAGTCCAATTGTCCATAAATTAAAAAATCAAAATGTCCATTAAAAAAAACAGGTTTTCCCCAACGCCCAATTCCTACCCACCAAAAAAAGATTAAAAAAGGGGCAAGGGTCAAGATGGGGGTCTAGCGGTGGGCTCGCCGGATCTTCCGCCCTAGGGTGTTTAACCACTCCACAATCCTGGCCTCTAGGCGTGCCATCCGGAGGAGCATGTGGCGCTGAAATGTCTTGCATGAACAACAGGGGTGGGCAGCAGTGTTTGATGTGTGGCGGGTGGGCGGCTGCCAGACCATGGCGCCGTACCACCGGAGGCACTGGGGGGGCCTGGCTGTGGCCCGGGGCATTGGAGGAGGCTGCAGCTGCTGCCTCCTCCTCCTCCTCCGCCAGAACCACCAGCCGCCGATATTCGTCCCGGATGGCCTCCAGCTTCTGTTGCTGGGCCCTGGCTGCTAACTCCTGCCTGGTGGGTTGTTGTGGTTGGGAAGCAGTAGCTATATCAAGAAAGAAAAAAGACAATTGTAACCAATACTCTTAGCAAAACAGTAACAAAAAATTATAGACATAAAATTATAGTGGTACATTAGCACTAGCAAGCATAGTACATAACATTTGTGGTATCCTCCCACTTCCTCGTCCCCTAACATTTGTGTGAGTTTCAGGCATTACTAGGCACTATGGAGTAGGCAAGTCTTCTTCTCTCTCTTGTTTAGCCAAATTAACCTTGTAGGCATGCCAGCTCAGTCAGCTTGCGCCCTAGACAGACATACTCATGTCACAGTCACAGACTCATGTTACTTTATTACTGTCTACAGGTGGGGCAGCTGTACTACACAATTATCTATTTTTCTATTATGCCCATACTCTGTTAAATCAATGGCAACTGCTCAATTTCACTTTCACCCTGCTCCTACAATGAGGCAGATGATATCTGATTACTAATATGAATGATGATATACGGGACGACGTGAGGTACTACTATTGTTTGATTGTGTAACCATGCAGCCGATAGGCCACCCATGGCTGACATGGTCGAAATGACATAGGTAGGGAGCGGGAGTGGGCCTCGGAATCGGAGGGAGGTGATTGATAATGGGTGGGTACATACATACACAATATATATGTTGTGCTTGCAAACTACTGTGAGTCAAGGGAGTATTCTGAAATACAACCTTGAATCAAAAACCTTGACAAAAAACAGTCCTCGTTTCTTCCCAGTGATTTTTCCATTTATCATTGCATTGCTCTTCTAGCATTATTTTTTTATTCTAATCTTCACCCTTGGCTTTGCTACTCTGGCACGGTTTATTTTTCTTTTACATTTTCTTCATCCAGTCTCCACCTATGCTATGATTGAATACCATCCAGGCATCCATCCATTCAAAGTAAACATAGCTATCATTCATCTTAATCTCAACAAACCTTTCACCAACAACATACATTTGTCATTTCTTTTAACCACCACCCATGCGTCCTTGCTTGCCTTTGAGTTTGGCACATCAAACCCCCCAGAGGATTCCTTTCACCCATACAGTTTCACCCACCCAGGCAGGCATCCTTTCTTTCACCTTTCACCCATCCTTCAACCACCCATGCATCCTATCAGCCACCTTTGCACCCTGGGCCCCCTTCCTTCACTCATGCATCCTTCGCCTCCAGTCATATATTGCATGTCACCCATCCTTCCTCCTTCCATCCTTCTTTCCCTTTTCGTTCAACCCATCCATCAAGGTCGTCTGACTCTTAGTCTTCTTCATAAAACTTTGCCAGCTGAGTTGAAGTCAGATCGAAGAGACCATTAGTTACTCAACTCCCGTTGCTAATGCTATTGCTAATGCTAAGTAAAGGGTGTCTTCTTCAACCTTTGTTTACAACAACTTAGTCTCTCTCAACAGTACAGTGTACACCCTTGCAGCGAGTGTATTGTCAATAAGTAAGGAATATAACTTACCACCACCCACCACTGCTGCTGGCTCACGCCCTGCAGCTGCCTCATCTGCTGCTCCCTCCTTACTGGCGTCGCCTTCGCCGCTGGCCCCAGCACTGGTGGTCGGTTTGCCTAGAAAAAACATTGCACATTTTTTAGATGTCATATACGTCTCCCCCTATTTTTTTTTTCCACTACCAAGATTGAAAATACAATGCATACATACATCACACACATCACTAGTACAATTCGGGTACTAGAGTAGAGTAGACAGTATGTCCTATCCTATCAAAAATAATAAAATATCTAGTTGGGCATTTTTTTGGTGGCAATTTTCGAAAAGCCTCTCAAGAAGAGGACACCCAAAAGGACGGGACTCAGTGGCTAGAGCTATTGGTGAATCTGAGTTTTTGAAAAGAAAATGAGTGGTTAACTGGGCGGACAATTGATCATGAGGTCTCCTCTCTCTTGGCTGGAAAATATTATGGTGCCCTCCTCCTCCTCCTCATACTTTTTTCCAGCCATGGTTCACCATCAACTGCTGCTAATAATAGTACTAGGCGTAGACGAGACTTTGGGGTGTCCAAGGTGACCATCATTTTATTTACTGATTGAGCATGAGAAAGAAAGTAAGAAAGCCGTCTAATTTCAACAAACATGCGTAGAACACCTTAGTTGGGCATGCAATCTGCACAGCAGAGTAGTAGTACTAGTAGTAGTAAGGACCAATGTGTTCTCTCAGTCTTACAGTAGTACCACCACTAGGCAGTCCACAAAATATAAGGGGAGAGGGAAAGCTGACTGAAAAACCAGAATAAAGCAAGCTACAGATAGACTAGTAGTACAGAGTCAGAGGCAGTTAGATTTGATGGGAAAAAAAACCCAGGCACTAGAAATATAAATAACTAAGCTGGTAGGTTATGCAGAGATAACAAGAATTTAGAAACAGATAGATCGAAGAAGATTTGGTAAAAAATAGAATTAGGAAACGGAAATAATAGTTTGAAAAAAATAAGGTGCAGTAAAAGTTAGGGAAAATATATAATAATATTAACAGCAGGAGAACTTACTGGGGCCAGCAGAGCCATCTGCAGAGGAACAATCGGGGAGGCACCTCCAGCTCCAGCCTCAGCAAACCCCGTCTTCTTCTTGCCCCTGGATGCTGATCATGTAAGACATCATTAAAGAGATAAAAATTGATTGGTGTGATATAAATATAAAAAAATTGCTCAAAAAATATTTTTTGATAGGAAACGGCAATTGCAATAAAATTGACCTATCTAATCAGATCGACTAGTAGTAGACTAGTATCGCGGTCGTGGACCGTCCTGTATTTATTATTCCACAGTTCCATTCCGATTCCAGAATCCTAAGTACCACCTAGCGCGCATATTCCAAAGACTTTGGAATGAATTGCCCAAAAATTATATTTGCTTCTTCTAAGTTTCGATCTCATTCGCAATCATCAACCCCCTTTGACGGGCCAATTCACTAAGTCTGCATTTATTTTAGTCCTCAAAAAAGCATAGATGGACGCATGCATATTGGTTGGTTGCTGAGTTGCTATATTATTCACTCACTAACAAACTACAAAAGGTTCTACTAAGGAGTCATCAGCACATGAGAGGAGGACGTGTCACGTGGACCGCTAAAAAATTTCCAACTAATACTAAGTAACTAACTAACTACCTACCACTATCTTAGTGACAGGACAAAGGAAAGGAGTCTTTCTAGTCTGCATTACCTAACTTAAGTTCTCTAACCTCTCTTACATAATCAGCCCAAGCGAGCGCAAAGTTGCAAACGAGTAAGATTAGTAGCGCCGAGCACCTGTGTAGAAGAATAACAATCACATAATATAAGTTTTTAAATGTAACTTACCTGCATGTAAGCAGCAGGAGCATTCTTGCTATTTGGGAAAAAAATAATATTTGCAATAACACAGAACAGAACACACAATAGTAATATAATTAGCTACTCACCAAGCCCCACGATCTCAACACCTAGCAGGTCCAGCAGGTCCTGCTCCCGGTCCAGGATGTCAGACCACCGGTGCGTCAGTTGGTTATGGGTGCGCCGGACCTCAGAGCAACGAAACACTGCCCGGCGCACCCTCACCCACCGTCGGTGACGCTCTTGGATCCCGTACCCGGAACCAGGCCTGCTGCCTGCTGCCAGGGTTAAGGGGAGGTGGCGCTGCACAAAAAAGATGAGTGCAGCCACCTCCACCTCAGAGAATAAGGCCGGGGCTGCAATCCTTCCGGGCGCCGCCTTCCGCAAGGAAGGCGGCTCCTCCTGTTTCCCCGGGAACTGGAGGAAGCACTCTTTGTAGTCTTGGCCATCGTTCTGGGGGGCTGCGGTCAGAAAAAGAAAACGTAGGAGTAAAAAAATTAAGTCAGGAGAAAAAGAAGGGAAGAAAAAAAAAAGAGCAAGTAATAGAAAAACATTACTAAACGCAGTAAAACACAAAAAGTAGAAAAAAACCGCAAAATATACACTTGGGAAGAGAGAGGGATAGATATTGAATTGAAAAGATCAGAAAAAAGTTTTAGGGACAAAGGATTGGAAAGATTTAGGGAGGATTGAAAAACAGGCCATAGAACCATAACCAGACAAGAAAAACAAGATGGCCGCGCCCATATGCGACCACGTGGTGAAGTCCGCCCGATATTTCTCCCCGAACACACAATCTGTGTTGCCGAATGTCTGAAACGTCTCTCAAGCGTGCGGAACAAGAAACTCTGCATGCTCGCGGAACTCTGCGTAGCATTGTGGAGTTTTTTTACCGCTTCGTGGAGTTCAGCGTAGCGTGGCTACACGAGTTCCGGCTGGGCTTAGTACTTACACACCCACTCAATGATTCATAGGTCTACACACATCCCCTCACTCACCTATGCAGCCACTCATACAGCCACTCACCCACTAATACAGCCAATGTCATATCCACTCGTACACCCATGCAGCCATTAACGCACTGTCAGTCACTCATAGAGCTACTCACACACCTACTCACTCACCCATACAGTCAATCACACAGCCACTTACTCACTGATACAGATACACACTCAGACACTCACTTACTCATACAGATACTAACACATACTCAGTCACATATACAGTCACTGACACAAGCACATACATTCAGTATCACAATCCCTCACTCACACATACAGTCACTCATATACTCCAACACTAACAAGGACTGCCTTTTACATATGCAGTTACTCACCCATATACCACTGACACATCCATTTGCTCACCGACACGGTCATACATGCACTCAGTCACCTATACAGTCCCTCACTTATGCACTCACTAACCCATATAGCCACTGACTCACCCACTGACTCATCCATGCAGGCACTCAATCACCCTCTCACCCACCCACACAGACAATCAGACACCCATACAGGTATTCAGACAACCAATCAATCACCCTTACAGCCACCCACATACCCACTCACCAATCCATACAGACATTCTCACAACCTAGTCACTCACTGAGACACCTAATCACTCACTTATACAGTCACGCACCCACTGAATCATCCATACAGGCACTCATACACCCACTGATTCATTAATATAACCATGTTATATATATTTAACACTCATAAACTTTTTAAAACACTCACAGTCACTGGATGATTTCATCAGTGATGTCATCAGTGATGCCATTTGAGATGTCGTCAGTGATGTCACTGACCATGTCATGAGTGGTGTAATATGTAAGGTCATAAGCAGTGCATTGTGGGGGCATAAGTTATAGTTAGCTCAGCTAACTATAACTGCTGAATTTCTCTGGTTTTGTACGAGTGAAATGCCAGCCTAACTATAACGCCCCTGTAACCTTTGGTTTTTTTCAGTGAATTTCTAAGGTTTTTTAAATTCTATTTCCTAACTCTAGGGTTTAGGGTTGGTATGGGTTTTTGGGTGGTAAGGGAATTTTTAGGGTTTAGGGTGGGTATGGGCTTTGGGTGGCAAGGGAATGTTTAGGGCTTAGGATGGGTATATGTTTTCGGGTGGTAATGAATTTTTTAGGGTTTAGCGTTTGTATTGGTTTTTGGGTGACGTGATTTTTTAGGGATTAGGGTGGGTATGGGTTTTTGGTAAGGGATTTTTTAGGGTTTAGGGTGGGTATGGGTTTTTGGGTGGTAAGGGATGTTTTAGGGTTTAGGGTGGGTATGGGTTTTTGGGTGGCAAGGGAATTTTTAGGGTTTAGTGTGGGTATGGGTTTTTGGGTGGTAAGGGATTTTTTAGGGTTTAAGGTGGGTTTGGGTTTTGGGTGGCAAGGGAACTTTTAGAGTTTAAGGTGGGTGTGGGTTTTAGGGTGGTAATGAATTTTTTAGGGTTTAGCATTTGTATGGGTTTTTGGGTGGCAAGGGATTTTTTAGGGTTTAGGGTGGGTATGGGTTTTTAGGTGGTAAGGGATTTCTTAGGGTTTAGGGTGGGTATGGGTTTTTGGGTGGTGAGGGAATATTTAGGGTTTAGGGTGGATGTGGGTATTTTGGTGGTAAGGGATTTTTTAGGGTTTAGGGTGGGTTTGGGTTTTTGGGTGGCAAGGGAACTTCTAGGGTTTACGGTGGGTATTGGTTTTTGGGTGTTAAGGTATTTTTTAGGGTTTAGGGTGGATATGAGCTTTTGGGTGGGCAGGGAATTTTCAGCATTTAGGGTGGGTTTTTCTGTGGCAAGGGAATTTTTAAGGTTTAGGGTGGGAGTGGGTTTTTGGGGTGATAAGGGAATTTTTAAGGTTTACGGTTGGTGTGTGTTTTTGGGTGGTAAGGTATTTTTTTGGGTTTAGGTTGGGTATGGGTTTTTGGGTGGCAAGGTAGTTTTTCGGGTTTTGTGGTGGTTATGGACTTTTGGGTGGTAAGGTATGTTTTTAGGGTTTAGGGTGGGTATGGGTTTTTGGGTTGCAAGTGAATTTTTAGGGTTTAGGGTGGATATGGGTTTTTGGGTGGCTAGGGATTTGTTAGGGTTTAGAGTGGCAAGGGAATTTTTAACCCCTTCGCTGCTAGGCCTTTTCCCCCCCTGTGCTAAGCCTTTTTTTGGCTATTTGGGGTAGTTCGCACTTAGGCCCCTGTAACTTTTTGACCACATAAGGTATCCACACCAAATGTGAGTCCTCTTCTTCCAATATCATGGGGATTCTAAAGGTACCCAGGGTTTGTGGATTCCCCTGGAGGGGACCCAGAAATTAGCCAAAATATAGCTACATTTTTTGAGCTTTTTGGAAAAATGGGAAAAAAGTGCTGCAAATGAAAGTGTCTGGTTCTGTCCCTGCAAATGGTGTCAACAAAGGGTTTGTGGGGCTGAAATCACCATTTTCCCAGTTTTCAGGGACTGACAGACTTTTGTCAGAAAACCAACATTTTCTACACAGTTTTGGCATTTTACTGGGACATAGCCTATTTTTGCTATTTTTTGTGCTTTCAACCTTCTTCCAGTTAATGGTAGAAATGGGTATGAAAGCAATAATGGATCCTGGAAAGCTATACATTTTAGAAAAGTAGACAAAATTCTGAAATCAGCAAGGGGTCATTTGTGTAGGCAAATAGGAAAAATTGAAAATGAGTTGAAAAAAACAGCCATTTGTGCCAACGTTTTTACCTGTAACGTCTTCTAATTATGACAGATTTTTTAAAGCAATATACCGCTACATCCGCTGGACCTTTCTGGTTGTGGAGATTTTTAGGACTTGTAGGTTCACCAAGAACCCGACGAACCCAGAGCCAATAACTGAGCCGCATCTTGCAATGGTTTTTTATTATGTACCGGGTATATAGCAATTAATTTAAGAAAATATATACAGTGAAAAATCGGGATGAAAGACACCTATGTATTTCTGAAATTGGAACGAATTATAGAGTTTAGAAACAGTAGCTATTTGCACATTTCCCCAATTGTGGGTACCCATACTAGCATGAGAATTATAGGACATTTTTCAAAGTGACTTCTTTTTTACACATTGTCTTTCATTTGGAAGGCAGAAATGCATCGAAAGTCAATAGGTAATAACAGTTGCTCTACAATTCTGTGTTACCGTAAGTCTCCTGATAAAAATGATAACTCACTTGTGTGGGTAGGCCTAGTGCCCGCGACAGGAAACGGCTCAAAACGCAACGTGGACACACTTTATTTTTACAGTGAAAACTGACCCTTTTTTTAGCAAAGTGCCTAGCTGTAGATTTTGTACCCTAGCTCTGCCGGCACCTAGGGAAACCTAGCAAACCTATACATTATTGAAAACTAGACACCCAGGGGAATCCAGGATGGGGTCCCTTGACTGGCTCTCACCAGGTTCTGTTACCAAGAATCCCTTGCAAACCTCAAACTTTGTAAAAAAAAAAACACATTTTCCTCAGATTTCTGTGGTCGAAAGTTCTGGAATCTGTGTGGATCCACAAAATTCCACCCACCCCGCATTCCCCAAAGTCTTCCGAGAAAGATGGTACCTCACTTGTGTGGGTAGGCCTAGTGCCCGCGACAGGAAATGGCCCAAAACGCAACGTGGACACACCACATTTTCACAGTGAAAACGAACCATTTTTTTTGCAAAGTGCCTAACTGTAGATTTTGAACCCTAGCTCTGCCGGCACCTAGGGAAACCTAGCAAACCTATACATGTTTGAAAACTAGACACCCAGGGGAATCCAGGATGGGGTGACTTGTCTGGCTCTCACCAGGTTCTGTTACCCAGAATCCCTTGCAAACCGCAAACTTTGTCAAAAACACCACATTTTCCCCACATTTCTGTGGTGGAAAGTTCTGGAATCTGCGTGGATCCACAAAATTTCACTGACCCCACATTCCCCAAAGTCTTCCGAGAAAAATGGTACCTCACTTCTGTGGGTAGGCCTAGTGCCCGCGACAGTAAACGGCCCAAAACGCAACGTAAACACACCACATTTTCACAGTGAAACGGACCCTTTTTTGCAAAGTGCCTACCTGTAGATTTTGAACCCTAGCTCTGCCGGCACCTAGGGAAATCTAGCAAACCTATACATTTTTGAAAACTAGACACGCAGGGGAATCCAGGATGGGGTGACTTGTCTGGCTCTCACCAGGTTCTGTAACCCAGAATCCCTTGCAAACCTCAAACTTTGTAAAAAAACACATTTGCCTCACATTTCTGTGGTAGAAAGTTCTGAATCTGCGTAGATCCACAAATTTCCTACCACCCAGCGTTCCCCAGGTCTCCCGGATAAAAATGGTACCTCACTCATGTGGGTGCCCCAAGTACCCGTGATAGGCAAGGGCCCAAAACGTATTGAGGAGACATCAAAATGACCTATCACAAAACAACCTGCTTTTGCAAGGGGAGTCACTTGGGTTTTTGGCCCCAGGCTCGGTGGCCATCTTGGGAAACCTACCAAACCCACACATTTCTGAAAACTAGGCACCAGGGGGAGTCCAGCAAGGTATGGCTTGCGTGGGTCCCCCATCATTTTCCTACCCAGAATCCCCTGCAAACCTCAAATTTCGCTGAAAAAATTGATTTTTTCTCAAATTTCTGTGTGGGAAAGGTCTGTAATCTGCGTGGATCCACACATTTCCTACCACCCAGTGTTCCCCCAGGTCTCCCGTTAAAAATGGTACCTCACTTGCGTGGGTGGGTCAAGTACCCATGACAGGCAAGGGTCCAAAACGTATTGAGGAGACATCAAAATGACCTATCACAAAACAACCTGGTTTTGCAAGGGAAGTCACCTGTGTTTTTGGCCCCGGGCTCGGCGGCCATCTTGGGAAACTACCAAACCCACACATTTCTGAAAACTAGACAACCGGGGGAGTCCAGCGAGGTATGGCTTGCGTGGATCCACCAACATTTTCCTACCCAGAATCCCCTGCAAACCTCAAATTTAGCTGAAAAAAACACATTTTCCACATATTTTTGTGTGGAATCACTGTGCCGGCACAAATGTCCTACCCCACAGCATTCTCCTTAGTCTCCTGAGTAAAATGATACCTCACTTGTGTGGGTGTCCAATGCAGAATTGGCTAAAAACATATATTTTTTAAAATGTTGCGCTTAGAATTCTCGGTGCTATACCCTTAATCCCTACGGTTTGGGCTCTTCCCAGTCACAGGCCCTTTCCCCACTCATACAAGTGAGGTATCATTTTACTCGGAAGACTGTGGGGTAGGACATTTGTTCCGGCACGGTGATTCCACCCAAAAATATGTGTTTTTTTCAGCTAAATTTGAGGTTTGCAGGGGATTCTGGGTAGGAAAACGTTGGGGGATCCACGCAAGCCATACCTCGCTGGACTCCCCCGGTTGTCTAGTTTTCAGAAATGTGTGGTTTGGTATTTTCCCAAGATGGCTGCCGAGCCCGGGGCCAAAAACACAGGTTACCCCCTTGCAAAACCAGGTTGTTTTGTGATAGGTAATTTTGATGTCTCCTCAATATGTTTTAGGCCCTTGCCTGTCGCGGGTACTTGACCCACCCATGCGAGTGAGATACCATTTTTATCGGGAGACATGGGGGAACGCTGGGTGGTAGGAAATTTGTGGATCCACGCAGATTCCAGAACTTTCCGACAGAGAAATTTGAGAAAAATTTGATTTTTTTCAGCTAAATTTGAGGTTTGCAGGGGATTCTGAGTAGGAAAACGCTGGGAGGCCCACGCAAGCCATACCTCGCTGGACTCCCCCGGATGTCTAGTTTTCAGAAATGTGTGGGTTTGGTAGGTTTCCCAAGATGGCCACCGAGCCTGGGGCCAAAAACCCAAGTGACTCCCCTTGCAAAACCAGGTTGTTTTGTGATTGGTCATTTTGATATCTCCTCAATACGTTTTGGGCCCTTGCCTATCGCGGGTACTTGGGGCACCCCCATGTGTGAGGTACCATTTTTATCGGGAGACCTGGGGGAACGCTGGGTGGTAGGAAATTTGTGGATCTACGCAGATTCCAGAACTTTCCACCACAGAAATGTGAGGAAAATGTGTTTTTTTGACAAACTTTGAGGTTTGCAAGGGATTCTGGGTAACAGAACCTGGTGAAAGCCAGACAAGTTACCCCATCCTGGATTCCCCTCGGTGTCTAGTTTTTAAAAATGTATAGGTTTGCTAGGTTTCCCTAGGTGCCGGCAGAGCTAGGGTTCAAAAACTACAGCTAGGCACTTTGCACAAAAAGGGTCAGTTTTCACTGTGAAAATGTGGTGTGTCCACGTTGCGTTTTAGCCGTTTCCTGTCACGGGCACTAGGCCTACCCACACAAGTGAGGTACCATTTTTCTCGGAAGACTTTGGGGAATGCTGGGTGGGTGGAATTTTGTGGATCCACGCAGATTCTAGAACTTTCCACCACAGAAATGGGAGGAAAATGTGGTTCCTTTGACAAAGTTTGAGGTTTGCAAGGGATTCTGGGTAACAGAACCTAGTGAAAGCCATACAAGTCACCCCATCCTGGATTCCCCTTAGTGTCTAGTTTTCAAAAATATACAGGTTTGCTATGTTTCCCTAGGTGCCGGCTGCGCTAGGACCCAAAATCCACAGGTAGGCACATTCTGAAAAAAGGTCAGTGCCTAGTGGGCTTTCTGCCGCCCTGCGGAGCGGGGAAATCGGGGGCTATTGCCCCGATATGCCCCTGAGGGGGACAGAAAGACTGTGGCTATTCTTTTGGGGGGGGTGGGAGCATTGAGATGCCCATTCTGGGCAGCCCCCACCCCTACGTATAAAAAACCCAGCATAATCGCTGGCACATAGTGGGCTCTCTGCCACCCCGGGCAGATCAGGGGCTACTGCCCCATATGCCTGATGGGAGGGGCAGAAAAACTGTGGCATCTTTTTTTGGGGGGTTGGAGGCATTTGCATGCCCATTCTGGGCAGCCCCCACCCCGAACTTTGGAGAAAAAAAATCCCTATTGGCTAGTGGGCTTTCTGCCCCCCCGGGGGGGCAGATAAGATGCTATTGCCCCATCTGCCTCCCAGGGGGGACTGAAAGACTGTAGCATTTTTTGGGGGGGTAGGGGCATTGACATGCCCATTCTGGGCAGCCCCCACCCCTACCTATATAAAAAAAATATCCCTGGCGCTTAGTGGGCTTTTTGCCCCCCTCGGGGGCAGATCAGGGGCAATTGCCCCCTCTGCATCCTGGGGGGGCAGCAAGTCTTTTTGTTTTCTTTGGGGGGGTAGGGGGGGCATTTGCATGCCCATTCTGGGCAGCCCCCACCCCGGGCCTATAAAAAAATAAGCCCTGGTATCTAGGGTGCTTTCTGCCCCCCCGGGGGGGCAGAAAGACTGGAATTTTGTGGGGGAGAGGGTTGGGGGCATTGGCATGCCCATCTTGGGCAACCCCCACCCCTAAATTCATCAGGGGAAAAAACCCTGGTGTCTAGTGGGCTTTCTGCCCCCCTGGGGGGCAGATTGGGGGCCAATGCCCCCATATGCCCCCCAGGGGGGGCAGAAAGACTGTCATTTGCGGAGGGGGGTGGGGGCATTGGCATGCCCATATTGGGCAGCCCCCACACCTAATTAACTTTAAAAACAAATCCCTGGTTTCTAGTGGGCTCTCTGCCCACCCGGGGGGGCAGATTGGGGGCCACTGCCCCCAGAAAGACTAAATTTACCCAAAATATTATGGGGGAGCAAAGGCCCTTGCCCAAGGGGCTGCTCCCCCTCCCTGATTTCTAGTGGGTGGATCCCTGCTTGGGGATCAGCCTCCTGGGGTGATCCCCAAGCAGGGATCCACTAGGGAGGGGTACCATTGGAAAGGCTCTCCCGTCTTTCTACGTGCTCGGGGGGCTGAGATAGCCCCCAGAGCACGTAGAAAGTGAAACTGAAATGAGCCACAAGGCTCATTTCAGTTTCGGTTTCACTGAAATGTCGTAAGCGCTACGTGCGCGCTGATCGTCATTTCAGGGAAACCATCTGCACAGCCTCAGGAGCTGGGGAAGCTCTTCCCCAGCTCCAGAGGCTGTTGGGGGGGGAAAGAAATCCCTCTGGTGCCCGCACCAGAGGGATTTCTAGTGCCATGTGATCGGACTGCCGGGGGCCGTCCTACGCACATGAGCACTAGTGCTTCGGACGGCCCCCGGCTTTCCGACACACCGAAGGGGTTAAGGTTTAGGGTGGGTGTGGGTTTTTGGGGGTCAGGGGAAATTTTATGATTTTGGGTGGGTATGAGTTTTTGGGTGATAAGGGAATTTTCACGGTTTAGGGTTGGTGTGTGTTTTTGGGTGGTGAGGTATTTTTTGGGTTTAGGTTGGGTATGGGTTTTTGGGTGGCAAGGGAATTTTTGGGGTTTTGTGGTGGTTATGGGTTTTTGGGTGGCAAGGGAATTTTTAGGGTTTAGTGTGGGTATGGGATTTTGGGTGGTAAGGGATTTTTTAGGGTTTAAAGTGAGTATAGGTTTTGGGTGGCAAGGGAACTTTTAGAGTTTAAGGTGGGTATGGGTTTTTGGTGGTAATGAATTTTTTTAGGGTTTAACATTTGTATGGGTTTTTGGGTGGCAAGGGATTTTTTAGGGTTTAGGGTGGGTATGGGTTTTTAGGTGGTAAGGGATCTCTTAGGGTTTAGGGTGGGTATGGGTTTTTTGGTGGCAAGGGAATATTAGGGTTTAGGGTAGATGTGGGTATTTTGGTGGTACGGGATTTTTTAGGTTTTAGGGTGGGTATGGGTTTTTGGGTGGCAAGGGAACTTTTAAGGTTTAGGGTGGGTGTGGGATTTTGGGGGCAGGGGAAAGTTGATGGCTTCGGGTGGGTATGAGGTTTTGGGTGATAAGGACATTTTTATGGTTTAAGGTTGGTGTGTGTTTTTAGGTGGTAAGTGAATTTTTAGGGTTTAGGGTAGATATGGGTTTTTGGTTGGCAATGGAATTTTTAGGGATTAGGGTGGGTATGGGTCCTTGGGTGGCTAGGGATTTGTTAGGGTTATGAGTGGCAAGGGAATTTTTAGGGTTTAGGGTGGGTATGGGTTTTTGATTGGCAAGGGAATTTGTAGGGGTTAGGGTGGGTATGGGTTATTGGATGGCAAGGGAATCTTTAGTGTTTTTTGACTTGGCTATATGTTTTGCACCAGTTGACGAATCTTCACAAAATGTTCCCAAAAAGTGTGCCGGTGATTCTAGCTGTGCATGGAAAGTTTTGGGGGCATAGAAAAAGGTGAAGGTCAAAAAACATGCGTTTCCCATGTTAATTACCTAGAGTCTTTAGACACTCCTGCAGCCCGAACCACTGGACAGAAGTACACACAATTTGGGAGAAAAGTAGATTCTGTTCTGGAGATCACGCTTTTTCGTATTTGGTGTAAATCCTTTCAGTAGTTTTTGAGATATTATAGGAAACCAAATTTGTATATCTGGGCGTATGTGGTACTTTTGTAGTACCTTAGTATATATGTTTAAAACTCATAAACTTATAGAAAACACTAACAATCACCGGATGATGTCATCAGTGTTGTCATTTGAGATGTCATCAGTGATGTCCTGAGTAATGTCACTGACCATGTCATGAGTGATCTAATATGTGAGGTCATAAGCAGTGCATTGTGAGTGCACAATTTTTAGTTAGCTCAGGTAACTATAACTGCTGAATTTTACCGGATTTGTATGAGTGAAGTCTGAGCCTCACTATGACGTTCCTGTAACCTTTGGTTTTTCCAGTGAATTTCTAAGGTTTTTTCACTTCTATTTCCTAAGTATAAGGACCCTGTAACCTTTGGTTTATTTCAGTAAATTTCTAAGGTTTTTTTAACGTTAAGTAAGATACCAATCGCAATGCACAGTGGAGGGTTAAACACAGGGCCTGGCCTGGCATTGTGCTGCCCCCACCCAAGCTTGCTGATCATGCCCCCCTTCCTCCTTGCCATCCATTGTTCAAGTCCATGACCCTGCTCCCTCATTACAGCCATTTGTGGCTAGTGTTCTGCCACTTCCCTTCCTGCCTGCCCTAAACAGTTAGCTTGCTGCCCCATCCATCCCTTCTTACCCTCTGTTGTCCGAGTCCATGCACAATCTCCCTCCTCCTGCCCTGCATGGTCTGATGTGCTTCCACTGCCCTCCTTTAAGCTTGATATCCCTGCCCACTCCTCTTGCTCTCCGTTGCCCAATTCTATGCCTCAACATTGCCCGCCTACTTAGCCTCTGTGCTCAGCTTGCTGTCCTTACTCTCCTTCCACTTGCCCTCCTATGTCTGTGTGCATGTCCCTGCTCCCTCCTTTCTGCCCGCCATATTCCATGGACCTGCCACAATCCTATCTACTCTGAGTGTTCTGTTGAGATGCTACTACCCCTTCCACCTGCCCAGCATGGTTAGATGTCTGCCTCCTGTCCCTGCCACCTCCACCCTGCCTGTCCAAGTTCCATGCCCCTTCCTCTCTCTCCTGTCCTCCATGGTCCATTTTGCTGCCACTCCCTTCTGCCCTCCATGCTCTGTTTTGCTGCAACTGCTCCTCCTCCCTGCCCTGCATGGTCTGTTGTGAAGCCCCTTCCCCTGTCCTCTTTTGTGTGTGTTCAGCCCTTACCCCTCCCTTCTGTCCTCCACGGTCCTTTGTGCATGCCCCTGGTCCCGCCTCTTGCCCACCATGACTGTTGTGCTGCCACTAACCCTCCTGCTTGCCATGCATGGTCTTCTATGCTGCCACATCCCCTCCCACCTGCACTGTGTAGTCAGTTTGCCACCCCTGGCCCACTCCCACCTATCCTCCAATGTCTGTGTGTATACCATTATAGTCTCTTTCACTGTTGCCCTCCATGGTGTGTTGTGCTTCCAGTGCCCATCCCTCCTGCCCTCCATGATCAGCTTGCTGCTCCTGCCCAGCCCCCTTGCCCCGGCCTCCGTTTTCCATGTGCAGACCCCTATCTCCTGCCTTATCTGGTACTTTGTCATGCCTTATCCCCTCACCCCTGCCCTTCATGGTCTGTTATACTGCAACTGTCCCTCTTGTCTGTCCGGGATGGTCAGCTTGCTTCCCTTGCCTCTTTCCCCTCTGCTCTCTGTTGTCAATGTGCATGGCCTTGTCCCCTCTCTATTGCTTTCTATGGTCCGTTGTGCTGCACTGCCATCCCACTCGCCCTGTGGGGTGTATTATGCTGCTACAACCCCTTATGCCTGCTCTGTAAGGTCAGTTTGGTGCCCCTGCCCATCTTCCTTCTGTCCTCTCTTATCTGACTCCAAGTCCCTACCCCATTCCTCCTGCCCTCCGTGTTCCAATGTACCTTATTTGCCAACATTTTGAACTTTGTAAGAGGGAGATTTTGAAAAAGAAAACGTGGGGAATTGATTTTCCCCATTGACTCACTTTGAAAAAGAGGAGCTTTTAGGCAGGAGACAGATAAAATAAAGCCCTTTTGGGCTTAAAAACATCTGGAGCCTCCTGCCTGAATTGGGTCTGTTGGCATGTATGGTTGTACTGCCATTGCCTCTTCCTTCTGCCCTCAATGGTCTTTCATGTTGCCACAGCCTCTTTTGCCTGTACTGCATGGTTGGTTTGCTGCCCTTGCCCACCATTCCTCTGCCCTCCATGGTCCGTTGTGCTCCCACTGCCCCTCCCGCCTGCCCAGCGTGGTCAACTTATTGCCTCCGCACCCTCCTCCATGAGAGGGTCTTATTCCCAGAGGAATTATAGTTAGTGCTCTAAACAACTAAAATTAGGACATATTTTCTGAGTTCTCAAATAGCGACAAAGCACACACACACACACACACATATATATATATATATATATATATATATATATATATATATCCAACAAAACGGTTTCCTTATCATCAGCTTTTGTGGCGCTGATATGCGGTGCGTTACTCCTGCGGTTGAAACCAAAACCGCTATTCATATCACAAAATCCTGGTTTCCCAGACAAACGGGCCGCACTCCTCACAGGTTATTTTGCAATTTTTTTATTTTCTTAGGCGTGTTGCATCAATAAATCCTTTAGGCATTGCAGACGATAAACCCTATGCGTTTCGGCATTTCAAATGCCTTGATCACGGTATGCTTTTCGCGCTCATTTCCCAACCTTTTCAAAGGTAAAAAAACACATTACATCATTTCCTCCAACTTGTGGTGGGTGCCCCTTAGCCTTTTGGGAGATGTAGTTCCCAAAGAATTTTTTTTCTTTTTTTTATTTATTTGCATTTTTGTTCAGGAAAACGTGGATTGGAAATTAACTATTGTTAAGGGGAATTAGTTGTTATCATACACAACATTTAAAACATAAAATACAATGTATTCATCAGCTTTAGTATCACATTATCATTTAAGACAAGACCTCTTTTGTTTTAACATATCGAAATTGCTCAAAATTCTTGAATAATACATTATACGTAATTGTATGTTCATTTCTCTTTGTTCCTTGTCTCTTTTCATTCAATTCTGTCATGCAAATCATATGATTCGAAGATGTTGGGGCCCATATTTTGTCCTCCTTTTGGATATCAATGTTCCACTGAAATGAAATACATTGAAAACTTTATAAATGTGTATATAACTCCTCAGATTGGTTCAGACCAAAAGGCATCATACTTCTCATGTTTAGGATGTGCCGTGATTCTTTTTGACGGAGGATTTTCTCCCTGTTTTCTCCTCTTGTATTCACTGGTACTGTTTCAATTCCATAAAACTTCAAGAGTTTCCAATCACTTTTATGGACAGTCTCCATATGTTTCGCCACTGCGTTACTTCTGTCTCTGTTTGTTGTTGCACGTGTATGTTCTAAGATTCTTTTTTTCAACTCACATGTGGTGCTTCCAACATATTTTGATGCACAAGGACACTCAATCACATAAATTGTATATTTGCTTCTGCATGTGATCAGTTCTTTGATCTTCCAGATTTTGTTATTGGCCAATCGAATTTCAGTCACAGGTTTTGCAATCTGGCAGACCTTACAATTAAAACACTCCTCCATGAGAGGGTCTTATTCCCAGAGGAATTATAGTTAGTGCTCTAAACAACTAAAATTAGGACATATTTTCTGAGTTCTCAAATAGCGACAAAGCACACACACACACACTATATATATATATATATATATATATATATATATATATACGCATAGATTTTGGTGACGCGTTCTTGATACAGATGAATTTTGAGGACATCTCCACCAAACAAATAAGCACTTACTTCATATAGTTAGGAGGAAGTACTCTTGTTTGATGGAGATTCCCCTCTTTGTAGTCTCATCCTGTTCTATAGATGAGGAGGCATGTTATCACAGATTTGTCAATCAAGACGCTCGAGGAACAATCACATTGCTGAATTTACATGCACACATGGTCACTGGAGATATTTCCTCGTGGTTCATTACGCAGCTGTAGTGTAGAATATGCACTAGTTATGACCCAACGAGGGAGCACTTACTAATTAAGCAGTAGAAAGTACTCCAGTTGGGTAGACATTTTGTGAAAAACTGTGGACTCTTGTTGGATAAAGGGGCAGGTGAGGTTACGTTCTGGCCCAGTCACTCACACAGCTACTGACACACCCACACAGACACTCAGACACCCACTCACACACCCATTCAGCTACTCTTACATACACTGACATACCCACACAGCCACTCATATACCCACTCACACACCCATACAGCCACTCACACACCCACACACACACACCCACAAAACCACTAACACCCACTCATAGACCATACAGTCACTCACACATCCACATAACCATTTACACACCCACTCACAGACCAATACAGCCACTCACACACCCACTCACACATAGAAAACTACTCACACACCCACAAGCACATCCATATAGCCATTCTCACACCCACTTACAGATCCATACAGCCACTCATACACCCACTTACAGATCCATGCAGTCACTCACACACCCATTCACAGACCCGTACAGCCAATCACACACCCATTCACAGACCCATACAGCCACTCAGAAAACCAGTCACACACCCGCACAGCTACTCATGCACCCACTCACAGACCCATACAGCCACTCACACACCCACTCACACACCCATACAGCCATTCACACACCCACTCACCGACACATACAGCCACTCACTCACCCTCTCATACATCTACAAAACCACTCACACACCCACTCACTGCCCCATATAGCCACTCACACACCCACTCACTGACCTATAAAGCCCCTCACACACTCACTCTCAAGGGTTACAGGTTAAAGTTAGGAAATAAAATTAAAAAACTTAGAAATTCACTAAAAAAACAAAGGTTACAGAGATGTTATAGCTGTGAAATGACATTTCTGGGGATGAGGTCATCAGGGATGCCATTTAAGTTGTCATCATTTATGTCACTGACCATGTCATGAGTGATGTAACTTGTGAGGTCATAAGCAGTGTATTGCGGGGGTGTAAGTTACAGTTAGCTCAGGTAACTTTAACTGCTGAATTTCACTGGTTTTGTATGAGTGAAATCTGAGCCTAACTATAACGTCCCTGTAACCTTAATTTTTTTCAGTGAATTTCTATCGTTTTTTATAATCTATATCCTAACTATAATGTCTGTTTATTAGATATTACAGAGATGTCTGTGTCTGTCACCATAGCAAAACCAAAGGGGATGATGGACGGAGTGTTGAACATTGCAAGCACTCACCCCCAGTCAACTGATCTGGGTTTAATCCATCATCATTCTTTAGCTCACTCCGCCACCCCAGTTCAGACATGGCCATATGCAAATCAGTCTGACCCTGTGCCTCATGGGAACAGTCCAGCCCGAACTGCCAAGCCATGTCTTCCCTGGACCGGAAACAAGCATCCAATGTCACCAGACAGACATAGTATTAAATAACAATTGTAACATTTCGACAAACGTTCCTGTGTATGTTTAGTACTAATATTTATTATTGTGTAAGAGAAAGTGCTGTTACTATCTAATTCCTTATATTACACTTGCATTAGTTATATTATAAAACAGGGTGTTATAAAATATTCAAAAAATGTAAAAGATATTAATAAATGCTATCAAGTTATATACTCATGTTGTTCCTTGTATTGTCAGTGACTGCAACCACTATTACCCCAGTGAGTGATCCTTACCTTGGGACACTGGTGTTAGGTACCTTTCAGATGTGTACCAGAAGTGTTTATTTAGTGTTTTGCAAAGGAAGTCCCCACCTAGTGTTTTCTTTTTCACACTTCCACCGGAGAGATTAGGAGCTTCTTTGGAACTCTGTTGTATTTGCCAATACTGAAAGTGCATTTTGATTTTTTTTGTTTAGTTTCCATTCAACAAATACAATGGCATTCCGTGGAAGTGAACAGCAATAGCCACAACCTGAAGAGGAGAATTTGTATGATGAGGAACCCCCAGCAAAGTGGCAGTCCATCACCTGGGATTTCTTTACTATCCCCTCTGGGGAGAAAAAACACTGGCTAAGCATGTGAAGTGCTTGTTGTATGAAAAAACTCTTTTCAGGGGAACATCTAAGAAATACTCTTCTGGGACCAAAAGCATGTTGATCCATCTGAAGACATACCACAGGAACCACTTGGCAAGAGCACATAGGGAGTGCAGTGCAGGAGAACCATCTACTTCTACTGCAACTCCAATTACACCAGGAGAGCTAATTCCCACCAAAGTGGAGCAACATCTGCCAGAGAAGCCCCCAGAACTAAGAAAAATAGGAACATTTTGTCTGGAGTGCAAAAAAGTCCTCACAGTGGGGGAACAATCAGTTGCTGCAGTTCTGCAAGCAGCAAAGAACCACACCTGTTACATTTTTTCTTTTTTATTACTGCAAACATGACACTTTTTCCCAGTTGCCATTTTATTTCTGAAAAAAGCAAAATTTAAAAAAGGCTCTCAGTAGAACCACCTTTCATGGTTTAAAAAGAGATAAACTGGATGTGTGTGTATGTATAAGAAAAGGTATGAGTGAGTGAGTGGGTGCATACGTAAGTGGATGTGTAAGTGTTTCAGTGAGTGAATGTGTAGGTGAGTGAGTGGGTGTTACAGTGGCTTGTTGGTGGAGTGAGCAGTTGTGTGAGTGACTGTATGGGTAAGTAACTGGGTGAGCGAGTTGCTGTTACGCGAGTCAGTGGGTGTGTGAGTCAATGCATAAATGAGTGAATGGTTATGTGAGTGGCAGTATGGGTGAGTGAGTGGGTGTGTGACATGTTGTAAGGTTGAGTAAGTGCGTGTGTTTGTAGCTGTATGGGTGGGTGACTGGGTATGTAGGTAACTGTATAGGTGTGTGACTGGGTGAGTAAGCGGCTGTATAGGTAAGTGAGAGACTGTATTACTAGCTGTATGGGTGAGTGAGTGGGTCTGTTAGTGTCTGTATGGCTAAGTGAGTGGGTATGTCATTAACTGTATGGGTGAGTTAGTAGGTGTGTCAGTGACTGCATGGGTGAGTGAGTGGCTGTGTGAGTGACTGTATGAGTGTGTGAGTGGGGTTGTTAGTAACTGTATGGGTATTTTAGTAGCTGTATCGGTGAGTGACTGGGCATGTAAGTAAATCTATGGTTGAGTGAGTATGTGTGTTAGTAGCTGTATGAATGAGTCAGTGGGTGTGCCAGTGACTGTATAGGTGTGTGACTGACTGTGTGAGTGGCTGTATAGGTGAGTGAGTGGCTGTGTTAGTAGCTATATGGGTGAGGGAGTGGGTCTGTCATTACCTGTAGGGGTGAGTAAGTGGGTATGTCTGGTTATATAGGTCTGTGAGTGGGTGTGTGAGTACCTGTATGGGTCAGTGAGTGCATGTGGTAGTAGATGTGTTGATAACTGACTTGGTGTGTTATTGAGTGTGTCAGTGAGTGAGTGGGTGTGTGAGTGGCTGAATGGGTTGGTGACTGGTTATATGAGAGGCTCTATTAGTGTGTGTCTGGATGTCTCAGTGGCTCTATGACACTGTATCTTGGTATATACCTTGACAATGTGAGTTTGTAGAACTACACAGAAAGAAGTAATTAGGAAACTACTTTACTCCAATAGTGTCATTCATTTGTTTGAAAACAAAGAATATAAATACAAGTTATTATTACTTTTTGCAAAATTCCATGACAAAGTTTTAGTTTCTGCAATGCATAAATTTATACTATTAACTAAACACTAGATATTTCTTATGCTGTAATAGTATTTCACATTATAGTAAAACATTTCCTTTTCACTTTCTTACTGATCTAAATTTTTATACTTGTACACCATAATCAATGCAGTGTATGAAGTTTCATCCTTGAACAGTGGGAAAAAAAACAATAATAAAGATTGTAAAAAAAAACTTTTCTCATTTGAACACCTGCTCTCTTTCTTTTCTAAATTAAGTGTTACTGCCTTTTCCATCATTTTCCAATAAAATGACATCTGGTGGCAGTGAAGATCAGTTGTCACACCCTGTTGAACACAGTTCTTTGGAGAAACAACCACCAGCAAAGAGGCAATCAATTGCATGGGAGTTTTTCATCATTCCCTCCAGGCAAAAGTGTCATAAGGTTTCTGCACATACACAGAGCTATGCACAGGATAATAGGACCCCGGAATACAGTGGTTTGCCTACCATATACCATAGCACCCAAAACCCCAACCCAACTAGCTTAGCATCCCATTAGTACCAAAGCACCAATGATTGGACAACCCAGAACACGGTATCTTTATCTCAGGACTCGCAGAAGCAAGAACACTCTTTCGTCACTCACTCGTACTTGTCCACAATGCGCGTATGAAGAGACACAGGGTAGATTAAAATATTTATTTCAACTTACGTGCTCTAAGGTACAGTACACGTGTCAGCACTAATAGCATAATGCATATGACTAATATAAGCAGCATGGTTACAATTCCATAGAATACAAACGGGGAAAGCATTTCATAACTCAGTGGATAAATGTCTAAATAACATTACCACCCTCCCCGTGCAGTAAGATAGTTTATTATAAAAATAGAAGACCTCTGGGCTTTGACTAGCGAACCCTCATACCTCGGTCTCTAGATGCAGAACTACATCAGCAGACAATCACAGCTCTCCTCACTGGAAAGGATTCCTCCAAGTGTGTTAAGCGCCAGTAAAACCGCAGTATTAAAGGCACACAAAGTTTCATGTCATTTGCGCCTAATGTTATGTCTGGGTGCGCGAGACTGGCCATATCAGGAAGAACCGAAATACATTGTTATGCGACCTTGTACATGTTGTGCAGTCTGAGCCCAAATCGAACAAGAGAAAAGGTGAAAGACAGAAAGTGCAGACAGCGCAAAAGAACTTGGCAAGAGCAAAGGGCGAGGGAGCCCTGGCTCAGTGTAACGTGCGCAAAGAAAAGCAGCATGGCAGCTAGGCCTAGGCCAACATACCAAGGCAGGCAACCAACCACAAGACACCCTCCCCTGGACAGTCCGGCGGCCAGGACAGAGGGCCAAAAACAAAAAAATAAAAAACACATCCAGTAGAGCACAGGGAGCGCCCAAACGGCGGAGGACAAGTCAATCCATGAAAGTGTAAGTGCAGAAAAAAGCCATACCCTCCAAGAGGACATCATTGGAATCGTCAAAAAACATAGATGCCATCCAATCCATGAGATCAAAAGAGCAGGAATGCTCCTCAGCAGAGGGAGCATCCAAAAGCAATGCGGGACAACTTGCGTGATAATCGAAATAGCTTTGATGTAGGAGATCCTGGGCAGCCGCCCAGATATCCCTTTGCGCCAAAATCCCCAGTGCAGCCGCACGCGCCATACAGCCGGCAACGGAACAGTCCTGCTCATGGGCCTCTAAGGGACCCATCAACTGAACAAAATCCGGAACAGACAATGACGAATTGGAGAGGCAATAATCCAAAGTCCAGGTGAAAGGACAGCGGACACAAGTCATTACAGGTTGCACGCAAGTGAAATACGCAAAGCGAAAAGAAAGAGTATATGACACACTTAGTGTCGCCAATGGCAAGACACCAAAACCAGCTAAAAGGCGCTCACGGAGCAGCTGGAGGCGTTCTGGATCGAGCAGGTCCCATCGGGGAGCAGCCATTATGGAGAAAACAAATCAATAGCAGGACACCAGCCGCCAAAGCGATGATCAACGGGAAACCGCCAAAGACGCTGGAAAAAATAGAATGAATAAATGCCGGGATGACACCAAATATAGTTTGGAAGGAGGACACCAAACCAGACCCCACGACCTTAAAAAAGTGTACCAGACCCTCAGTGTTAGATGCGTTAAAAATACGATGAATTAACTCCCCAAAATGTTGGGGGAGATTAGTGTTCAAAAGGGCCTGTATTTCACTGTGGGTACTCGCCACCTGGAGAATGAATGTCTCCCGGGCGGACGTGAGCATAACTTCCTCGTTCAATAATAGTGCCTTTATTCTGCTCAGTCTATTGAAATCTGCCTCCATGGTAGGGATGGAAGGCCAAATAGAGATATCAACCTTGCCATGAGGGGGAGGAAAAAGCACATTTTTGCAGCAGACAACCCTGTGCGAAACTGTTACAATGTAAGGAATGCCAGCCTGCAGGCCACAACAGTTTTCGTTATTTAAAAGTAAATAACTACCATTGGAAAGGAGAGTGAAAGTAGGAGAAATAACAGGAGCAGGAATACCTTTCAGCACACAAGCAAGATTAGGAGCGGAAACGCTACATGAGCCATGCAATTTAATGTGTTTACAAATAAGCGAATGACCCAAAGTCGAGTCGCAGGACTCCCCGTGAGAAAAACTTCCTTGCCGTCCCGAAGGCATTTATACATGAAAGGCAAGGACCAGAGTTCATGCAGGAAAGCACTGCCCAAGGGCTGGTAACGGCCCACAGGATAATGTTTCATGCACGAGTCAAATTCAAACAAGGAAAAAGGTAAAGCGATAACCCCATGAACTAGCCACACAGCAGAATCGAGTTCTGCAACAGAGAACGGCAAAGGATCCATCTTTTCGATATGTAATAGAGTGTAAGTTGCATCTTTCATGGACATAAATTGCTGTTTGTCAGTTAAATTAAAAGGTAGAAACAAGGCAGAGGTGTTCAAAAAATGCCAAGGAACTTTACCTAACTTGAGCGTTTGTAAAGTCCATGCAAACTGCATAACTGAACGCAATTGATTCTGACCATGATATAACACAGAAACATCACCTTGTACAATATCAACAACAGAGGACACAATATTCTCTAAAGTATAAATGCGAGAAGACAGGGTATTAATACTATTGTCAACAACAGCAAGCACCTTTTCCAAATTTGCTTGATCAATTTCCTGAAGACGGGAAGCAGCTTCAATTTGTGACAGCTTCCAGAGTTCATTATACGTTTCATAAATGAATCTCTTAGGTCGGGGACCACGAGGTCCCAAAACAAAGTCGGACAGATCAATATTGCCTGAAAGGAGGGACAAATGTTGTTTAACAGAATCAAGGGACGAATGTTGCAGCCATTGTTTGCATAATTTACCAACAGAATATGTAGTGACAGAACGGGAAGCAGTAAATCTCGGATCAGGCCTATCCTGTGTATAGCTAGTACCTGAGTCGTGAAAACGCATTTGACATGCATTAGATGATATAGGCCATACCAACCAGGGTGACAGATCGATTTCGGAAACATTAAACGAATTATTCTGTAACAGAGCCTGTAGGTTCGCCAGGGACAGGTTAAGACGTGAGCTATCATTGGGAAAACTCGACAGGGATGGAATTGAGGGCGTGTTTAATTGTTTAGTGGTAGCTAAGCCCCAACACGTAGTCTGATAAATAGAATCATTTAGGAACATAATTTGGGTAGGGATAAGGCAAGCACGGTGCAATGCCTCGGTTCCTTGTACCTGCCATGGCTTGGAGCCCCAAATAGATTTCAAATCTACTGTATCCTCCCAGTACTCATAACCACCCACTGCTAGGGCACTTAAAAAGGAACCCGAATAAAGCAATTTGGTGTGTGTTAACATAATTTTCTGAGTTGACGTGGTATTTAGTCTAAAATAATAGGATGCAGGGTTTGACCGATTAAAATCAGTAAAATAGGTAAACTTATTTCGAAGAGTTTGTGAGCTACCTGGCAAGGGGTTTGGACAATGTTCCCATTGGGTGTAGTTAACAGAACTACGCAGGGCACTTGGCTTATGGAGAAAATGATTACCCCAATGTTGGTAACAATACAAATCGGCATAATTCGCAGAATTCATATATAAATCTTCAGCATTAAAAGATGCATAATATTTTAAATCGGCAAACAATGCTTCAACGGCATGCACATCCCAATCATCAGAATGAATGTTATTTTGTACTACATCACCCATTGAAACACGAAGGACATTAGGTACATTAATAATTTCTGTCGGACCATGGATTTGATAGTTCACTGCATCCCATACGATGCCATCAGCAACTGGAAAAGCTGAAATGTTCACAAATGTGTGGTCACGCTTCATGATGTGAGACGAGGAATGAGGAGCCAAAGTTCCAGAAACATAGTCTACAGCAGAGCGTTCAGGTAAATAGTGACCATTGATTAGTAGAAAAAACACTGTGACAAAGCCAATGGACATGAACAAAAAAATCAAGAAAAGTACCAACCAGATGTATGTCCAGGGTGGAATCAAAAAATTGTCTCTAAACCAGGATACAAAAATACTGAACTTGGATGGGACTTTGGAAGAGGTGGAATCCGAATCAAAGGAATAACGAGTCGGGCCAAGTGGCGTCGTTGGTTGATGCGCCACCGATTCAGATGCAGGATAGGTATACTCGTCCTCGTCGATGTTGGTGGAGAGTTGGGGATCAATTATAGTTTCAGGCAAAGGAGAGGATTCAGGCAAATCAACCATCTCAATTACAGCATCAGCGACCGTTCGTGTAGATGGGCCACGAACAGATGTCCGATAAATGGCAGGACAAGAGACCGCTGGTGTGACACTATTCAGGATCGGCCAGGCGCTGTAGCTTGACATTTTCCACTGAGATGTATCTGTTCTCCTTGCGACCAGGAAGCGGTGGTAAAATGACTGTACGTGTTCCCTTCAAGCCCAGAACTGGAACCGGTGCACGAAAAGAGGGGCCGAATTCTTTTTTGTTTTCAACCTTCTCTCGAACCAGTTCTCCAACCTTTGGAAGCCAGCCGGCTACCGGAATCTGCAACGCAGGATCTGTGGCTGAAGGCAAATGTGTAGTTGCAAGTTTGTCTCGGGCTTCTTGTAAGTCCTGTAACATAGCAGAATGATTATCTACATCAAACTTGGCGGATTGCGCCGCGATGTCTGGACCCTCAAGGTCAGGCACAAACATTCTTATGCCAAAGAGCATTTCGTATGGGGTCCGCCCACCCAGAGGTCTTCTAGGGAGATTATTAAGTGCACGCTGAACGGTATACAAGTGGGCCAGCCAGTTCCTGCCAGTACCTATAACTCTAGCTGTTAAGGATTGCTTTAAGTCACGGTTCATTCGTTCAACGATAGAGTTGCCCTCAGGCCTATACGGAGACGAAAATTTCACCCGCACCCCAAGCGAAGCCATTGCATCCTTGTAAGCCCTAGAGGCAAACGCCGGACCTTGGTCCGAATGGAAGGTGCCGCATGCGAAAATTCCCACAAAGACACGCAAATCCCTGATTACATTTCGAGCGTCAGCACTACGTTGTGGCCAGACCCAGAGGAACTGTGTGCACGAGTCCACTGCTACTAAGATGTATTTATAGGCAGTGTCTGATGAGAATGGACCGCAGTGATCCAAGTAAACACACCCAAAGGGTCTGTTAGCAATGCAGAGCGGGGTCTGTGGAGGGCGTGTTACCGTGGAAGGCTTAATCTGTTGACAAATGTCGCAGGAAAGCACAAAAGCACGGGTGTCTTTATACAATCCACGCCACCAATAACGCTGCTGCAAGATGGAAACTGTAGCTGACACACCTGCATGAGCAGAAGCCATGCCTTCGTGTGCAGCTGATATCAAGGCACTCCTGCGGTCCGCGTTGGGGATCAGCCGATCTCCAACGTCAGGTATTGTTACATAAGGAACCTGTTCGGGACTTAACTTGTAAGAATACTTGGAAGGAAAACCTGTAGGGTAATTATCACCTTCCTTGGATGCAGCAATAGCTGCTAGAATAACAGAGTCAATTTTAGACATGGACCTGGTAACCGCTGCTACTGAACACGTGACTACTGCTGAACGGGCAGCTTCATCTGCCAGATCGTTACCAATAGCGTGTGCGCCCACCCGCTGATGGCCTAAGGTGTGAACCACCTGTGTGAGGGGCAGACGTTGTTGCAATTCTGCCACTCGAACCCAAAGCATTTTATGCTTAATTGTGCTCCCTTTTGCGTCCTTGTAGTCGTTTTTCGACCAGAAAAACAGATTGTCATTGTAAGATTGTACACAGTAAAAAGAATCACATACGATTAGAGTGGTCTCATCCTGAGAAGCGAACTCAAGCGCAAGTAGCAATGCATGCAGCTCGGCCAATTGTGCGGTACTATCTCCAAGTGTGCGAGTGTGCACTACAGAGGATTTGAACGTTCCATTTACAAAGGAACCCGCAACAATAGCACATGCAGCTGAATAAGCGTGCTTGGACCCAGTGGCCGGTTGCGCCGAACCATCTGTGTAGATCACACATTTGTAATCCTCAAGCGGCAATAAAAACAGAGGAGGAGGATGAACGAATTCATACTGTAAGAACTCCTGAGTCTGAAGAGAAGAATCGAAAATAAAGGTGACGTCTGATGACGTCAAGGATGTAGCCCATTGTATCCAACGGGGATGCATTGCTTTTGAGTTCGGTACACTTGCCTTTGTTACTGCCTCTAGGGCAGGACAGGGTGTTACCACCAGAATTCGCTTTCCCTGTGCCAGTGCGCGTTCTTTTAGAATCGCCATTTGCACTGCAGTTAGCACTTTTTCGACAGATGTAAAGCGCAATTCAGCGGAAGTGTACAGATGCGACTTGTATGCGATGGGTACTGTATCACCTTCATTAAAGGTTAAGTACGTGAATCCCACCGCCCCCGGAATTATTCTAATCACCAGGTTCGTGTGGTTATCACGAGTCAAAAGATATTTAGACTCCAATAGGTCTGTCTGCAAAGACTGCAGAATCAAGGTATGCTCAGGCAGCCAGCAAGACCGTGAATAAGTAGTTTGTATCAAAGCATACAAAGGCTTGATACGCTGGGCATATTCGGGAATGTAAGTACGCCCGAAATTCAGGAAACCCAGCAAAGACTGAAGTTTCTTCAGAGTATTTGGGGGGCACAAATGTGCACATTTTTCCAAGAAATGGGGGTCTAAGCCCTTACCTTCGTTGTTGAGCTCATAGCCCAAGAACAGAACGGTAAATTCAGCAATGTGTGACTTAGCAAAGTTAAATTTGTAACCCTGCTCCGCAAATTCAAGAATAATGCGGTCCACACGGGACAGATGCGGAAATAATTCGTCGTCCGTCAGATAAATGTCATCAACGTACGAACATGCATCTTGGTCTATGCTGTCTAGCAAAGAGACAACACGGGCGGCGAATACACCCGGACTATTTTTGTAGCCCATGGGTAAACGCCGGAACTGGAATAATTTACCACCGGATGTGAATGCGGTCCATTGACCACTCTCCGGGGCTAGGTTGTGCGTGTAGAAACCGTTTGAAAGGTCAAGTGTCGTTTTGTATTTTTACGAACAAGACTGTCTACAAGCGCAGAACTGTGTGTATTCTGCACCGCAAAGTTCCGACAATGAGAATTTAAATGCCGGTAATCCAAAACTAAGCGGTACAATCCATCGGGTTTAGAAACCACGAATAGGGGATTGTTCATAGGTGATACGCATGGTTCGATTACTCCCTGATATTCCAACTGTGTCAGAATTTCGGAGACGGGGCCTTTTGCCTGCCGTTTGATGGGATATTGGGGTTGTGGCTGCGGTAGTGACCGCAAAGGTATTGCATGGGGAGGTGATTCTACATCCCATCCCACATGGTTGCGGTATAACGCTGGAGCCAGGTACACAGCCCACTCAGCTGCAAGTGCTTCAGCTTTGTCTTTTGGGACATGCCGTGAAAAGCTTGGAAGGATTACCTCCTCTCCTTTATGTGCAGCGAGAACGAATGGGGGTGGCCAATCCACCTCTGCTAACAAAATGTCATATGAAGAGGTTAGATTTTCCCAAAAAATCCCTGTTATTTCACGCGGTATATCACCTTCAATTTGGATGACTATGTTGTAAAGTCTGTCAGGGGGTGCCACTCTGGTGTCAGCTGTCTCTACAGTAACGAATGTTTCAGTTGCTGTCGCCTCCATATGAGGACGTAGCGCCTCCCGCACTATGGTAACTTCCGCGGCGCTGTCTAGGAGGGTCACTGCCCACGTCCAATTCAGGAGTCTCGTTCTCACGGTCTGTGGCATGTCTCGCTGTTACAGCGGCAACTTTTTTCTTCTGAAATTGCGGTCGAGAAAGGTGAAAGTCTTCTGCTTTCCCTCTGACTTGTTTTCGAGGTTGGTCTCGCTCCTGGGGAGCCTCTCGGCCCCTTCCTCTATCTTGCCGTCCTCCTCCACCAGCCTGTGATGACGTCTGGGCCTGTGAAGAACGAGGAGAACGCGTATCAGAGCTCTGAAACCTTTCTGGTGATTTAATTCTCGACCTATCACGTAAATCATAAGTACGTTCAGAAGAAACCGAAACTGGGAAGCGCCTCTCGACCCCGGCTTCTTTTGTTGCTTACCCTGTTTTTTCTGTCTCCAACTCTTTTTAGTGAAGACTGGTCTATCATCTTTCTCAGATGTACTTTTTGTTTGTGTAATTTGTGGTTGCGATTGAGTTTGCATTTTTACAAAAGGCTTGTTGCCTAGGCTATTTCTTCCAATTGTTTTATAAGCCCGGGCTATAATTTTCGGTAATTCGCGAGGCCTGTCCAACTCTGGGACCAAAGCCAAAGCATTCGCTACTTGAAAGTTCATAGCATCGCCCTTGACATTTCCAAGGATCAGTTCAGCTACTACATCAAACACTCCCACTAGTCTCATTCCTAATTCCACAGCCGCTTCAGGGCCATGTTCGTCCTGTACTTTTTTAATTACAGAGGGTAGAACCGTCATGGAAGGAGTACCAAAACATTTTGAATAAACTGCTGCGAACACCTTACCCCAGTTTTCACATGATGTCAAATCGGGGATTAAGTCTTTTGGCAAACTTATCGTAAGGATGCGGTGTTTATCCACTGGGGATGTATGTGGAAACACCGCTTCTATCTGATCGAACTTTTCTGCAAGCCAGTAAGGATAATCGTCCTTATTTTGTGGACGTTTGCCCATCACAGAATTTACCATGACAGGACTTATGGTCACTCCAGCTGCAACAGCTGGTTGGCCAGCGACTACAGGAGCAGCTCCATGGAGGCTACCTGTAACGTATGTCACTAAGGCTCGATGCACTCGCACCAGTTCGGTATGCATAGTGCGCAGATCCGCAATCGGTAATGCCAGATAATTTGGATGCGGGGTATACCCGGCCAATACAGGCCAAGTGGCCCCCTGAATAGATAAGGGGCCTAAACGAACTGCGGTAGTTGGTTGTGGGAGGGCGCCATTAAACCAAACACGGTGCTGCCAAGCCGTGAGAGGCACTTCAAGACTAGTATAGGGTCGATAGGCAGCAGGAATAGCGGTGGGTTTATATTCATGAAACAGCTTATCACCTGCATCCACCGCCTCAAAAGTGATCCAAGTGTAAAACACTTCAAAGTGATAAGCCGGATCGGCTTGAACCACAAAGACCAACTCGACCCCAGCATCGGGCACTCCGTATACACCTAGGTGTTCTCGGAGTGGTCCTCGGCTATGTGCAGCTATCGCCACACCAGCCATAACTAAACAATTGTATTCGACAACCTAACAGGGAGCACAAAATGGGTTATTTATGTAACCTTTTTAATAACTTCAAGCTTGAAAGAACCTATAAAACGTTCAATATAGGAGGTATCACTGTCACTTACGCCTCCGGAAGCGTACGTGAGGGTTTTGTGGACAAGCACAAGTACTACTCAAGCATCTCGCAGATAAGCTGCCCCACGTTGGGCGCCATGTCATAAGGTTTCTGCACATACACAGAGCTATGCACAGGATAATAGGACCCCGGAATAC
Organism: Calotriton arnoldi; assembly: GCA_963921515.1. Classification (NCBI taxonomy): domain Eukaryota; kingdom Metazoa; phylum Chordata; class Amphibia; order Caudata; family Salamandridae; genus Calotriton; species Calotriton arnoldi. The sequence continues at coordinate 228,962 of CAWUFW010013621.1, read as the reverse complement.
AGTGGTTTGCCTACCATATACCGTAGCACCCAAAACCCCAACCCAACTAGCTTAGCATCCCATTAGTACCAAAGCACCAATGATTGGACAACCCAGAACACGGTATCTTTATCTCAGGACTCGCAGAAGCAAGAACACTCTTTCGTCACTCACTCGTACTTGTCCACAATGCGCGTATGAAGAGACACAGGGTAGATTAAAATATTTATTTCAACTTACGTGCTCTAAGGTACAGTACACGTGTCAGCACTAATAGCATAATGCATATGACTAATATAAGCAGCATGGTTACAATTCCATAGAATACAAACGGGGAAAGCATTTCATAACTCAGTGGATAAATGTCTAAATAACATTACCACCCTCCCCGTGCAGTAAGATAGTTTATTATAAAAATAGAAGACCTCTGGGCTTTGACTAGCGAACCCTCATACCTCGGTCTCTAGATGCAGAACTACATCAGCAGACAATCACAGCTCTCCTCACTGGAAAGGATTCCTCCAAGTGTGTTAAGCGCCAGTAAAACCGCAGTATTAAAGGCACACAAAGTTTCATGTCATTTGCGCCTAATGTTATGTCTGGGTGCGCGAGACTGGCCATATCAGGAAGAACCGAAATACATTGTTATGCGACCTTGTACATGTTGTGCAGTCTGAGCCCAAATCGAACAAGAGAAAAGGTGAAAGACAGAAAGTGCAGACAGCGCAAAAGAACTTGGCAAGAGCAAAGGGCGAGGGAGCCCTGGCTCAGTGTAACGTGCGCAAAGAAAAGCAGCATGGCAGCTAGGCCTAGGCCAACATACCAAGGCAGGCAACAAACCACAAGACAAAAGAAAGTGGTGGCAAAGCATGTGAAGTACTCTTTATGTGAGAAAACCCTCTCCAAGGGTACGTCTTACAAATATTCGTGATGCACAACGAGTATGTTGAAACCTCTAAAGACGTACTACTCCAAGCACTGTTGAAAAAGAAAAAGAACATGAACATTAGTTAGTATTACATTTATTAAAGTCCAGAATAAAAATAGTACACATTGATTATGCTGTAATAGTATATCACATTATAGTAAAACATTTCATTTTCCCTTTTTTATGTTCTAAGTTTTTTACTTGTACACCATAAGCGTTGTCTTACCTCTTAAGTACATAGCACCCCACCTATGGCCTACGTGCACCCTACCTTAGGGGTGACTTATATGCAGTATAAGGGAAGTTTAAAGCTTGGAAAGGAGTTTTAAGTGTCAAGGGGTCTCAAACTACACATGTGGGTCAGTGAGACTTTAAAGTGCATGTCTAACTCTCTAAGCACATACCACCCTGCCCTATGACTTACCTACACCCTACATTAGGGGTGACTAGTACATAATAAAACAGAAATTTAAAGCTGTACATAGTAAAGCAGAAGATTAAAGCTCAGCAAGGAGTTTTTAATGCCAAGTCAACCATGCAGTAAAACAACACACACACACTCTACAGTTCTAGGACAACACATGATTAAAGGACTTCTCACACACCTATTAACAGATGCAGGCAGACACTCACATACTCACTCACATATCCATAGAGACACTCACACACATTCATAAACCCACAAAAATACTCACTCACTCACTGATTCTCTCATACACTCATAAAACGAAATGTCATACACTCTTTTATTAACTTCATCTACACACACCTTTAAATTCATATTTTATTAAACCTACACTGTAATTCACATACCTGTAAATTGAGTTTGTTGATCAGGTTTTTTTTTATGCTCTGTGTTGCACTGTAGGCTCAGTATGAATGCAAAAAATAAGCATAAGAATGGCATACCACTCTGATGCATAGCAACAATTAATGGCTACCTTTGCAGCTTTGCTCTCAGTAATACTGGCAAAGATTGCAAATCAAACCATCCCATTCATATTTTACTTTTCTTAACCCACTTCTAAATGGTCAGTGTTTCTTAACCCTTTCTTGCACTACAGTATAGAAGCCCAATGTGGTAGTCTTTTTGGGCGATATTCACAAATTCATCATGACGTTACACGGGAGGGCGCGCTGAGCATTGCAATGCATTCATGAATATCGTAGGAGGGGAAAACGCAGTTTTTTTAAATATTTTGAACGCATAAGGTGTCACACAAACATCCCTGTATTCCAGTCATGGAGTCAGGGTACCACTGCTCTGACCCCTTCATACCACTTTTGTTCTTCATCTTCAGCCCCAGTGACCGTGTCTCGCTACTTAAAATGGTGGTCGCAACTTCCTGCTCCGGTTGCGACCAGCCAATCATGGTATTCCTGTTGGCGTGTGCATTCGGTATTTGTCATGAATTAGTCACAAATTAGTCGCTATCCTAGATATACAAATTTGAATTTCCTTTAATAACTCAAAAACTACTGAATGGATTTACACCAAATAACAAAAAGCGTGCTTTCTGTACCAAGAGCTACCTTTCTGCCACATTTGGTGCAATTCCGTCCAGCGGTTCGGGCTTTAGTCATGCTCAAAATCCCTATGGGAATTAACATGGGAAACACACTTTTTCTGACCCCCACTTTTTCTCAGGCCTCGCTTGACGGATCACCCTGAAACTCTACATGCACAATAAGACCTATAGGCACACTTTTGTTCAAACAATTCAGGAAGATTCGTCAAACGGTGCTAAAGATATATCCAAGTCAAAAAATGATGTGCATTTAAACAGGGGTGTATCACCTTTAAAGCCCTCCATGGCAACATTCCAGCATTTATATCCTCTGGGATTCAGCGCTACATCCCCTCTCGGGACCTCAGGTCCTCTCATTTGAATTTTTGGGTCATCCCATCCTTTAACCGTAAGAAACATGGGGGACTAAGATTTGTGGTCTTGGCCCCTCAATTCTGAAACACTCTTCCCCTGTGGAGATTAGATCAGTGACCTCCTACGTGCAGTTTAGGAAACAGTTAAAGACCTAGCTGTTCTGCCAGGCATATGACTAACCCCCTCACTGCTGCAGCATTCCCTGGACTCCAGCGCCATGAAACCATTTGGTGTACGTGCGCTTTACAAGTTCATTTAACATAACATAACATGTGAGTCACAGTATGGGTGGTAAGCAGTTTAAAATTCCAACTGAACCTTGCAGTCAAACTGCATAGACAGCCTCTACAGATGCAAACAAGCCACCTATTTAAAGGTCTACTAGTCTTGATGAGTAACTAGGAGTATCACTACTTCAGTACACATCTAAATACTTGTATCAGTCCCTCTCTGGCTGTGTCACTGGATGTGAAAGTAACTAAGTCACAATCTCTTGATATCTATATAAGTGGCTGTATATATTACTTACTTGCCTCCATTACTGACTGTTAGTTTTATAAATGTGTATGCAACTGCCTCTGTTACTGTTGCATACATATGTGCTGTATGGGTATGTCACTGAATATTTACATGCCACTGTCTCTCTCTTAAAGGCAAGGTAAGTAACTCTGCTTTTGTAAATATGCATATAACTTACAGTATGGGCGAACAACTTCATATTTAACTATGTCTAGGGGTCTCAAACTACACATGTGAGTCAGTGAGACTTTAAAGTGCATGTCAAACTCTCTAAGCACATACCACCCTGCCCTATGACTTACCTACACCCTACATTAGGGGTGACTAGTACATAATAAAACAGAAATTTAAAGCTGTACATAGTAAAGCAGAAGATTAAAGCTCAGCAAGGAGTTTTTAATGCTGAGTCAACCATGCAGTAAAACAACACACACACACTCTACAGTTCTAGGACAACACATGATTAAAGGACTTCTCACACACCTATTAACAGACGCAGGCAGACACTCACATATCCATAGAGACACTCACACACATTCATAAACCCACAAAAATACTCACTCACTCACTGATTCTCTCATACACTCATTAAACTAAATATATCATACACTCTTTTATTACTTCATCTACACACACCTTTAAATTCATATTTTATTAAACCTACACTGTAATTCACATACCTGTAAATTGAGTTGGTTGATCTTGTTTTTTTTATGCTCTCAGGTGCACTGTAGGCTCAGTATGAATGCAAAAACTAAGCATAAGAATGGCATACCACTCTCATGCATAGCAACAATTAATGGCTACCTTTGCAACTTTGCTCTCAGTAATACTGGCAAAGATTGCAAATCAAACCATCCCATTCATATTTTACCTTTCTTAACCCATTTCTAAATGGTCAGTGTTTCTTAACCCTTTCTTGCACTACAGTATAGAAGCCCAAGACCAAATAACAAAAAGGGTGCTTCTGTACCAAGAGCTACCTTTCAGCCACATTTGGTGCAATTCCGTCCAGCGGTTCGGGCTTTAGTCATGTTCAAAATCCCTATGGGAATTAACATGGGAAACAAACTTTTCCTGACCCCCAGTTTTTCTCAGGCCTCACTTGACAGATCACCCTGAAACTTTATATGCACAATAAGACCTATGGGCACACTTTTTTGGGAAAATTTCAGGAAGATTCGTCTAACGGCGCTAAAGATATATCCAAGTCAAAAAATGATTTTTCTATGGAAACTAGGTCCTACCTATATCTACCTACTGGTGATTGCCAGTAGGTAAAAAAAAAAAAATATATATATATATATATATATATATATATATAGATATATAGATATATATATAGATATAGATATAGATATATAGATAGATGGATAGATAGATATATATAGATATATTTTTATATATATATATATATATATATATATATATATATATATAAAACAATTATAACTTAATATCTACTCATAATCCAATGTAAATAGATATACATTATAAACCTATTTATTATATTTAAAAATCATTAAACTAATAAATAAAAAGAATTAACAAATAATTTCATAAGAAATCATTTTTATTGTAAAACATTTACAAATATACACTTTATAACTATACATATAAATTAAACCATAAACTATAATTAGCCTCCACCAAATAAGGAATAAACATGTTACTAATTCAATTAACACTGTAAAAGGAGCAGAAAACCAGCTTTATTTTACAGCAAAAATGCCAACTCTGTATGAAAGTTACACTCTGTCAGATTTCAGAGAGAAAACAATTAAGATTCAACCTTCAAAAAGCCAACCAAATTATATTAACTGCTAAACTTTGAACTTAAAAGCAACTACTAAAATATTGCCTTTTCTTTATTTCTCCAAACTATTCTTAACATAAGAAGATCCAACACAAAAATACACACCTGCAAAACAGTAATGCTACCCTTCCAAATGACAAACTCGACAAGCTTTTAAAAAGAAAGTAAATACAATTACATATTAAAGAACTTAAAAGCAGCAAACGCTAAAAATAAAACAAACACACATCTAATCCAAAAACAAAAGATTCCTTTTTTAAACATTTAATTAAAGCAAACATTCTATTTCAAACTGGCAGAAAGTCACCATCTGTCCCTCAATTTAACAAAATTAAAGTAAACCGGAAAAAGAATTTTACACGTTAAAATGACAGCGAATGTAATTATAAAATGTAAAAAGTTGTAATGCATGTGAAAATATTAACATTAATCAAAACAATTATTTAACAACAACTTAATAAATATATTATAACATTTACAGACATAATGGCAGAAAGAGCACTTACATCACCTCCTAAAAAGAAAAACAGTTATTATCATACATGTGATACGTTTTCAGTAAAGAGGGCACAAGCACTGAATAAATACACTGGAAATGCAGAAACATCTGTGCTAATGCCAGTTATGGGAGGACTGCTGCCAAAAAGTATGTTATAATTTACATTATGGAGCATACTCACCCCCCAATTGTGAGTGCAAAAAAGTGAAAATGTTTTGTAAGCACTGCTTCCCATGAACCAACAGAAATCATTTAAAAACAAAAACAAATGAACTACCCAACGTTTCTGAGTACACTACAGGGCAACAGCCAGGGATCTCAATTTTAAAAAGACTAATACCATGCACCTGAAAGGCTACAACTGAAACACCCACTGCTCGTAAAAAAGCTCCAAGGCATAATCATGGCAGATAAACTAATCACTGCAATATTGAAAAATCCTTCCTCATGTACAATAAAAATAATGACAGGTGAATAATCACTGCAACAGTAAATAAGCTTCTTAGACTAACCCAAATCCAAATATGGATGATGGATGCCTCTTTTAAATCATGCCCTCCACCGTTCACACAGATTTATGCCACATATGGTGACTATCATACCACAAATATACCTTTAGTGATGCACTGCCACCTAACAAGCAAATTGCTTCATACTTACCCAAATTAAAAGCAAATCTAACAATGACCACCTCTAAAAATTATCATTGACTTTGAACGAGCAGTGCTGGGGTGGAGATCTCCATATAATAAACTATAGTGAAAAATAAAAGAGTTTACTTAACTGAAAAAGAAATATAAAAATATTTTTTATGTTAAATATTAATGTAAATAAATAATATTTATGTATTTCAAATAAACAATAAAAGAAAAAAATGCTACAGTACTATTACCTTTATTTTGAATTCATTCTTTAATTAATTTACATATATTAAATGAAATAAAATTCTTTTTCTGAAGTTTAAATTAAATAATAAATTTCCCTTGAATAAAAAATATTTTTATATGTTTTAATAACTATTAAAAGTAATGTATAGAATTAATTACAAGTAAATACAAGTAATTTAACTATATTAAACAAGTTGCAATACATTTTAAATTCAAAAATAGTTGGTAAAATATTTTAGAATTAAATTATGAATATGCGCTATATATTTAAAACTTACTGGTGATAGCCAGTAGGTAGTTATAGTTAGGACCAACTTTTCCCATAGACAAAGCGTTTTTTGTTTTCCTAATACCTTTTCGCCGTTTGACGAATCTTCACTACATTTTCCAAAAAAAGTGGCCTAGTTCTGCATGGAAAGGTTCATGGTGATTCATCAAGCGGGGGCCAAGAAAAGGGGGGGGGAGGTCCCAAAATTATTTTTCCTCATACAATGTCTATGGGGATTTTGCAATTTTTTAGACACGGCTCCAGGCCAAACCGCTGAACGGATTAAGACGAAATTTGGAAGAAAACTAGCTTTTGGTCCAGAAAGAGCCCTTTTTGTAATTTGGTGCAAATCTGTGCAGTAATTTTGGAGTTATTAAAGAAACAAAAACTTCTATATCTAGAGAAGCAGATCCTCTACAGAACCGGGTACCCGCGGATCCAATTATATATTACTTTACATTAAAAAAATATAAATTCACTGAATTCACTGAAAAAAAACATAGGTTACAGGGACGTTATAGTTAGGTTTACATGTTACCCACAAAAACTATAGAAATTCAGCAGTTATAATTATACTTATCTGAAGAAACTATAACTCATTCCGTTAAGTAACTTTAGGCCACAAGTTTTAGATTCTTAACATCCAACATTCCAAAGTTTGTCCTCATGTTTCTCCCTTTTTAATTTCAAATATTCTACCCTTAGTGGGTGGAATGTTGTAATTGCCATATAGCCCTCCTGCCACAGGCTATACCGGTTGCTAATGGCCCTCTTCCCTGTGACTCTGTCTTAGAACTCTGGTTCAGGGCCTTATTTTTTTTAATTACATTCTCCATTTATTACAAACGTACACAACATACATTGCTGAGCACACAAAATATTACAGAGGACTCATACATGGCCCGTCACAGTAATGATATTTAGGCATATTGTAATGCAGTTGAAAAGAAGGAGAGGGGAAAAGGTGCATGTTGGAACACTACAGGAAGAGGTTGAAGAGGGGGAGTATCTGCGAATTGTGGAGCTCTGCAGAACTACCCACTGGTTGACACATGGGACTAATCAATCTATGTCAGTCAATTCTAGGGAGAGGAGATACTCCTGGAGGGGTTGCCAAACATCTTTAGGTCTAGAGCTGTAAGAGTGCATACTCCTCACTGACTTTATCACAATAAGACATGGACTTGAGCCAGGTGGATTCTGTAGGACAGTGTCTGCTACCCCAATGTACAGCGATCTCCCGTTTAGCAAGTAATAAGGCCACAGACACAAATCTGTGTACAGCTTTAGGAATGTCGTGAGTATAGCCTAGTAGCACCATAGCGGGATCAGGTTGTATTGTGTAGTTGGCCATAGTGGAAAGAAGTGAGAAAACAGAGGCCCAGTAGTGACTAATTAGGGGGCAAGTCCAAGTGGCATGCATGAAATAGGCATTTGGGGCCTGACACTTTGGGCACTGAGTCGAATGAGTGGGGTCAAATTTGCAGGAACTTGAAATGGATGAGTTTGTGTTTGTGGTTAATGGATATGAGTTTTGTTTGAGCGCAGCAATATGCCCAGACCTTGTCAGAGATCAAATACCCCAAATCTGTACTCCAGGTCACTCTAATCCACGCAGTAGTGTCTGGTCTTAGGGCCACGCAAGCACGATATAGTCTGGATACCAGGTGGTCACCGTCACCATTGGTAATTAGGAGCGTAAGCGGTGTGAACTCATCTTGAGCCAAAGGATACGTGGGTATACAAAAGCATAAGGTGTTATGAAGTCTGCATAGTATGAAGTGATCCATATAAGTTGCGCCCTGGAACCGAGTATCGGTAGTATGAGAAAGAGCATGACCATCTGGAAACACATCTCTTAGAGTGTAAAGGCCATGGTGGGTCAGGGTTTGTTGAACTAGTTTTTCACTCGTGTGGGGGAGCCATAGAAGAAGCTGCCGCCAGGCCCAGCAAGTGGTGGCGAGAGTCTACACCGGTGGGATCTATGGGGATACCCTTTGACAATTTGGCTGAAAGTGGTACATGTCCTGCCTGGATCTCATCGGGCCTGAAGTATGGTATATGGGCATCAGGATGATACCAGCGGCAATCATACTGGCACTGTGCAACAAGATAATAAAAAAAGAAGTCTGGGACTCCAAAACCGCCATGCTCGCAAGGAAGGGTCATGGTATCCCACTTAATGTGAGGCCTACGCCCAGCCCAAATAAGCTGTGTGAGCAGGCTATGCAAGGTTTTAAAAAAATGCTGTGGGAGAAGTATGGGAATGTGTCAGGAAGAGCCCGGATGGGGACCAAGTAATGCCTACCCTGGTGCTCGGCCCTCGTTCACGGAGAGGAAAGGGTTCGGCATCCACAGGGTTAACAAATTCCTCACACCCTCTCCTCTGCAGGATGACGCGGAGATCACCGTGGGAAACGTCCAATCAGGGCTGGGAGAGGCGTGGAAAAGGGACCTCTCGCGAGAGAATGGGGCGAAAGCGGAAGCTGTCGAGGACGGAGACAGTGCATCCGAAGACGCCGAGGAGGAAAAGCAGGAAGATCACTGGACGCCGAAATCCCGAGGACAGAGCACGCCGCCGCCACCGAAGAACCAGAGACGTGGAGTGAGGACTGGTGGATACCCCCGGGAGACACGAAGCTTGCCGCCGTAACTCAGGAGAGTTACGGCATTGGCGGTGAGTAGAAGGACACAGGGAGAAACGGGTGGGAGGAGGGATACAGACGTTTGAGCCGGGGCGGACGTCTGCTAGCGGCAGAACAGTCCCGCTTTTATTTTATGTTTAAGTCTGCGCTTACTTTTGCGACTCTTTTCCCTTAGGGGTTTATTTTTCGTATTTTGATTGGGCCTTGAGTTTTCTTTATGCTTAGGAGTGTCAGAAAGGCCGAATACCTGATCGTTTTGGTAGCGATAAACTGAACCAACCCTACACCTATCCTTATAGACTAATTAAAAGAACGCTGGTTCTCAGTACCCTCTCCCCTTCACGACCTTCTCCAAACCCTGCACACCCTCCCTCACGTATCACACCGTCGTCTGCCATTGTACAGCACTATCTGCACCAGGAATGGTGAAGGGTATCGTAGTACTAAAAGTGCTAGAGACCTGAGAACTTACCGCCACTTTGTTTCTTGTCGTCCCTTTGAGTATCCTGGGGAACCACCTTCGGCGAGGAAGGATCCAAGACCCCGAAGGCAGAGGCTCTCTACTCTCGACCAACCAGTCAACCTCCCCATCCTACTGACGGGCTGTATATTGGACTCAAAAACCCCAACGGTGTATTTACTGTTCTCTACTATCAGCCATCCCATACTAGCAGTAACAATAAATTCTTATCACCATTACGTAACCTATACGGCCTCCTAGCTTTCATTTCCGACCCTCCTTCCGACAGTTGATGTCAGAAGTGGGATCGCCGGAAATGGAGGCCGCTTTGAAGAAAATGGCCGAAAATCAGGAGAAACTAGGCCAAGTCATGGAGAAGTTCCTCGCAGTAGCAGAAGAGGACCGCGAGAAACTCCACAAGTCCCTCACAGAGCAGAGCCAGACCCAGGAAACCGTGATTACTAGACTGGCTGAAACCCTAACGCAACAGCGGGGACATCCTGCCCTTCCCTCAGTCGTATTACAGAAGTACGTTAGTGGGGAGGATCCAGATTTCTTCTTCGCTAACTTCGAGCGGATGGCCCGAGTGGCCGCATGGCCAGAAGATAAATGGGGCCAGTATTTAGGTCCCCTCCTCTCCGGAGATCTCCAAGCCGCCTATCAGGCCGCAAACCCCCTTGGGGTCACCCCCTATCCTGACATCAAAAGGACTATTCTTGAACTCATGGGTCTAGACCACGAAACCTACAGGATCCGTTTGTGCCAGATCAGGGAAGGGCCCCAAGAGACTCCGCGGGCACTGTATTACAGGGTACGAGACATGACGGACCACTGGTTAAAGCCCGAACAGTCTACAAAAGATGAAATCATGGAAAAAGTGTACCTCGAACAATACCTGACATCCCTCCACCCCCCTATTCAATGGTGGGTTAGACAGCACACCGATCTCACCTTGGATAAGGCTGTGGAAATAGCGAGCGCGTACAATCGAGCCCAGGAAATTCAGAAAGGGAGGGATGAAGGACAGTGGAAATACGGAGGTGGGAACTCCAATCCTCGTGCGCCTAGGCCACATCCTGTGAGGAAGCCAGAAACCGTGACTTTGTTGCCTGGACCACCCCCACCTTCCTTTCGGCAACCAGCGCCCCTAGGTCCTCAATGTTTTCACTGTGGTGCACATGGACATATTGCACGCGTCTGTCCCCAAAAGGAGGAGCCCATGGAGATTGGGCTCACTCGGTCTTTTGTTTGTAACCCTGTTCCTCGTGGGTCTTGTCCCTACCATAGAACAGTGAGGGTGAATGGTGAACAAAGGGGAGCCCTCATAGATACCGGGTGCCTCCAGAGTGTTATTCAGCCACAGATCATCCCAGGGGGGGTCAAGTCCGGGAAAGGCACAGTGACCATCCAGTGTGTACATGGGGACCAGAAGCCCTATAACACCACCGAGGTATACGTCCAACCCATGACCCTGATATAGATCCCGTTCCCCTCAAAGTGGGGCTGATTCCCCAGTTGCCGGAGCCCTTTGTACTAGGGACAGACTATCCCCACATGAATCAACTGATCCTAGAAACAGTACCTGAGGAAGCAGAATGGAGAGAAACCGCACCTTTTTCACGAGTGCCTGATTATGAACTATGCCCAGGGAAATCACGAAAAAGCAAGAAACAGAGAAGAACAGAGAAGCGTCAGTGGGGCCCAGTCTCCCTAACACAAACCATCACCACCAAGGAATGGGACCACGACCAGGGCTTTAGGGCAGCTCAAAGAGACGATCCCACGTTGTGTGAAGCATGGAATAGGTCCTCAGAGCAAGAAGACCCCGACCAAGTAGGTCCCCAGTTTTTCAGGAACAAAGGTCTGTTGTATAGGAAAGGAGGGAAAGAGTCGAATCCCCAACTGTTAGTTCCACAGTCACACCGAGAGAAAGTCCTGTATCTAGCCCACAGCCATCTCCTAGGCGGCCATTTCGGGGGAGAAAAAAACGAAAAGGCAATCCTTGAAATTTTTTATTGGCCGGGGGTGTATCATCAAGTCTGGAAATATTGCAGAGAATGTATCATCTGTCAAAAAAACAGCAGGGCTGTGCCCCTACGGTTACCTTTATATCCCCTCCCGGTGATTGAAGAACCGTTCTCCCAGATAGGGATGGACATCATTGGTCCCCTCCTTCCCTCCCATAGCGGGTGTAGATATGCCTTGGTTTTAGTTGATTATGCCACCCGGTTCCCGGAAGCTGTAGCCTTAAGACAACCGAACGCTACTCAGATAGCAAAGGCAATGATTAATATCTTTTCCAGAGTCGGTTTCCCCAAAGAAATCGTAACCGACCAAGGTACCCCTTTTGTGTCGAACCTAATGAAACAAGTATGTCAACAACTGAATATAAAACAGATCAGAACAGCTGCATACCATCCTCAGACAGATGGTCTGTGTGAAAGGTATAACGCGACTTTAAAAATCACCCTGAAAAAGTTACTTGAGTTAGAGGCCCGAAAATGGGAAGAAATGTTACCCCTGGCTCTTTTCGCTCTCCGCTGTAAACAGCAAAAGAGCACCGGTTACTCCCCATTCAAATTATTGTACGGAAGGCAGCCCCGTACCCTTCTAGATATGATGAAGGAGGAATGGGAGGAGGAACCCGAGGGGGCGAGACCTCTACCAGAGTATGTCCTGGGGTTAAAAACCAGACTGTACAAAATCAGGAACATAGTAAAAACCCATCTAGAACAGGCCCAAGAACAGCAAAAAAGACAGTATGACAAAAAAAACAAGGAGTGAAAGCTGAATATTGACGATTTGGTGCTGGTTATGAGGCCCACTTCAGAGCACAAAATGTTGGGACAATGGCAGGGCCCCTTTAGGGTCCTTGAACAAATAACCCCGGTGACATACCGATTGGAACTAGACCCCAAAGAGAAGAGAAACACCCAGATCTACCATATAAATCTCTTGAAAAAATGGGAGGGACCCAGACCGGCCTTCATGGCTAAACAGGGTAATAGTGACCCCCTGTTTGTACAGAGCATAGACCACGACCTACCCTCTTCCCAACAAAGAGAGCTGAGAAATAGGTTGACGCCCCTCGAGAGGGTGTTCTCCCTAACCCCAGGAAAAACTTCACTAATCAGTCATGCCATTCACACTGAACCAGGGAAGACGGTAAGATTGAGACCATACCGAATACCCAAGGCCAGAAGGGGGGCTATCGAGGCAGAGGTCCAACAAATGTTAAACATGGGCATTATTGAACCTTCCAAAAGTGAATGGAATTCCCCAATAGTAATCGTGCCTAAACCCGATGGTTCCATTCGCTTTTGTATTGATTTTAGGGAAGTCAATAAGATCTCTCGTTTCGACGCACACCCTTTACCCCGAGTGGACGAGATGATCGAGAAGTTAGGGAATGCAAAATATATCAGTACCCTAGACTTGTGTAAGGGGTACGGGCAGGTCCCCCTTAGAGAGTGTGACAAGGAAAAGACCGCTTTCTCCACCCCGGGAGGGCTGTTCCATTTTAAGATGTTACCATTCGGTCTGCATGGGGCCCGGCCACTTTTCAGCGCCTTATGAATCTGATCCTCGAGCCGCACCAGGAATACGCCTCAGCATATATAGATGATATTGACATCTACAGTGATACCTGGGACCTCCACTTTATCCATCTAGAGAAAACCATTCAGGCACTGGAAAAAGGGGGTCTCACCATAAACCCTGCCAAGAGTCATCTGGCCGCTCGGTCAGTAAAATACCTAGGTTATCTTCTAGGGGAGGGGTTTATCAAACCACAAGAAGAAAAAATAGCCGCAATATCCCAACTGCCATTCCCCACCACACGACGGGATCTCCGGGCTTTCCTGGGTATTTTAGGATACTACAGGAGATTCATCCCGGACTTCTCGGAAGTAGCAGCCCCCTTGACCGATCTCTTAAAAAAGGATGTACATACAGAAAAAAATCTAAGGAGCCCCTCCCATAGTGTCCAACAGGCTTTTGCACACTTAAAAACCCTCCTCACTACCAAGCCAGTCCTCTTAAGCCCTGACCACAACCGGCCGTTCATTTTACAGACCGACGCCTCGGAGAAAGGATTAGGGGCGGTTTTGTCACAAGAGGACTCAAAAGGCCAAGAGAAGCCCGTACTCTACATCAGCAGAAAGCTGTTCCCCAGAGAAAGCAAGTATGCCGTTATAGAAAAGGAGGCCCTTGCTATTAAATGGGCAGTGGAATCGTTGAAATATTATCTAGAGGGAAATGAATTCATACTGTATACAGATCACGCTCCTCTGGAATGGCTTGCCAGAAACAAGGGACACAATGACCGCATCTTACGATGGTTTCTGGCCCTCCAACCTTTCCATTTCACCACCCAACACAGAAAAGGCAAGGACCAAACTAATGCTGATTACCTCTCTAGGTATCCGCTTGAACAGTATCCTGCTAGCAGGAAAGTTAGGGTAGGGGAATGTCAGGAAGAGCCCAGGTGGGGACCAAGTAATGCCTACCCTGGTGCTCGACCCTCGTTCACGGAGAGGAAAGGGTCCGGCATCCACAGGGTTAACAAATTCCTCACACCCTCTCCTCTGCAGGATGACGCGGAGATCACTGGGGAAAACGTCCAATCAGGGCTGGGAGAGGCGTGGAAAAGGGACCTCTCGTGAGAGAACGGTGCGAAAGCGGAAGCTGTCGAGGACGGAGACAGTGCATCCGAAGACGCCGAGGAGGAAAAGCAGGAAGATCCCTGGACGCCGAGGAATCCAGGAGAACTGGAAGCGGAAATCCCGAGGACAGAGCACGCCGCCGCCACCGAAGAACCAGAGACGTGGAGCGAGGACTGGTGGATACCCCCGGGAGACACGAGTTTGCCGCCGTAACTAAGGAGAGTTACGGCATTGGCGGTGAGTAGAAGGACACAGGGAGAAACGGGTGGGAGGAGGGATACGACGGACGTTTGAGCCGGTGCGGACGTCTGCTAGCGGCAGAACAGTCCCACTTTTATTTTATGTTTAAGTCTGCGCTTACTTTTGCGACTCTTTTCCCTTAGGGGTTTAATTTTCGTATTTTGATTGGGCCTTGAGTTTTCTTTATGCTTAGGAGTGTCAGAAAGGCCGAATACCTGATCGTTTTGGTAGCGATAAACCGAACCAACCCTACACCTATCCTTATAGACTAATTAAAAGAACGCTGGTTCTCAGTACCCTCTCCCCTTCACGACCTTCTCCAAACCCTGCACACCCTCCCGCACGTATCACACCGTCGTCTGCCATTGTACAGCACTATCTGCACCAGGAATGGTGAAGGGTATCGTAGTACTAAAAGTGCTAGAGACCTGAGAACTTACCGCCACTTTGTTTCTTGTCTTCCCTTTGAGTATCCTGGGGAACCACCATCGGCGAGGAAGGATCCAAGACCCCGAAGGCAGAGGCTCTCTACTCTCGACCAACCAGTCAACCTCCCCATCCTACTGACGGACTGTATATTGGACTCAAAAACCCCAACGGTGTATTTACTGTTCTCTACTATCAGCCATCCCATACTAACAGTAACAATAAATTCTTATCACCATTACGCAACCTATATGGCCTCCTAGCTTTCATTTCCGACCCTCCCTCCGACAGAATGTTTAAAAACAAATACAGAAAATGGGGGAGTACTACCATTTTAATTAATGCCACCCATCTGGCAATGGAAAGGGGAAGGCTATTCCAACGTTCAACTTGCGCCGATAAGCGGTCCACAGCAGAGCCATAGTTGAGCTGAAGAACTTGTTCCTTATCTAGATATATGTGAATACCCATTATTTAGTGGAACCTGTGATCCACGATAAGGGGTACTCAATATCAATGGGATGCGTATTCGCTGTCAGCGGAAATAGCTCAGATTTGGCCCAGTTTATGTGAAGACCTGACAGACTGACAAAGTGGATAATTTCGCAAATCAATGGCTGGAGGTTGTCAGCAGGACAGCGGACAAATAATAAAATATTGTCTGTATAGAGTGAGGCCAAGAGAGGGCACTTGAAGGCCACGATGTGAGTGTCGCTCTTGAAGATGATGGACCAAAGGGTCCAATGCAATTATGAATAAGAGAGGGGGCAATCCGGCCTGGTGCCCCTAGAAACGGAGAATTGCTCAGTAAGCTGGGTGTTTACTTGCAAGCAGGCTCTAGGTTGAGTGTAAAGGAGTATGATTGAGGATATGAAGGAGCTGGGGAATCCAAGTTTCGTCAGCGTTGCTCTCAGGAAAAACCATTCCAGAGAGTTGATCGCTTTTTATGCATCCAGTACTGCCACAGTGGTGGGAAGCATGGGGGAAATCCTATTGAACACAGTAAAGATTGTTCTCAAATTAAGAGGTAGATCTATGCGAAGATCTTTTTAGCTAGATTTAGTAGGGAGAGGGGTCTGTATGAAGAACAAAGAAGGGGATCTTTTCCAGGTTTGAAAAGCAATGTAAGGACCGCATCACGGAGTGTAGGGGGGTGGGAGCCCGTTCTCAGAGACTTCATGTATAAGGCGAGCAACTGATGGGCAATTAGGTGCTTGTAGGCTTTGTAAAAAGCTCCAGTTATGCCATCTAGGCTGGGGGCTTTGGAGCCATCTATAGCGTCTATGGCCTGATCGACCTATTCGCAGGTAATAGGCTCTGCTAGAAAATTGCATTGGCCATCGGTAATCGACACCATTGCTATCTCTGCGAGGTACGCCGCTATCTCAGTCTCAGCGTTAGAGGAACGAGAGAATACAAATGTTCATAATACTCCTTAAATTCTGAAAGGATACCTTCAGTGTCGGAGACAATAGTGCCATCCGAGGTGCGGATTACCGTAATAAAGCCACTGACCAGATTGGGGCAGAGTATGCGCATGAGGGTACAACATGGCCGTTCCCCCTCTCCGTATTGTCTAGCCATGGCAGGTTTCCCCATGTACTTGACCTCCCTGTCTGTCAGCTCATGAAATTCAGTAAGTAGGGTCAATCGGGCATGCAACTGAGGGACGTTGCCTGAGCTAACAGCCTCCCGATCGATGTCACATAGTGCGGATTCTATCCGAGTCAGCTGGGTACGGATGTCTCTGAGGATACCTACCTGCTTAGACATACAGACACCTTGTATATAGGCCTTGAAGGCCTCCCAGAGGTTGGCCTGAGTGGATACAGTACCGGAGTTCAAGGTAAAGTATTCAATGATGGCCTCACGCAGGTCTGTGCGAAAAATGTGGTCATGTAGTGCCTCACCCGGGAATCGCCGGGTGGGGCACAGCCTCCCAACGCCTGGGAATTGGAGTGTAAGGAGCACTGGGCAATGGTCTGACAGAGTGCTTGGGAGATGTTTAATGGCAGTGGTCCAGAGTAGAGCGTTTGCCGAGGCAAAACAATAATCGAGTCGGGTCCACACACCATGGGGGGGGAGAAAAAGGTGATGTCAGCGGTGATAGGGTGGCGAGCCCGCCAGAAGTCGTTAAGGGCATAAGTGTCAATGATGTAATGCAGTAATTGTGTTGGACCTGGGTTTTCCACTCTTCTGAGAGCTGGTGGAGTCCATTGTGGGATCTACAACTAGATTAAAATCGCCCCCCCCATGATCACCTGGTCTACCTCAAATTGACCCATGTAAGTGAAAACTGCCTGAAAAAAATCAAGGGAGTCTATATTGGGAGCGTATATATTTATTAGGAGTATACGTTTGCCGGCTAGTAATCCGAGAAGTAAGATATAGCAGCCCTCCAGGTCCAGAATTGCAGAGCGGCATGTGAAGGGGACACATTTATGTATAAGTATACAGACCCTTCTGGAGTAGGTACTATAGTTGGCAAAGTATCGGTGTGCGCCCCATGTGGAGGCAAACATGTGGGTGTCCCGAGGTGGAAGATGAGTTTGTTGCAGGAAGGCTATTTTGACACCGTGGCGAGACAGATAAGTGAGGACCTGCTTACCCTTACATGGGTTGTTTAGTCCCTGGATGTTCCAAGAAATGATGGAAATAGTCATCTCCCCCTGTGGGAGTCAGGAAAAGGCATCTAAGGTAGTTTGGTAGGACGGAGTGGGCCATGAAGTTGTGTATCGTTGTTGGTGCTCACAATGTAACATAAAACAGTTTTAACCAAAAAATTCCCAATCAAACTGTTCCCAACCCCCACCTAGACCAGATAAGAAACTATCCAGTGAATCCGCATCGGACAAACCACAAAACTAATTAACCCCAGAAAAAACAGATAGGTGTTCACAGTTGGGGGATGGCAACACCATGGGGATCACAGTCCAAATACCAGATACATGGAGTGAAGATAAGTACGGATCGCAGAGTACTGAATGATGAGGGCATTTGCCCGAGTAACCAGGGAGAATGCATGACAGTACATAGGAAAGCCATGATTGGCGAAGTCCTGGAGCAGCAAGAGATATCAGTCAGGCGATACACGCTCGGAGGAGGGTGGAGAGCACCTGCGGTTTAGACTAGGACTTGGTGAGCTCGCCGCTTGGCATTTGCAGAAGTCTATTGCTTCAGTCAGATTGTCAAAGAACTGGGATTTTCCATCAACTTCAACGTTTAGGCGAGCTAGATAAAGCATGGCGTATTTGAGTCCCAGTTTGTACAATGCCTGCTTGGTGTCGGTATACTTCCTTTTCGCTTCCTGAACAGTAGGAGTGAGATCCAGGAAGATCATGAGCGTGGAGACCTGGTATTGCACTGAACCTTTGTCACGGGCCCGCCAGAGTACCTTGTCCTGGTCCTTGTAGTTCAGCAAATGTACTAGGAGTTGTCGTGGTGAGGCAACAACCGGAGGGCGGGGACCAAGGTTGTGGTGGGTGCGCTCCACCGCAAAGGTGAACGTGAAGTTTGTGCAGTCAAAAAGATCAATGAGCATGTTTTCCACAAATACATTGGGACGTCCCATGTTGGTTGTCTCCACCACACCAAGTATGCGGACATTATTCCACCACGAGCGTGCCTCGAGGTCTTCTTTTTTAGTAGCCACTGTTTTAAGGATGCGTTCCATCTTGTCTAGTCGCTTCGTTGCAGTCACAGCGCCATCTTCCAGACTCGAGATCTGTCCCTCAGCACACCCCAGCCTAGCGCTCTGCCACTCCAGGCTCTCACCCACGCTATCAATGCGACTGGTGAGGGCATCAAGTCAGGCATCGAGAGAGCGGAAGTCGTCCCTGACCTCTTTCATAATAGCAGTCGTGCTAACAGTGTCCCCAGAGCCCAACGCCACATCCAGGGGTTCGTCCGTGTTGAATGCGACTCACCTAGGCACGTAGTTTTAGTAAGCTCAAACAGGAGCTTGCATTGTTTTGGATCGCCCTTTCCCATCATTAATTATTAGAAGGGTAAATATGGTGCGAAGATCAATGCGCATGGGTGGCTGGCGCAGCAGTTCTGAAATAGCTTTAGTAGCACTGCGGCAGGCTCTACCAGCATGAAGGGGTGCGCAGTCCACCCATTCACTGGAGCACTAGCATGGATTACCCCAAGATGTTGGGGGTGCCCCACCGGGAAAGGAGGGGGGCAAAGCAGTCCAACCAGGGTGAAATGGGGCATCACAGAGAGAGCACGAGGCCCCCATCAGTCACATGCTCAGTCCACCACAGTCCAGGGCCAGTCCATGACCGGGCCCAGCAACCTGCACAGCAGAGACTGGTGGGGGGCACGCAGCCAGCAAGGCATCTTCAGGGCATCAAGAGGATGGTGAGGTAGCACAGGGTACACTGCGGTCCCCGAGCAGGGGATGCAGCTAGGAGAAGCAGGTCCCTCCTCTCCAGGTATATCGGGGAGGCCGCCCACACCTTGGGAGGCTGCACCGCCAAAGCAGCGGTAGGCTGGCCATGCCCCCCCAGGTTGAACAGACAAGAGAAGCACCAGCACGGGCACGAGGGCCACCCAACGACCCAGCACTCACTGGGCGGAGCAGCAAACGTCGTCAGGGCCTCCCGCTCCGCACAGACCACCAGCACCAGAAGCGAAGTAGGCCGCAGGGATACAGGCGGCAGGCAGCAGGTAAAGCGGGTGGCCAAGAACCGGAGTGGACACATGCCCCCCCTGCAGCGGTGAGGAAAGGGAGAAGAGTCAAGCCTGCAAAACCGACGAGACTCAGCAGTCTTGGCCTCAGGCTCGCCCACGGCCCCTGTTGCCGCGGGGCCTCTGAGGCAGTGTCAGGATGTGTGGGCCCAGTGCCTGCGTCAGGGTGTATCAGCGAGGTTTTAGCTTGGGGCAACAATCACAGGCATCACACCCTCGTCTCGACGCTCATCCGGCTGGAATGCTAGAATTAAGGATGACCCTCAGTGCTATCCATGCAGTTCAGGAGACTGCGATCCCCAGAGCTTCACGAGCGAGCGACCATTTTAGTCGCTGCCATGGCCACGCACCCTTGGGTTCAGGACCTTTAACAACTGGAATAGCCCCCAGCAGCGGGCTATAAGGCTATCTTCCCAACCCCAGTCTAAGCTACATTGAGAAGGTGTGGAAATTAAAAATGCTATATTTACTATCCCTACCCCAAGCTACGCTACATTGGGGAAGATGTTGGACATTAAAGGGGTAACATTTACTATCCCCATTTCAATCTAAGCTACATTGAGCAAGGTGTTAGACATATAAAAGGTTACATTAACTATTCACGCTTCAATCGAGGCTATGTTGGGGAAGGTTTAGGACATCAAAAGGGTTACATTTACTCTTCCTGCTTCAATCTATGCAACACTAGGGAAGGAGCTGGACATTAAAGGGGGTTACATTTACTGTTCCCAATCCAATCTAAGCCACAATGGGTAACATTTTAGACATTAAAGGGTGTACATTTATGTAGTGATGAGGTTCGTAGCCAAGATGTAGTTTCAAGTAGATTTATTAAGTTCAGTTACAAGTAGATGAGTTGTAAAGATGCAGCCCCACCAGGAGCAGCTTGCCTGCTGCTCAGGCCATACTCCAACTGTCACACTCAAGTATCCAGGCAGCCAAACATTCTATTCATGACCATCACACCAACATTCCATGCATCACATTCACACTGGCTGAGCAGCTATGGAGAAAGTAACAAGATAAATAGGATACAGGTTACTACATATCCTCCCTTCTTCCACAACACAAAAATAGAAACCGCAAATGAGGAAAAGTTCAAGCAAGGGGAACCCAAGAAATAGAATAGTGCATCAGTAGAGAAAAAGCAAGAAGAAAGTAAACCCAAACGTGAAAGGATCAAAGCATAGATACCAAGAAAAACAACTGTGTGAGTATGAAAGAAAATACACAGGAGATATGCAACACTAAGCACAAGAGAAAATGAAATGGAAGGTATAGACGAAAGTAACAAAAGCAAGAAAAAAAGGCCAAGAGAAAACATACATGAGATGTACAAGAATAGAAACACTATAGAGGAGATGCATAGACAAATATACATAACATATCACCCACCTATCATCCTCCTATATTTTTTTTTTTAAAGAAACAGAAGAAATGTGTGAAGGACACCCGAACTGACTTTCCCCAAAATACAGGCGAATAAATGAACCAGAAACAACATGGAACATATACACCCAACATAAACCGAAGAAAATAGGGGGTCATTATGATGTCGGGCGGATCGCCACCGCCAGATCGGGCGGTGGCGATCCGCCCAACATCTTTCCCCGCCCGCCCGCCATTTACCCCCTCCATATTACAATGGCGGGGGGACAGCGGTGGACGGAAAGACCGTCCGCCGCATTTCCGCAGGCAATCGTTCCGATTGCCTGCCGGGCGGGACTCGGGCCTAATATGGTGGCGGTGTCTGGAAGACACCGCCATCCATATTAGGATGCCTGGCGGTGAAGGCCTTTCCATGGCGGCATCGCCGCGATGGAAAGGCATGCAGGAATTGCTTTGGGGGCCCGTTGCGGGCCCCTGAGGGGGTGGGTGGCTGCACTTGGGGGGTACCTATGGTACCCCCCTACATTGGCATGCACAAGGTGGCAGGCACCGCGCGGTGCCTGTCACGTTGTGCATGCCAATGCACTGCATGCATTTTTTACATTGCGGCGGGTGCTGCTGACAGCACCGCCCGCCGCAATGTAAACAATGCGGGATGCGACCGCCACGGTGGCAGTCGCATCCTAATGGGCACAGCGGGACCGCCGCACCTCTGGCGGTCGGTCCCGTTTACCGTTACGGTGGC
Source organism: Calotriton arnoldi (assembly GCA_963921515.1). Taxonomy (NCBI): domain Eukaryota; kingdom Metazoa; phylum Chordata; class Amphibia; order Caudata; family Salamandridae; genus Calotriton; species Calotriton arnoldi. The sequence continues at coordinate 206,919 of CAWUFW010013621.1, read as the reverse complement.
GGGCGGACTTTGTCCGCCCGCCATCGTAATGGGCCCCATAGTTAGGGGAAAGAAAGAAAAAGAACGTCGACTGCTAACCAAACAGCCCTAGAGGCCTTGGGGCAGACAACCATGAGTATGGCACACGGTGAAAATGATATACTATACAATAAACGTGCAGCACAGGACAAATTAAACACAGTTAGCAAACAAATGTAAGCAAGTACCACAGTGTTAACAAAACAAAGGCACACATGGGACAAAAACCCATTAGAACCCAACGTGGGGTTAGAAACGTAAACAGAGCAACAGAAAACATGGGACTGGTACCCATTAGCAATAGAAAACATGGGACTCGTACCCATTAGAACCCCTATATGGAGGTTAAAACTGTATAAGAAAAAGTTGACTGCTATACATTCAGCCAATATGACTTACGGCAGACAACAGCGCATGTTGCACATAACAACACACCACACAATAAAATATCCCTAAATGAAGGGTATGCAAAAGTAATTTTCATAAATGAGACTACAACTGTGAAAACAATGTTGAATGGGACTAAAACCCATTAACTGAGAAAACTGTGTTGAATGGGACTAAAACCCATTAACTGTGAAAACTGTGTTGAATGGGACTAAAACCCATTAACTGTGAAAACTATGTTGAATGGGACTAAAACCCATTAACTGTGAAAACTGTGCTGAATGGGACTAAAACCTATTAACTGTGAAAACTATGTTGAGTGGGACTAAAACCCAATTGCATCCCTTAAGAAAGGGTATACGACAAGATCTGTACACATGGGACTAGTACCCATAAGTAATAGTGGTGAGCAAGTTACACCCAATCTGAAATGTAAAAAAAATACTTAGGACACAGAAATCTGTTTACACATGCACATAAATGCGTAACAACAGTATGACAATTGCACCACAACTGCAAAAACATTCTCACAGACATGTAAAATGCATAGAGCATAAGACTGGAGAAAAAGCAGTCCCTCAAACAGTAAATGATAACTTACTTATCCACCCAGCATACAACAACACTAAACAACTCCGCAATGATGGACACAATAAATAAAACAGAGTGTGAAAGAACACAGCATTTGCAGAAAAATAACATTCTGCAGAAACAAAACAATTAATAGAAATATGCTTTAAAAGCAGGCCAACATGAAAACGTAGAGCGTTCTGGTACACGATAAACTCCTTAAGCACGGAGACTACACTTGTCTGTTGAGATGCGAGACATGCGAATATCAGACATAGGTATACCACGGTTGAAAACAGGGTATCCTTTGTACGAACAGCATTGATATCCCAAACCACTGATTAGTTGAACCACAGCACTTCGGGGCACTAGAACAGCTAATGTCAGATCATGACAAAAGTTCCTCAATCAGATGTTGCATGCAGGCTGCCTGGGCAGAGCAGAATGCGCACTACATAATGTGGAGCATCAAACTAGGCACCCGGTACCACAGCTAATACAACGGCACGCAAAAAGAGGTGTAACATTCATCGCGGCTTACTGGCAGTTGCCTTGAGTCTTTTAGTGATAAATACAAGCTGGCTGCATAACTCCGACAACACTGGCAGTAACTTGATGGCTCACTCTGACACCGCTGTTGGATGCACAGATGGGACATTGAAACCGGAGATGGCGGCACGTACAAGAGAAAAGTACTTTCCCTACTCTAATGTAAACTACTTTTAGGAAATGTTTGGACATTAAAGGATGTATCATTACTATTCTCTCTTCAATCTAAGCTACATTGGGGAAGGTGTGGGACATTAAAAAGGTTACATTTACTGTTCCCACTCCAATCTAAGCTACATTTGGGAATGTGGTGGATAATAAAAAGATTACATTTTCTATTCCTACTAAATCTTCACTACACTGAGGAAGGTGATGTACATTAAAAGACCTATGGGAAGGTGCTGGACATTCAAATAATTAAATATTCTATAGACAAACCAAAATAAACGAAATACAGAAAACACTAGAAGTGCAATATTTCAGAAAATATAAATTATATTTAATTTTAAAATGTCTATCTTAATTTATATTTTTTCTTCTTTTAATATATATATGTTAACAGAAATATTTGCTACTTTTAAATATTTTCAGATTTTTCAAATTATTAAATTTCAAGTAAATGATCGAAATTTAAAAATATAAAATATATATATATACAAATATATAAAATACCAAACAATACAATGTTACATAAAAGCATTAGTTTTATAACTTTAAAATAATAATTGTCTTTGTTTCTAAAAATACATTTTACTTGTAAAAACAATTTAATTTACAAATACTACTATAAATAAATTATCTTTTTTATAATTATTAAATCTAAATGTAAATGTATTAGTAAAAACAGAATTTATATTTCTTTATCAGATTACTTTTAAATAAAATGTAATACATTAAAAAAATATATATATATTAAATGTAAAATTATAATAAGAATGTAAATTAATATCACACAACAACAATGTCAATTGTTTTACATGTTCCTATATTTTTAAACCCCTTACCCTTTTCCCCATAGAACCTATATCCTACTAATAAAAAAGAAATAACTAAATATAAAATCATAAAATCACAATAATACATTACAATATAAATATAATTTTATCACAAAATGTTCCCATACATTTATTTCTTTACAATTATTTATAATATAAAAATACCAAAAATGGACCATTTCAAAATTCAAGAAAACATTTAAACATTTGGTAAAAAATATAAAATTATAAAAACCTTGACAAATGATATAAAATTTGAAATGTTAACAACATTTTAACAGCAATATTAAAAACAACCTCATAAAACAATATTCTTACCTGTGATTTTCCTGTCAACAATATTTTTGAAAGCACAATATTCTTGCAATGATATTCTGGTAATACAATATTTTAGACTCCATATTTCGGTCAATTATTACCTCAATATCTGATTTCCGAGTACAAAATTGTTTTAGGACCTGGTTCACCTATATTTTGTAGTTTAATATATGCACACACTGAATCAGAAACAGAACATATAAGATAGTATTTACATGAAAAGTTGCCAATAGGTTTATTAGACCATCAAAGTCAATCTTCTCCAGTCAGTCTTCTCCAGTATCTTTTGTTCCAAAGAAAGGAGATGAGTTAAGAACGTGTACAAACTATGGAGCACTTAACAGAATCACAGTTAAAAACTGTTACTCACTGCCTCCATTCTTATTTTGTTAGATCAGATTAGAAATGTCAAAGTTTTAACAAAATTATACTCAGATGAGCATAACCTTTGGTCAGAGCCTGAGAGAATGATAAATGGAATACTGTGTTTCACATAAAATTTGGGCTCTTTGATTATCAAGCCATGCCTTTCAGACCCTGGAATGCTCCTGCAGTGTTTCAATACTTTATCATTAACATTTGAGAGGGTATTTAGAAATGTGTTGTATAGTTTATCTGGAAGATATTCTTATTTATTCTAACACTTTGGTGACTCACATACAATATGTCACGGCAATCTTATAATGGTTGAAAGATCATCATCTTTTTGTTAAGATGGATTTTGTGTATGTGAGAAAGATATAATTGTTAATTGGGGTGGATGGTAGGCTACCTCAAGTAATTAAGTCATTAATGTGTTAGGCCCAGTCAAAGATTTCGTTTTTTTAAACCTGAGCTCAAACCCTGCTAGCTATAGTACAGAGTACTTAAGGACAATATGTGAAGCGTTTAGAAGTACGAAAACAGTTAAAAAGTCAAAAACACAACACAATAAACATCCCAATCCAATTTATAGAAATAGAGAAACATCTAATGAACAAAAGTACACCAAACTGACACAAATCAAATTTGGGGACTGGAGATATGATTTTTAAAGATATAAGTGAAAATAGAGCCAAAAGTGCAAAACTCAAATGTTAGTCAATGATCACTTGTAGATCAAGACTTAGGCATGATTTAAGGCTGACCACGATGGAGTGCGGGTCAGATACACCAAGTAGATTGGCTCTGCTAGGGCTTAAAAGTAGGGAAGTTAAAAAAAATGTTTCTAAGTCAAAATCCGAAAAAGGACTTTGTCGTGTTTCTGAAGAAAAACTCTTCTCCGCATGGGACAAACCTGAAATTCAGTCCGACGCTGAGGAATTGCTGGTCAGATACTTTTTGTGGTCGGTTCCCTTGGACTTCTGGATCCAAAGTTTAAAAAAAGTTCCCAAACTTCCTTACGTGTCCAAATATCCATGGAGTATACTTCAAAGTCACCCAGGACCTCAGGTGGAGCCCTTTTTTAAACAAATGTTTATTGTCATTGAACATACAGCAGTACTTGGCAGTGCCCAAGTAAGGTGGAACACTCAAAGACTCTCAGGGTGTCATGCAAAAGGCAACAGCAAAGTCCAGTCCACTGGTCAACTGGGCTTCTTCACATGAATGGCCTCTTCCTCTTCAGCTTTTTTATCTTCCTGAAGCCATCCAGGGGATCAGCCTTATGATCCTTGGAGACCTTTCTGTCCGTGATTTTCAAGTGGAAAGGGGTCCAATCTCCTCAGGTCCTTCTAACAGGTCACAGATGCAAAGTGCAGCATGTTCAGTCCTTTCACAAGTCCAGCAGTTTTCTGAAGAAGGTTGGAAAAGGGTTCAGTTTTGTAGGATTTACCAGCCTATGAGCGGGGGACCTCCTAAGACACTTCTAGTTCCACTCTGACCAATGGAGTAAAGGTCCCAGGCCCTGACCTACCTACTTTTGCAGTAGTTCTGTTTGCCTTATGGCAAACAGGCCCAAAATGACACGTGCCAGGGCATTTTCAAGATGATAAACTTGGGCTCTGATGGCTGGTGGTGCGTGTGGGAGTGTCATAGGGAAATCACCAGTGTCCCCCCACATCTAACACTGAAATCCAGTGTGAAGCCAACACTATATCCACAACATACCCCAAGACAGAAGACTGGCAGGACAAAAGCAAGGTCCTTCAGCAACCAGACAAGAGATGCTCAAGAATTGTCTTGGCGTCCTGATCTCTCCCTATCGTGTACCCTAAGTGTTGCATGTGGCTCAATAGACCTGACAAAGCAGTATTTGAAAAGCTGGTGTCAACAGGATGGACCTAGACCCCACTCTGAATATTCTATAAAGTTCAGAGGAGTCATCTCTGCCCATTCAGGTTAGCCAATTGTTTGCTCTTGAAAGGCATTTCACACCTTTTTCACACCTATTTGTGGGCTTCAGCATAGGCTGTAAGTTGGCAGAAGCTTTTGTTAATTAGTCTTCTTAGAGTTCAGGCAGGTAAACAATAGTTATCTAATAGTTACATTTCCTTAATATTTATTAAAAAACAACTTCATAATTGAATTGGATTTTTAATAAATTAAAATAGTGGTTTAATATTTTGTCTAGCTTGTCCAATTCCCAAGTTACAGTATTAGTATTTTAATCTGTACTCTGGCTTTCTAAATAGGACTGATAAGCCTGCCACATTGAATATGGTTTGTAGGGGCTTGTCACTATGGTGGCATGGTAACAGTAATTTTTACATGTCCAACTTTTAAATACCATGCACCCTACTTTGTGGGTTGCAAAGCTTATATAGTGGTGACAAACTAATATTTGAAAGAGAGGTTTTTGCAAGTTGAAAGGGTTATTTTAATGGGTTGCACTGCACGTTTAACCTGCAGTCACCAGGCTACAGTGGTAGGCCTGAAGCCATGTTTTCCTTTGTCACACTTGTGAATAACCCAATAACTACTGCCGTCCACAGGTGACATTTAAATTTTCATGTCATGGGTGTATTTCCACACCATATACTATGGCCTTACAAAAAGGTTAAGGTTGCCAAGTAGGAGCTAACCAATAGTGCCAAACTTTAGAGGTCAGAGCACATGCACTGGGATCTGGTTAGCAGAGTCCCCGTACCAGAGTACAAAAAACCCCCCAGCAGCATCAGTCCAGATAACGTGTGGATGACCACAACAAAAAGTGCACTTTCCCAACAAAGGTGTATTTCATTCTACCATTGTAAAGTTCCTGGTTTACATAATTACACCTAAGGCTAGCTATTAAGATGGACGAAAAGAAAGTGTCAGTAATTGTTCAGTGGCCCACACAGCTAAAGCCAAGAATACACAAAGTATTTTGGGCTTTGCCAACTTTTATCGAAGGCTTATTCATCAGTTGTCTGAAATAGTGAGACCTATCACTAGATTACTACGGACAGGAGCTGATCAAGCATTTTGTTTTTTGAAAGAACATTTTTCTAGTACTCTTAGTTTGCAACTCCAAATGCAAACTTCTATTTATTGTTGAAATTGATATTTCTTATTGTACTCTGATGTTTTGTTTAATCTCAGAGAAATTGGACACTGGGAAGGTTCTTTTAGAATCTTATTTTTCTCAAAAGTGTTCTTGAGCAGACTTAAACTATACCATCACTGATAAAGAGTTTTCGACTATTAAGTGGTGCTTTGATACATGGAGGTATTATATGTTGGGAGCAAAACACACAGTAGAAGTATATTCAGATCACATAAATCTACAGTTTTTGAAATCAGCTAGTGCACTGACTCCTAGACAACCTAGATGGACCTTGTTCTTTTCTGATTATGGTCTTGAAAATTAATTTACAGTCCTAATCACAATAAAGATGACACTTTATCTTAGCAGACTTAACCTGAAAATGAGAATGAAGTGATGAATCATCCACCATTCACTTTGTCATCAAAAAATGTAAATATGTTTTCTAAAGCTTTAATTAATGTGGAATCATTTGTGTATATTCATGAGAAGGATGGATTACTAATCTAATACTATGACAGGAAGGTATGAGTTGATTTAATGATTCTAAAACTGCTGGGCATCTTGGAATAGCTAAAACATTAGCCACAGTTAAGTGATATTTTTGTAGTCAGGACTATTTTCTGATTTAAAACAATATGTTCAGAGGAGCTACATTTGTGCACAAATAAAAAATTCACATGCTAAAGACATGAGCCTTTTGAGACCTTTACCTGGCCCACCCAAACCTTTGCAATTTGTGTCAATGATTTTATAGTAGAGTTACCAAACAGTTAAAGTTGGTCTGTATTTTGGTGGTTGTTCATCATTTGACCAAAATAATTTTTTATACCATTACCAGGATTGCCCAAATCAAGAGAGTGAAATGACATTTTTGTTCAATTACATGGTGTTAGAAATGGGATCTCTGGTTGGCTAAGGCTTGCGCCAAAGCCAGGCAGAGACCACCACTCTAGTCAGGGCAAGGGAGTTACACGCCAAAGATAACCCCTGCTCACCCCCTTGGTAGCTTGGCACGAGCAGTCAGGCTTATCCCGGAGGCAATGTGTAAAGCGTTTGCGCAACACACCCACAGCAACAACATACTAGGCACACCACAAAAAGGAACTCCACACAAGGTTATATATAAAAATAGCCTTTGTATTATCATAAAACACATTAGAATAGTACTCACATAATATACATCGTGCCACCTGGCACGGGGTCATATTTACAAGGGAATTATTTACACCTGACAGGGCCAACTGGACCACTGTCAGAACCAGCACAAAGCGAACTTAGTATAGGTAGTACTTATGATAAATGTAGAACACATCATGAACGTACAACCAGTAATCACTGGTAACCACTGAACTTAGCATCAGCCTGTAACATAAACTACATTATGCACAGTATCACATCAGGCGCGAATTACATTCTGCGCCAACCTCACCAGCATAAATACATTATGCAATCCTCTCATAAGTCTAAACACATTAGACCCTAACCTCCTAAGTATAACTCACATTAGGGGCGTAAAGCACAGTAGAGAATAACTCACAACCTAAACGCATTAGGTAATAATAAAATCACAAGCATAAAAACATATTATGCATAACCTCATAATCCTAAAAGACCAACATTTAGAGGTATAACGCAGGGTGCGTAAAACACAATATGGGAATCACATTTCCTAGCACCAAAATCACATTAGCACCTAACTCAGATTAGGGCCTGGCGCCCTATAAACCTAACTGTCCCCCTGGCCAACTGGCCTTCTCTAAAGGGGCTCAAATGCCCTGTGTCCAAAATGTCAGGGCGCGCTGCAAGGGCAGCGAAAGTCAAGGGTGCGCAATCTGCGCAGGCCTAAACGTAGCAGCTGCCCACTACTTGCTGGGCAGCTGGGAAAGATAGGGGGCCAAGGAGTGCGTTCCACTCCTACCTCATCTTTCGATAATGCCCCCACAGAATGATAGCCTAAACGTTGCAGCTGCCCACTAATTGCTGGGCAGCTGGGAAACTCGCTGTAGGTAGGGGCACTTGCTGTGCCCTCTGAGCCCCTCACTGGGACTCCTAAATCAATCTGCGCCAAACGTGGCCGCTGCCCTCTATCAGGCGGGGCCGCGGGGAAAGTGGCCTGAGCCCTGCTCTGGGGCCCTTAAATAATAAAATGTGCCCCCTTGGTGCAGCTGCCCTCTGCGAACGGGGCAGCTGGGAGAAATGCGGCTATGGGGCCTGGGCACCACCGTGCCCTCACGTTGGAGCGGCCCGCTGCCATCCGGGGCCGCTCTGACTCGGTACTTTTGCCGTCGTGGTGACGCGATCGGCACCAACACTGTGCCCCCTGGAGCCCCCACTCACCGGACTGGTCTGGGGAGGCGCTCCTCTTCATTCCGGACACCGCGGCCAGCAGGCGGGGCTCTCTCGCTCATGAGAGCCTCGCTGGGGATCCGGCTGCATCTCTCTTCACCCGGGCCCCCTCCTGGGACCCGGGACTCCTCTCGTTGAATGCGGCGGGGGCAGGCACCGGCAATGTGCCTCGCGCCCCCTCCGCGGGAAACAGGCTGCGGCGCTTACGGGGCTCTCTCCATTCATGAGAGCCCCGTGTCACCAGGCGCCACACTTCACCCGGTCCCCGATCTCGGGACCGGGACTTCAGTATGGAGCCAGCAAGGCTCCAGGCTGCCTCCTTCTCTTCCGGCTGGATTTCAGGCCCCGCCCACATCACGGGCAGGAGGTGCCTGACTTCCGGTTTGGCCGCACGGGCCGCGGCGGTGATTTCTCGGTGGCAATGCGGGGTGGGCACCCGCACATTTAGTAATACATAAAGCGGGGTGGGCACCTGCTAAAAAGGCAACCAAGCGGGGTGGGCACCCGTAAATATAGAAATAAGCGGGGTGGGCTCCCGCTCGATCACGGAGCACTGGGGATTCCCCCTCGAAGGGCTGCAGCGCCGCACTGCGAAGCCCACGCTCTCCCTTTCCCTGGGGAAAGTAAAATAAAGCGCTCACAGGGCGCAGAGGACAGCTAAAACGTCCTGAAGGTCCTGGAGGAAAATAAGGAAGCAGGCAAAGTCCAAGGAAGGGGTCAGGGGCAGAGCTGGGCCCAGGGGCCAGCACACAGGGCCCTCCAGCAGGGAGGCAGCCCCCATGGCGGTCCCTCCTGGGCCCCAGCAGCAGCGAGCCCCCCCCCCTCCAGTCAGGATCAGGAACTGAACATCTTCATGGGGTCACAGCCCCTTCTTTTATACACATTTCCCTTTGTGTCACAGCACAGGGCTGGGGAAAAACCAGACGCAACTGGTTTGGGGGAGCTTTGGAGCACTTTGTTTTGCTCAGCTCCTCTCTCCTTTCACAGGACAGGCTAGGGACATCAGACGCACCACAGGGGGTGAAGCCAGCATTGTGGAGGGAAGGCCCAGCCCTATTCAGGTCCCAGGTGCAACTCCTCCCTCCCATCTAGATGCAGATCTCTCTATTCACCACTGTGCTGACTCACCCTGCCCCTGTCACTCACAAGCCAGACATGTAATTCACATCAGGCAGGCAGACACAGAGCACACATAAATGCCAACTTCTAAAAGTGGCACTTCCACACCAGCCATAATAAATCTGCGCACACCATTGCGCAGCATTTATTCTCACGAGTTCGCACATACTAAATTCGCCCTGCACTCCTCTCACACCAGGAATTACCATGGACACACATATCCCCCATGCATTCCTATGGGAGGGCAGGACAATCTCACCACACGCACTCAGCGCGCACGCACTTTACACTGGACCACAGTGCTAAAGTGCCCAGAGACTTAAAACTACTGACATACAAGGCAAAAAGTTTAGGGGTGAACCGGCCAAAAAGGGCCAAGTCCAACACAACCCCTTCCAGCCAAAACGCAGGGCAGACCAATCACCACCGTGATGGGCTTCCCTGCTTGGGGCGATAGAACACGGACGCGGGCCCGCACTGCAGGGACACCCTCCGGTTCTATGCCACTTGTAACCCATGGAATCCATCTAAGAGAAAAAACTCAGGACCAACTAGGCTACCCCACCGGTACTCCTTAGTTGTCCACGGCCAGGACCAGGCCCTAGGCCACCCAGATGCCACTGGTCCTTGCCAATCCAGAGTGGGGGCAGTAACCCCTGGCATACAATAGCCATTCTCCACTCTCCCTCTCAGTGTAGTTCCAAACTACCACTGAGCCTTCAACCTAGGGTCCGCACCCTCAGGCTGACCAGAGGTCACGGGCGAAGCATCTCCTCACCCTACCTCTACTTCTGACGTTTCGCGCTCTCCCAGGAGAAGCACCTACCAGAACACAACTCTCCCACCAGTTCAGGACCTCTCTCCATCACTGGTCTACCACCTGGGATCAAAATTCACCGGATGCACCGGGGTCAGAGGCGAGGACTCCCTCCCTCTGCACCCCCTTCCAGAGTTCTGCACCCTCCCACTGTAGAGCAGGGTTCCTTCACTTAAGATGGGCCCCACCTGCTCTCAGGGTAGTACTACCACATTCAGCCAGGGACCCTAAAGATCCCGGCTAGGCCTGCACCACCCCTTCTGGGAAACACAGGGTCTCTTCACTTAAGATGGGCCCCACCTGTGTTCACAGGGGTACCCCTAGAAGGCAACCCGGCCAGGACACTGATTACAGTCGCCCTGCCGTCCAGATCCGGAAACACCGGCTACTGGCTCCCCAACCCAGGGACGTACCCTTTGGTCAGATGCCCGGCAAACCAGGACTTCACGAGGGTGACACATAACTAATGGGTCGTGTGACAGTCTGCCCGGCGCAAACCCAGGGCAGAAGTGGCATCACCATGGTCACTCATTGGCGACTCAGCCCTGCCGGCTGGCCCCTGACCCACTAGCTCTTCCACTGGGTACTTTTTCCCCCTCTCACCCCTCACTCTGGACTTCTGCACCCTCCCAAGGGGAGTGGCACCGCCAGACACCAGAACTACTGGAACTCTGTTTACAGAGGCTCCACATTCTCTAGACACTGGGAGATCCTCCTCAAATGGCCTACAAGTACAGCCTAGGCCCCCAACCTGGTGTTCCCTGAAGAAACCATCCAGGCCCTGGGACTGGGTTTCGGGCACACTCACTCCTTCTCCTCTGAGACAGGACGTGAGCCCCTACACCCCTCCCCGCTACACTGGGACCTAGCTGGGCTACACTGAACCTCTTCCACCACACAGGACCGGAAGATACCCGAGCCACTCTTATTGGACTCACTCCCCCATGCAAGCTCCTTATTTCAGAGAACTCACACACCAAGTATTCAGCAAGCTCCTTATTTCAGAGAACTCACACCCAAGTATTCAGCAAGCTCCTTATTTCAGAGAACTCACACCCAAGTATTCAGCAAGCTCCTTATTTCAGAGAACTCACACCCACTCGTCCAGTGCAACACACCATTTATCCACACACACCCCCCAGACCGGTGAGACAGTATCTACTGCCCCTGAATCTCATCCTGCACCCCTCTTACTGAGCACCAGGTACCATACTCTGGGAACGGGACGGGGACTTCATGCACTGGACACACACTTCGCTGCCACCACTGGATCCCACCCTTACTGGTGAATCCAGAAAACTCACACTGCACTTAGGGGATAATCTACCCTCCCGAGCTAGTGACTCCATACCAATTAAGTCCCCACTGTAGGCCAACCCAAGAACTAGCAGACAGCACAGGGGCAGTCCCTCCCTCAGCTGCAGGCCAACCCAAGAACCAGCACAATGGCTCAAGGGCAGTCCCTCCTCCAGCTTTAGGCCAACCCAATAGCAGTCTGCACAAGGGCAGTCACTCCTCCAGATTCTCTGGTTTCTGTCCTTGGCAGGACACCCAACTCATAGTGCAACATAAAACACATTTCAAAAAGAAATGACCCTTAAAACAAACTCAGAAACAATAATCCCTTTCCATGTGACTATCTAAAATGCAGAGCTTTGTAGTGCAGCCAGTTGTCGCTGTGGTACTGCGCAAACGCAAGTCCTAATCCCACCGCTGATCACCAATGTTAGAAATGGGATCTCTGGTTGGCTAAGGCTTGCGCCAAAGCCAGGCAGAGACCACCACTCTAGTCAGGGCAAGGGAGTTACACGCCAAAGATAACCCCTGCTCACCCCCTTGGTAGCTTGGCACGAGCAGTCAGGCTTATCCCGGAGGCAATGTGTAAAGCGTTTGCGCAACACACCCACAGCAACAACATACTAGGCACACCACAAAAAGGAACTCCACACAAGGTTATATATAAAAATAGCCTTTGTATTATCATAAAACACATTAGAATAGTACTCACATAATATACATCGTGCCACCTGGCACGGGGTCATATTTACAAGGGAATTATTTACACCTGACAGGGCCAACTGGACCACTGTCAGGACCAGCACAAAGCGAACTTAGTATAGGTAGTACTTATGATAAATGTAGAACACATCATGAACGTACAACCAGTAATCACTGGTAACCACTGTACTTAGCATCAGCCTGTAACAAACTACATTATGCACAGTATCACATCAGGCGCGAATTACATTCTGCGCCAACCCTCTGCGAACGGGGCAGCTGGGAGAAATGCGGCTATGGGGCCTGGGCACCTCCGTGCCCTCACGTTGGAGCGGCCCGCTGCCATCCGGGGCCGCTCTGACTCGGTACTTTTGCCGTCGTGGTGCCGCGATCGGCACCAACACTGTGCCCCCTGGAGCCCCCACTCACCGGACTGGTCTGGGGAGGCGCTCCTCTTCATTCCGGACACCGCGGCCAGCAGGCGGGGCTCTCTCGCTCATGAGAGCCTCGCTGGGGATCCGGCTGCATCTCTCTTCACCCGGGCCCCCTCCTGGGACCCGGGACTCCTCTCGTTGAACGCGGCGGGGGCAGGCACCGGCAATGTGCCTCGCGCCCCCTCCGCGGGAAACAGGCTGCGGCGCTTACGGGGCTCTCTCCATTCATGAGAGCCCCGTGTCACCAGGCGCCACACTTCACCCGGTCCCCGATCTCGGGACCGGGACTTCAGTATGGAGCCAGCAAGGCTCCAGGCTGCCTCCTTCTCTTCCGGCTGGATTTCAGGCCCCGCCCACGTCACGGGCAGGAGGTGCCTGACTTCCGGTTTGGCCGCACGGGCCGCGGCGGTGATTTCCGGTGGCAATGCGGGGTGGGCACCCGCACATTTAGTAATACATAAAGCGGGGTGGGCACCCGCTAAAAAGGCAACCAAGCGGGGTGGGCACCCGTAAATATAGAAATAAGCGGGGTGGGCTCCCGCTCGATCACGGAGCACGGGGGAATCCCTACACTGGGGATTCCCCCTCGAAGGGCTGCAGTGCCGCGCTGCGAAGCCCACGCTCTCCCTTTCCCTGGGGAAAGTAAAATAAAGCGCTCACAGGGCGCAGAGGACAGCTAAAACGTCCTGAAGGTCCTGGAGGAAAATAAGGAAGCAGGCAAAGTCCAAGGAAGGGGTCAGGGGCAGAGCTGGGCCCAGGGGCCAGCACACAGGGCCCTCCAGCAGGGAGGCAGCCCCCATGGCGGTCCCTCCTGGGCCCCAGCAGCAGCGAGCCCCCTCCAGTCAGGATCAGGAACTGAACATCTTCATGGGGTCACAGCCCCTTCTTTTATACACATTTCCCTTTGTGTCACAGCACAGGGCTGGGGAAAAACCAGACGCAACTGGTTTGGGGGAGCTTTGGAGCACTTTGTTTTGCTCAGCTCCTCTCTCCTTTCACAGGACAGGCTAGGGACATCAGACGCACCACAGGGGGTGGAGCCAGCATTGTGGAGGGAAGGCCCAGCCCTATTCAGGTCCCAGGTGCAACTCCTCCCTCCCATCTAGATGTAGATCTCTCTATTCACCACTGCGCTGACTCACCCTGCCCCTGTCACTCACAAGCCAGACATGTAATTCACATCAGGCAGGCAGACACAGAGCACACATAAATGCCAACTTCTAAAAGTGGCACTTCCACACCAGCCATAATAAATCTGCGCACACCATTGCGCAGCATTTATTCTCACGAGTTCGCACATACTAAACTCGCCCCTGCACTCCTCTCACACCAGGAATTACCATGGACACACATATCCCCCATGCATTCCTATGGGAGGGCAGGACAATCTCACCACACGCACTCAGCGCGCACGCACTTTACACTGGACCACAGTGCTAAAGTGCCCAGAGACTTAAAACTACTGACATACAAGGCAAAAAGTTTAGGGGTGAACCGGCCAAAAAGGGCCAAGTCCAACACATGGTAATTCACAAGTCTTATAACTGACAGGAGATCTAAAATTACCTCAAGATTTTGGTCTGGTTTCTATAAGAAACTACATATGGAAGTTTGTCTGTCTACTGGTTATCAACCCCAGAAAGATGGACAGACTGAGAGATTGAACTAATGTGTTGAACACTATTTAAGATGGCAGCCTTGCAACGAGAAGAGGATTAGAGGGTTGTATGATGGTACAACGCATGTCTGTAACACGCGGTCTCTACCACAACCACGTCTTTACCACACATGCCTTTCCCATGCAATTTCGTGGTAAAGTCATGATGGGTAAAGGGACATGCGTGCTAAACATCATACCTCTGCCCCCTGCCCTGTAAACTGTCCCTTTTCCCCCGGCCCTTCCCTGAGCCCTAAAAATTAAACCCATGACCCAAAAACTACCCTGAACCTAGCCCCCCACCCTGAGCCCTAATAACTGTCCCCTAAATCCCTAAAGTACCCAACCTTGCCCCCCGCCCTGAGGTCTAAAACTGCCCCTGCCCTGTAAACTGTCCCTTTTCCCCCTGCCCTGCCCTGAACCTTAAAAATTAACCCCACGCTCCCAAAACTACCCTGATCCCCGGCCCCAGCCCCCTGCCCTGAGCCCTAAGAACTGCCCCCTACATCCCTAAAGTACCCCGAACCAGCCTCCTCCACCCGGAGGTCTAAAACTGTCCCCTGCCCTGTAAACTGTCCTTTTTCCCCCACCCCACCCTTTGCCCTAGGAACTGTCCCCCCTCTAAAAGCTACCCCGGCCCCAACCCTCCCGCCCTGAGCCCTAAAAACGGTCCCCTACACCTGCTAAGTACCCTGACCCAGCCCCCCTGCCCTGAGCCCTAAAACTGCTCACTGCCCTACAAACAACCCTGATCCCCTCCTGAGTCCTAAAACCTAGCCCCAGCCCGAAAAACTACCTCCCCACCCCCCAAGACCCAGCCCCAGCACCACTTGCCTCACCGCATCCTCTCCCGGTTCCCAATCATCCTTCCTATTCCTCTCCCGCGCATCCGCTCGGCATCTAGACCGCGCATTGCCTTAACCACACATATGCAAATGTGTGGTTAAGTCAAGCGTGGTTCAGCTTGCAGGGAAATAGCATACATGGCTGAGCCCGCGGTGTTAAGGCCGTTTCCCGGATTAGAGAAAGACATTATGGTTAGCAGAATAACATACAATACTCAACATTCAGCTACTGGGATGTCACCTTTCTTTTGTACGTATAGACATCATTCCCGTTAGATTTGTCTTTATCTACATCTTCTTGCCCTCTACAGTCACATGAGCACAACATACCAAACTCATTAGCACTGAGTTTGTTCCAAGGAAAAAAGGGCTGGCAGTGCTCCCTGAATGCTTGCGCTGCTTAATATACAGCTTTGCGTCCCTGGAGGATGGAGTATGCTTCAGTTCCCAAGCACAAGCTGGATTTCCACTGAACCCATTGAACTCTAATGATGTTTGGAAATAGTGTCGGCCATTTTGAAGTTTGAGTATAAGTTTCCTCGTGGTTCAGAGCATCCTTGCTAGACTAGCTAATACAAATGCACACCCACAAAAGGATAAGACCATTGCTATACACAAAGAACACTTCTAAAGTTACTACAGTCCTAATGATGTCACAACAGGTGTAAATGTGCTCCTGCCTACAACTACCACATATTGTCACAAACAGGTACTGCAACACGCATTCATTGAAAACAATAGAAGTGAAATAAAGAAACACCTTATAGGAATTACTGTTAAGAAAACTATATTATTTTGATATCTCAACATTTAAATTATATTTATTTTAATGTTAAAAACATATAATTATTAAAAACGTACTTTAGTATTCTAAAAGTTAATAACTTAATTAAAAAATAAATTAAAGTTCACCATTGAGGGGACACACCTTGTAATGTCTGGATTTTGAAATGAGGATCTTCTGCTGATCCCACACCAGTATTCATCAAACTCATAATGAGGGCTTAACCCCTTCGGTGCGCGGCCGATTTTCGCCCTGTGCGGGGCGTTTCATTGAGTGGGCGGGTTCATGACGAGCTCAGCTCGTCATGCGCACACGAGCACTGCGCAGCATGACGAGCTGAGCTCGTCATGAGCATAGAAGGGGTTAAAAGCAATCTACTTCTTAACATGTGTAAAAGATACATGTGACTTATCATACATAAACTGACTTTTAAAACATCTTTTCACATTTCTATGTGTTATATTATCTGATGTATTTGTTTTTTTTTATAGGGCTTACACAATCAATACCCTGCTTCAGAGCACTAACAAAATCAGAACACAACATGACCACAAACATCTGTGATCCCTAGATAGAAAACTGCATCTGTGCCATCTGACACACTGTCTTTAGTGTATCGCATGTGCATGCATTTGTCATAACACATCATCAATTATATGACTCCGATGAAAGGGTAGCAGTAAAGTGTATGACTTGTTAAAGCAATCTTTGCATTCCTCAATATCTGTTATATTACATAGCAGGTATTTATTGCTGCTTTGTAGAGACAGACCAAAATGTTGATAAACTTGAATGTGTGGTTCATATATGAACAGGAATGGATTACCTGGATCTCATACTCTTGTTGAGCCAAAGAATAAGGGTCTGATTATGACTTTGGCGCTCCTGCGCCGGCTCACTGCCAGCGTGGCAGCGCCAAAGCCGCCAAAAGACCGCCCGCCTGATTACAAGTTGAACTCGTGCAGGGGGGCGGTCTTTTTGCCATTCCCACAGCAGTGCCCTGAAAAAGGGCACCGCAATGGGAATGGCAAAAATGTTCCAGCACGGCATGGACTTTGAAGTCCATGCTGTACTGGAACTGGGGGTGCAAGGAGACAGGGGGGCACTGAATGCATCCCCATGGTGGCGGGGGCATGGGGGCCCTGTGGGGCCCCCTTTGTTTCCCTCCGCCAGCCTTTTAATGGTGGGGAGCCCGCCATGAAGAGGCTCGCAGAGGGGAAACTCATAATATGCTTGGCAGACCGTGGCGGTCCAGCCTTGCATATTACATAGCCCTCTGTGCTGCGCCACTGCCAAGGAACGGCGGTTCCCTGGCAAATCCAGCGCAGCAGTGGCTGGTCCTGAAATCCGACTCGTAATGAGGCAGACGCAGGACCACCACCGCTGCATCACTGTGAGTCAGACAGTCCAAGACCGCTAGACTCAAAATCAGACCCTAAGAATAATCTCTGATTCTTCGATAAAACGTAGAAATCTATCCTGAGCTCGACCTTAGCCTACAACTTCTCATTGTGAATACTTCCTTGACTCTATACTGATGCAATAAATCTATCTTCAAATTTTGATTTTGACATTTCTCCTTTTTCTTACATGAGGATCGAAGACAGTAAACGCCCTCATGTAAGGGCAAAGTGATATGTGTAGCTCTGGTACACCCAAACAAGATGTAATAAGATGGATCTAGGAATGTATTGATGTCTTAATCGTTTTGTCTGTTCATGATGCAGTTTAACTAGTTTCAAAAGCTGGTACTGTAGTTGCACCTTTCTAGCTTAATTGTATACAGGTTGTGTCATGAATAAAGACTGATTGATTGCTTGCATACGATGGGGCCAGGTTCCACGTTCTAGATTTAATCTGGAACCCTTGGTCGATGGCTCTTTGTTTCCTGCTTAAAAGTGTGGAGGGGAGAAAAATCATTCGCCAATCATATATCACAATTCCAATGAACCATGACTCCGAAGAATCACCGACTCTTGGTTCTAAGTTTAGTTCGTTTATTACATAGCCAAGAACAATTGGACATACAAACACCTCAGGATGAAAGTGTAGAAATACATTGGAACTAATACAAAGCCAAATCTACGGATAAAGTTGAGTCGATGCAAAGACATAGAATGACCAGTTCTAGTATCAGGACGCAGAATATAACTGCACCAACATCAAGAGTCTTCTTCATTGGAGGTTTGTAAGTAAAAAGCATTAGTCTGTCCTTACACTACCACTAACAATCCCTACTTAGCATTTCCCCAGGTAAGTTCAGGAAAAGGTGTCAGCGCGTGACGACTTCCTAAGAAATACACTCACGTTGAATGGGTCAAGTAGCATAGAGCTACAGAGCTCGTTCTAAGATGCTCCTTCCTCTCTGCAGATCTCATCGAAGTCCCCCTGGACTCTCTCCCTAACCCCAACACCAACATCATAGGACGCACCCATCGTCAAATCACTCGATCATCATATCCAGCTAGACACCTCCTCGTAGGTAACTTTCCATGCGGTTGCGTTGCTCCTAGCGCTGGCGCGATGACCTTGATTCCCCGGCCTTCTCCAGTGAGAAAGAACACCATCCCACATTATCAGCACCTCTTGTTCAAATGTATCCTCTCCTCCCTAAGCCTAGCTCCCAAAACAAAAGTGTTATTCTAGCTAACAAAGATGAATTTCTCCACCTGCAACAGAAACGTGAGAAAGAAAAGATTCTACATACACATGAACTATACTAGCAAACCCATCTAGAGAGCCAGGGAAAAATACACAAGGCCTACGGGAAATTGGCTAACATATGAATCACCATGAAAATTCGTTAAACATGCACATACATGAACATTATTATTGTGCACGTTTAAATCAATGCATTACATACCAGTGAATTAGTTTCTCATTAGTCACTTGTAAAATCGAACATTAAGGGGTCGATTCCGATTCGGGCCGGAAAAAGCACCGACCGACTCGGAGCCGGAAATTATACCGACCGACACGTACCTGTGGCGCCCGACACGCCAAGTACGATGCAAGGCGTGCAAAATCCGACCGACACGTACAGAACCCAAGTCGAACGACCGAGCCGCACGGAAAACAGCAATCCGGTCGGAAAAACACGCGAATCCAACCGACCGACACGCACCCGGAACAAATCCGACCGAAACGTACACGCAAACTCCAAACCGCAAAGTACGATGCAAGGTGCGAAAACCACGAGCGAGTCGGACGGAGGACAAGCCGTACGACCGACACGCATACAAAACCGAGCCGAAGCAACACAAAACACCGCGACCGACGCGTACGCAGCATAGAAAACTGCACAAACACAGCGTGAACGAAACGGAGAACACCGTACGAGACAAATGCAGGTTCCGACTCGGTCACAAGAACATTTCCAACATGCACAGACAGTACAAAGGAAAAATCACACAAAAAAAGGCCAAACAAGCAATTACAAAGCCAATAAATACTGGGGGGTGGGTACAGAGAACAAAGACACACCCACAACTCCACCCATATAAAGGACACAAATCACAACCATGATCCTTTGCAAATGCCATTCCACTGCCAGCACCCAAGAGACAGCAACCACACACCCACAGCTCATCCCTCACACAAGCCACACACCATCAGCACACCAACAAATACCTACCTCACATACACCCAGCAAAACACACACTCACACACCCTCACCTGCACACCAACACACACATCACTCACCATCAACACCCATCACCATGCCCCCCAAGAAGAATCACAAGTTCCTAGATTGTGAATTGGAAGTCATGGTAGACGAGATCCTCAGGGTAGAGCCACAGCTGTTTGGCACACTGGTCCAACAGACCCCCATCTCCCAGAAAACCAAGATGTGGGAGAGGATCATCAACAGGGTGAACGCACAATCACCATGTCTGCGCACAAAGAGCGACATCCAGAACAGGTGGTATGACGTGCGCAGGAGGGTACGGGACCTGCTCAAGAAAGACTACCTCCTGAGCCAATACACCGGCAGTGGCCCTCCTGCCAAGCCAATATACCTCAGGCCCTGGGAGGAGAAGGTGCGGGCCATCCTTCCGCCAGTGAGCGTATATGGACTAGAGAACATCCCAGAGCCTGGTGAGTACACAACAAATGTACACTATATTCTGCCACAAAACACACACACATCACTGTCAAGGGGAGAGTCAAACCATGCACTCATAGCAATTACACAGCAACCAGAACAGAATCATCCCAAAATGTGTATGTCAGTCAGATAAACACAACACATGCCATCAAAAAAGTCACATCCAACTGTGCCATCACATGTACAAACACAACTACAACTACAGCTAGGCAGTGGCACAAATAGAACTAACAAACACATCCAGACATTTAGCCACCACAACAACACCAACACACAGTGAAGACCACTCAAAGGAAGGAATTCTGTGTATGCTGGCCAAGTCAGTGTAGCCAATAGCATCATGGGAGTCGCAGTCACACATATTGCCCCCCCAACTGTCCCATCAACACCACCATGAACCAGGCGCACATCACAGGGAGTGGAGAAGGACTCACAAGATGGCTGACACTGGCAACTGCTGTGGGGAGCACAAGGCCCTGCTGGCAACTGTGCACCAACAAACAGCAGGACACCACTGACTGACATCCTGAGAGACAACTTCCACTCCCTGCAATGCAAGCACGTTCCATGGTGGGATATCTGGCTGGCTGGGTGGGAAGGAGGACTTGCAGCACTGACCATAGTCACAAGCACCTCCCCTCACACCCCCTCAACACAAACTCCACAGAACCCACCTGGTAGAATGCAATGCCTCCCATCCTAACTCAAGATCCCACAAAGAACCACCACCCTGGGTTATGTTGTGTGAAGCACAGGGACACTCTTGGGACTTTTAGCCAAACAACTGCCAGGACAACACTCCCAGCCATCCTGTCAGCACAGCCAGCCCACCCCACAGGGAAGCAGAGTCAAAAGGAAGGAAGCATGGGCATGCTGGGAAGGGGGTGGAGGCAATAGCATGATGGGAGTGGTAGTCACAGACATTGCTCAGCCTCACAACTGGCCCATCAACACCACCCTGAACAAGGCTCACATCACAGGGAGTGGATAAGGACACACAAGATGGCTGACACTGGCTACTGCTGTGGGGAGCACAAGGCCCTGCTGGCAACTGTGCACCAACAAACAGCAGGACACCACTGACTGACATCCTGAGAGACAACTTCCACTCCCTGCAATGCAAGCACGTTCCATGGTGGGATATCTGACTGGCTGGCTGGGTGGGAAGGAGGACTTGCAGCACTGACCATAGTCACAAGCACCTCCCCTCACACCCCCTCAACACAAACTCCACAGAACCCACCTGGTAGAATGCAATGCCTCCCATCCTAACTCAAGATCCCACAAAGAACCACCACCCTGGGTTATGTTGTGTGAAGCACAGGGACACTCTTGGGACTTTTAGCCAAACAACTGCCAGGACAACACTCCCAGCCATCCTGTCAGCACAGCCAGCCCACCCCACAGGGAAGCAGAGTCAAAGGAAGGAAGCATGGGCATGCTGGGAAGGGGGTTGGAGGCAATAGCATGATGGGAGTGGTAGTCACAGACATTGCTCAGCCTCACAACTGGCCCATCAACACCACCCTGAACCAGGCTCACATCACAGGGAGTGGATAAGGACACACAAGATGGCTGACACTGGCTACTGCTGTGGGGAGCACAAGGCCCTGCTGGCAACTGTGCACCAACAAACAGCAGGACACCACTGACTGACATCCTGAGAGACAACTTCCACTCCCTGCAATGCAAGCACGTTCCATGGTGGGATATCTGACTGGCTGGCTGGGTGGGAAGGAGGACTTGCAGCACTGACCATAGTCACAAGCACCTCCCCTCACACCCCCTCAACACAAACTCCACAGAACCCACCTGGTAGAATGCAATGCCTCCCATCCTAACTCAAGATCCCACAAAGAACCACCACCCTGGGTTATGTTGTGTGAAGCACAGGGACACTCTTGGGACTTTTAGCCAAACAACTGCCAGGACAACACTCCCAGCCATCCTGTCAGCACAGCCAGCCCACCCCACAGGGAAGCAGAGTCAAAAGGAAGGAAGCATGGGCATGCTGGGAAGGGGGTGGAGGCAATAGCATGATGGGAGTGGTAGTCACAGACATTGCTCAGCCTCACAACTGGCCCATCAACACCACTCCTGAACCAGGCTCACATCACAGGGAGTGGATAAGGACACACAAGATGGCTGACACTGGCTACTGCTGTGGGGAGCACAAGGCCCTGCTGGCAACTGTGCACCAACAAACAGTAGGACACCACTGACTGACATCCTGAGAGACAACTTCCACTCCCTGCAATGCAAGCACGTTCCATGGTGGGATATCTGACTGGCTGGCTGGGTGGGAAGGAGGACTTGCAGCACTGACCATAGTCACAAGCACCTCCCCTCACACCCCCCCTCAACACAAACTCCACAGAACCCACCTGGTAGAATGCAATGCCTCCCATCCTAACTTAAAATCCCACAAAGAACCACCACCCTGGGTTATGTTGTGTGAAGCACCGGGACACTCTTGGGACTTTTAGCCAAACAACTGCCAGGACAACACTCCCAGCCATCCTGTCAGCACAGCCAGCCCACCCCACAGGGAAGCAGAGTCAAAAGGAAGGAAGCATGGGCATGCTGGGAAGGGGGGTGGAGGCAATAGCATGATGGGAGTCGTAGTCACAGACATTGCTCAGCCTCACAACTGGCCCATCAACACCACCCTGAACCAGGCTCACATCACAGGGAGTGGATAAGGACACACAAGATGGCTGACACTGGCTACTGCTGTGGGGAGCACAAGGCCCTGCTGGCAACTGTGCACCAACAAACAGCAGGACACCACTGACTGACATCCTGAGAGACAACTTCCACTCCCTGCAATGCAAGCACGTTCCATGGTGGGATATCTGACTGGCTGGCTGGGTGGGAAGGAGGACTTGCAGCACTGACCATAGTCACAAGCACCTCCCCTCACACCCCCTCAACACAAACTCCACAGAACCCACCTGGTAGAATGCAATGCCTCCCATCCTAACTCAAGATCCCACAAAGAACCACCACCCTGGGTTATGTTGTGTGAAGCACAGGGACACTCTTGGGACTTTTAGCCAAACAACTGCCAGGACAACACTCCCAGCCATCCTGTCAGCACAGCCAGCCCACCCCACAGGGAAGCAGAGTCAAAGGAAGGAAGCATGGGCATGCTGGGAAGGGGGTGGAGGCAATAGCATGATGGGAGTGGTAGTCACAGACATTGCTCAGCCTCACAACTGGCCCATCAACACCACCCTGAACCAGGCTCACATCACAGGGAGTGGATAAGGACACACAAGATGGCTGACACTGGCTACTGCTGTGGGGACCACAAGGCCCTGCTGGCAACTGTGCACCAACAAACAGCAGGACACCACTGACTGACATCCTGAGAGACAACTTCCACTCCCTGCAATGCAAACACGTTCCATTGGGGGATATCTGACTGGCTGGCTGGGTGGGAAGGAGGACTTGCAGCACTGACCATAGTCACAAGCACCTCCCCTCACACCCCCCCTCAACACAAACTCCACAGAACCCACCTGGTAGAATGCAATGCCTCCCATCCTAACTCAAGATCCCACAAAGAACCACCACCCTGGGTTATGTTGTGTGAAGCACAGGGACACTCTTGGGACTTTTAGCCAAACAACTGCCAGGACAACACTCCCAGCCATCCTGTCAGCACAGCCAGCCCACCCCACAGGGAAGCAGAGTCAAAAGGAAGGAAGCATGGGCATGCTGGGAAGGGGGGTGGAGGCAATAGCATGATGGGAGTGGTAGTCACAGACATTGCTCAGCCTCACAACTGGCCCATCAACACCACCCTGAACAAGGCTCACATCACAGGGAGTGGATAAGGACACACAAGATGGCTGACACTGGCTACTGCTGTGGGGAGCACAAGGCCCTGCTGGCAACTGTGCACCAACAAACAGCAGGACACCACTGACTTACATCCTGAGAGACAACTTCCACTCCCTGCAATGCAAGCACGTTCCATGGTGGGATATCTGACTGGCTGGCTGGGTGGGAAGGAGGACTTGCAGCACTGACCATAGTCACAAGCACCTCCCCTCACACCCCCCCTCAACACAAACTCCACAGAACCCACCTGGTAGAATGCAATGCCTCCCATCCTAACTCAAGATCCCACAAAGAACCACCACCCTGGGTTATGTTGTGTGAAGCACAGGGACACTCTTGGGACTTTTAGCCAAACAACTGCCAGGACAACACTCCCAGCCATCCTGTCAGCACAGCCAGCCCACCCCACAGGGAAGCAGAGTCAAAAGGAAGGAAGCATGGGCATGCTGAGAAGGGGGTGGAGGCAATAGCATGATGGGAGTGGTAGTCACAGACATTGCTCAGCCTCACAACTGGCCCATCAACACCACCCTGAACCAGGCTCACATCACAGGGAGTGGATAAGGACACACAAGATGGCTGACACTGGCTACTGCTGTGGGGAGCACAAGGCCCTGCTGGCAACTGTGCACCAACAAACAGCAGGACACCACTGACTGACATCCTGAGAGACAACTTCCACTCCCTGCAATGCAAGCACGTTCCATGGTGGGATATCCGACTGGCTGGCTGGGTGGGAAGGAGGACTTGCAGCACTGACCATAGTCACAAGCACCTCCCCTCACACCCCCCTTCAACACAAACTCCACAGAACCCACCTGGTAGAATGCAATGCCTCCCATCCTAACTCAAGATCCCACAAAGAACCACCACCCTGGGTTATGTTGTGTGAAGCACAGGGACACTCTTGGGACTTTTAGCCAAACAACTGCCAGGACAACACTCCCAGCCATCCTGTCAGCACAGCCAGCCCACCCCACAGGGAAGCAGAGTCAAAAGGAAGGAAGCATGGGCATGCTGGGAAGGGGGTGGAGGCAATAGCATGATGGGAGTCGTAGTCACAGCTCTACATCCCCCACCACATGGCCCAGCAAGCTCACACTCACGCATGCACATCCCACAGAGAGTGGAAAGGCCCATCAAAGATGTCTGACACTGTCGCTGTGTCGTGGGGAGCACAAGGGCATGCTGGGAACTGCACACCAACCAACAGCAGGACACCACTGTCAGCCATCTTGCCATTGCCCTCACACCCACACACACTGAACTCCCCACAAAAGCAAGTAAGTATAGGAATGCTGGCAAGTGGGGTGGAGGCAATAGCATGATGGGAGTGGCAGTCACTGATATTGGTCACCCCCACAACTGTCCCATCAACACCACCCTGAACCATGCTCACATCACAGGGAGTGGAGAAGGACTCACAAGATGGCTGACACTGGCTACTGCTGTGGGGAGCACAAGGCCCTGCTGGCAACTGTGCACCAACAAACAGCAGGACACCACTGACTGACATCCTGAGAGACAACTTCCACTCCCTGCAATGCAAGCACAGTCCATGGTGGGATAACTGACTGGCTGGGCGGGTGGGAAGGAGGGCCGGCTGTCAACCAAACACAACCAATGCAGACCATGTCCAACAAATACATAGAAATGCCCAAATAATGCAGGACAATGTGCCACACCAATATCAACCCCTGACTGTGACGACTTAGGACAATGCAATGTACAGGCCCGCACCCAGAGGCACAGTCACAACTGTCATGTGTGTCAACCATTGATGCCTGCAGAAACATAACATACATTGTGTGTGTCTCCCAAAAACAGGTGATGATGGGGACACAGCAGCAGACGCTGAGGAGTCCCAGTCCCAGGCTCAAAGGATGCGGAGCTCACTGGTGTCGTACAGCCTCTGCCCTCCTCGGACGAAGAAGACCAACCTGGCACATCCGGTGCAAGTCTACATGCAGCACCAGCAGGACCACCAGCTGCAGCACCAGCAGGACCACCAGCTGCACCCCTGCACCCACCCCTCCAACGACTGTCAACACAAATACCATCCCTGCCGACATGGACAGAACAAGGAGCAACACCAGCACAGGGACCCTGGACCAACCTGGGGCCATGGACACCACCACCACCACCAACCCCCAAGGTGGACCAGGGTCATCTGTGCGTGCCACTGCACATGTCAGCAGGGGTGGTGGGAGGGTGGGAGACAGAGGTCGCTGCTTGCAGAGGTTGCTGGTGTGCATGTTGACCCACAACTGGTACGCATAGCTGATGGGTACCAGTCCAGCACCGGAGACCTCAGCCAGGTAGTGGGGCTCCTCAGAGACATGAAACAGCAACAGGCTACCCATCATGCCCGCTTGGACTCTCACATGTCCCACGTGGAGTCACACATGTCCCTCGTGGACTCACACATGTCCCGCGTGGAGTCCAAGTGGGATGCACTGCATGAGATGACGGCGGTGCACAGGGACATTTTACAATGCCTCCGCCAGATGAACAGCAACCAGTCCACACCTCCCTGTGTGCCGACAACATCTGGTGCTGCCCAAACTGCAACTGCCACAGGGAGGGAGGATGACTCTGGCGGACAGTCCCCTGCACCGCAGCAGCCTGTACTTGAGGGGCCCCCCCCAAGAAGAGGGGTCGTCCGAAGAGGGGCAAGTGAGAGGCCAATGGCCAAGCGCAACTCCCAGGAAGCCTGAACCTGTTCTGGATGTTCACCTTTGTGCACAGACTGTTCACCCTGTTGACGGCAACACTACTCCCACACATTGCATGGGGAGTACAAGTTGGACCAATGTGTCAGACAACTGTGGCCCCGATACTGGGGATTCTGTCTACCAGGACTTCCAATTCACCTAGGAACTTCTGATTGCAAGATTTATGTACAGCACTACCCATCCTATGCACTATTCACACAAATGTATCACAATAAACACACTAATACACCATACTTGCCTCTGTTGTGATTCCAACGTGGGTGCTGTTATGGGGATGATGAACTGCAAAATTACACTGTGTATGCGAACTGCAACAGCAAGTACAACACAGGCATGTGAGTAAAGGCAACGTGACACATATGAGGGAGACACACCACCAGGGCTACACAACACATACACACCTAGGCCATCTGACTCATTGCCTACACTGATGTTGCCAGGGAAGACGGTGCAATGCACAGACACCACACCCATTCCCAGTTGTAGTCAAGTAGCCCATAGGTGCAGTAAGCAAATGGCAGTCAAATGTGTGACCACAGACAACGCACATCACAAAGTGAAGCACAGGTTTATTACACAGTTGCAACATGTCGTAACCACTACAGATGCAAGGTAATCCCACCTGGCAGCGGGCACACAGTCAACAACTGTAGATGGAAGGAAGTCCATGGGTGTGGCGCACATCACCTGTAGGGACACAACAGCTACCAGCCTGGAAGTGCACTCACGTCGTCGGTGGACACAGTTGACCAAACGAATCTGAAAGTACCCTGTGAAGGACAGAAATGACACACAGTCAAAAGCAATGGAGTACAGGACAGAACAGCAAAACTCATGCACAATACATGTTACAAGATACCCACCCAGAACCAAGTTAGCATGTCAACACTGTTGGGGAGTACAGCCCACCTGTAAGCACACATCGCAACACACATCCAGTCAAGTAGCCCATGGACACACTCCAACAGCACCAGAGCACCACCTACACATATCATGCCAACTCACATCATTGACATGACACCTCAGGATACTCACATTCAGCTAAAGAAGTTGGTGATGAGCTGTGTGCGGACATCACCCTCATCATCATCATCATCATCATCATCATCGTCACTGGCATCGTGGTCCAGGCCAGGATCCTCCACAGGTGGCGGATGTTGGTCATTGTCATCCTGGATGAGAGGCAACTCCTTCCGCACTGCCAGGTTGTGGAGCATGCAGCAGACGATGATAATCTTGCACACTTTCGCAGGGGCATATGGGAGGGACCCTCCGGTCTTGTCCAGGCAGCGGAAGCGGCTCTTCAGGAGACCAAATGTCCGCTCAATCACTCTCCTGGTCCGACCATGTGCCTCATTGTAGCGCATCTGGGCTGGTGTCACAGGGTTCCTGAGGGGTGTCAGCAACCACGGCATGTTGGGGTATCCCGAGTCACCTACGGACAGACAAGTGCACATTAGCTGACTTGGAAAAGTGGGCGGAATACTACAGATCAGATCACACACAATGGCACAAAGTCAGTACACACCGACAAGCCAGGCACGCTGGTTCTGCATCTGTGCCATCATCCTGGGGATGCGACTACTCCTCATCACAAAGGCATCGTGTGCTGAACTAGGGAAACGGGCACACACGTGTGTGATGGTCATGTCTGCAAGACACACCACCAGTGCATTGACCGAGTGGTAGTGCTTGCGGTTACGGTAGGCCTGCTCCTGGGCCTGTGGTGGTACCAAAGCCACATGTGTCCCATCAATAGAGCCAATGACATGCGGCATCCTCCCCAGGGCATAAAAGTCACTCTTCACGTCAGTGAGTCGTCGCAGTCTAGGGAAATAGATGTACCGGTTCAGGAATAGCAACATTGCCGCCAAAACATTGCGGAGCACACGGCTCAACATGGTCTGTGACATCCCACCAGCAGTTGCCACAGTATGTTGGAAGGTACCGGTGGCAAAGAAGTGTAGGGCTGCCATCACCTTCACCTTGGGGGTCAGCGCTGTAGGATACGGCCGGCCAGGCTGCAAATGTGGGGACAACTGCACTGCCAAATCCTCAATCAGCTGCCTGGTGAAGCAGTACCGTCGGATGCTGTCCCGTTCCACCATCGTTGCCAGGTCTGGGAATGGTCGATGGACAGCAGGAGCCCTGCAGTGCAGAGGAGAAGTAAGCAAGATTGTCAGTCAGCCCACATATGCGGCATTGAACACACTCAATATCCCAACATACATCATTATGAGGCACAACTACATGAAGTGTGCAGTTCCGTAAGGACATGTATGGTACATACATGGCCAACATCTGTCAACACGGTCCAACAAGTGGCATCAATTAGTCCCAGGTTGGCCCATTGGATATCATGAGGCCGTGTCACAGTTCCCATCTCCTGCTGCCGTGTCACAATCACCCCCCACAGTGACATGTGAGGACCGATGTGCCCCAGGCACCACAGCTCAACGACAGGCACATTCCCAGGGACCCTGTATTGCCACATGGACACTGGCATTACATGGAGTATCATGTATACACCACAGCAAAACAACCATGACCCCCACAGGTAGTGGTCCCACTTGCCACGGCAGGACAGACATGGACGTCTGTGACACACACACGCACAACATCAAAGTCCATGCACACACAACGTGGATGTGGAGACTGTCTCCCATTGTGCACATGAAATCAGAGACATTGTAAACACTACATGCACAAAGACTGTGGAGGACCATCACTATTGTGCCACTGGGACACCCTGGCTCAAACATACCGTCCCACATGGGACTCAGGGGGTATGTGACATGACATACACATACATGACCGTGAAATGTGACCATGGCACATGCACAGATATGAACAGTTGCACATCACAGTGGTCATGTACACGTAACACCCAGGATCCTGTCCCCATGAACACGTGCACAGCCTGGGGGTGGCTGCCCACAGGTGACACCCACAGGACAACATGTACACCAACATACACACAATAGGAAATGCAGCCTTACATGCCTTATGATAAAGTTTGGACAGGCTGTCGTGATGTAGGTGTGCCCCTCACTCCCTGGGAGCTATCTGTGGCTGGCATATGTCCATCTGAGACAGGCATGCTGACATATGCCAGTCACATGTACAGTGATGCGTTGAACAGCAATGGACCGATCGGTGCCCCCGGCCGGCCCATTGCATTCAATGTGCGGGTACGCGTTGTACCCCTGTACGCGTTGTACTGCAATGGACCGATCGGTGCCCCCGGCCGGCCCATTGCATTCAATGTGTGCGGGTACGCGTTGTACCCCTGTACGCGTTGTACTGCAATGGACCGATCGGTGCCCCCGGCCGGCCCATTGCATTCAATGTGTGTGGGTATGCGTTGTACCCCTGTACGCGTTGTACCGCAATGGACCGATCGGTGTGCACCCATTGACAATGGCCTTGCCTGGCAACGGACGCGTTTTCGAATTTCGAACGAGTCGGTTGCTGGAAATTCAGTTGGTCACCCACAACAATGTTGCAAAATCATGTATGTCATGAAGTTGAAGATTTGAAGGATGCCGTGGGAGATTCAGAAGATGCAAACGACTTGGACCTATCACTTTGGACACAAGGGACAGTATCTGCCTCTCCAGCACATATATATTGCTGGCTGTTCCCCTGAGAGCTCACTTGCCTGCACTACATGCTCCAGGACGACATCTGCCACTGCACTGCTGCTGTATCTGCCCCTCTGGACCCTGCAATGGCACGTACTGTGGAGAGAGCCCCAGCCTTCAGCCTTGAGGAGAACCAGGCCCTGCTGGACAGCCTACTTCCACAGTACAGCAAGCTGTATGGGACACCAGGGGAGCAGGTGAGTGTTCTGTGCACTGCCTTTCTGAATGTGCATATTGTCTGACTAGCAAGGCTGAAAGTCTGCACGCCACTGGCTAGCAGGCTCACTGAGTAGTTGTCACCCCCATAGTGTGTAGTGAC
Source organism: Calotriton arnoldi (assembly GCA_963921515.1). NCBI lineage: Eukaryota > Metazoa > Chordata > Amphibia > Caudata > Salamandridae > Calotriton > Calotriton arnoldi. The sequence continues at coordinate 175,979 of CAWUFW010013621.1, read as the reverse complement.
ATGCACTGGACAGGTATGGTGCAGTGACAGTGCATTTGAACAAGGTTTTACTTCCCATGCAATGATACCATGTAGTGACGTCTGGCAAACTGTCCATGGGCAGCTTTGCACTGCCTGTGTACATCATGTGCCCCTGTGATTGAGACATGTATATACAACTGTGTCATGCACGGATATGTTGCATGTGTAGTAATGGCCTTTTCACTTTGTCATCCTGACAGGTTAATGCCCATCGGAAGCAGGAGATCTGGAAGGACATCGTCCGGGCTGTCCGGTCCGTGGGGGTCTACAAGCGCCGGATCCGCAACTGCCAGAAGAGGTGGCAGGACCTTCGGGGCTGGACCCGGAGGATTGCACGGGTCCAGCTGAAGCTGTCGCCTCCTCGTAGGAGGGGTGGAACACGGACCCTGACCCCCACATGCTCCAGATCCTGGCGGTGGTGTTTCCAGACCTGGATGGGCAGCTGAAGGCCAGACAGCAGCAAGGAGGGGTGAGTCAAAGACTGCACTGTGTACTCTGTATTACATGCTTTGTGCCCTCCTCTGGCCTGGTTCAACTGCCACAGTGCAGCAGTCATGTTGTCCAGGAGCCATGTCCCTCTATTGTGCACTGCCCACTGCTCATCTGATACCCAGGTGTAGCCCTTACATTCAGGGAATTGTGTCACTTGGGACTGTGTCCTTGCAGTTTGCTTCACTAAAGGTGGGGGACAGCATCTGTTTCCCTAACTCTGTTGTGGGCATCATGGGTGGGTCCATTGTTCACACTACGCCTGTGTTCGGACATGTAATCTGCGTGTTGCTTTGATATGCGGTCCACTTGCTGAGCTGAGCCACCACATGTGCCTGGGGTATGTGGCACACGCCCATGCAGCGGGTGGGAACAATGTTTGGGCCCCAGGAGTGTTCAGATTACGTGTGTCACACATACATAGCCAGCTATCCACTGTCCAGGGCTCATCCCTCATTCATGTGGGGCAGGACAGTCATGCCTACTCCAGGCCATGCAATGCACTCTGTACTCCCACTCCCGTGTATCAGCTGACACATTGTGCGCAGTGATTTGACCCCTCAGGTGTCTGCCTCTGTGTCAGTGTGCTGTGGATTAGTTGCCAGGACTGCTGGGGTGTTTCTTGGTAGGGGCTCAGCATGCCCCTGGAGATGTGACCATAGGAGACGATACTTATGTGTCACATAGGTGTTTGATCAGCTGCCCGTGCAGACTGGGGTATGCGAATGTGAAGTTCAGGCAGCTGTTCCCCATTCACAGCAGATTGTGAGGGGCTCAGGTTCAGAGGGTAGTGTCACAGGTCTCCCATATGTCCAATAGGTATGACCTGGACAGATGAGGGTTAAGATGATGTGTTGTGTGGGGGATGTACATGTGCACTTGTGCAGCTCCAGGACTTGCATTCCCCATGACCTACTATTGTGACACAGTGCAGAGTGTTGTTGTCTGGCTGCCAAGTCATACATCACTGAGACAGTGATGTATGACTTAGCAGTCATGCCTCCGCCATGGCATGTGTCTACTTATTGGTGATCCTGCAGGGGAGTGACATGTGCTACATGCACACCATTGTGGCGATGGCTATCAGGACATGGGTGCATCATGGTGTCTGTCGCTGGTATGCATCACATGCATTTCCTATTTGACTCTGGGCATCCCTTTCATCCGGAAACCTGTACTGACTCAGTGGCAAGAGCTGTGATGTGTGCATGTCCACATGCCACACCGTGTCCTCTGCACTGTCCAACTACTGTGTACTTGGTGCATGTGTCCACACTGGGGTGTTGCAATCCAACAGACACCAGACAGATGGGTGCAAGGCCATGTGGGATGTGAGTGCCATGGTTGGCATCAGACTGACAATTGGCTTCTCCTGTTCAGTTAGGGCACTTTTAGCAATGTACAACTAATGATGCCAGGGCTTGCTCTGTAATGTGCTGTGCTCACAGTGGTGTGTGCGTTTGGTGCAGGTGACTGATGTCTGTCTGTTTCCCATTGTTTGCAGATACATCCACGGCCACGGAAGGGGACAGCTCCACGGACCAGGAGGAGCCGGAGAGCCAGACTGGGTCAGCAGCCGAGGAGTGGTCGGAGGGACCCAGTGGCACGGAGGGCGAGGGGAGCCACACCGAGGAGTCCTCAGCACCATCCACCTCAGCTGAGGACCAGAGCAACTCGGAGGATGACTCCCTTATGGAGGCGGGTGTCAGCAGCCACCACACCCCAGCTAGTGTTGCTGTCCCCGCCACCACCAGCACCACCACCGCCCTCCCATTGGCTCCCATTCCCCAGGTCCGTGGAGGCTCCCATGTTCGGGAGCGTGTCTCCTTTGGGCCAGGCACCGCACCCCCTGCCCCTGTGTCCCCTGCTGCCCTGAGTGAGGAGTCTGTGTACCTCCTTCGCCAGCTCCATGTAGGGCAGACAGCCATGCTGAGTGTCCTCCATGCGCACACCGCTCTGTTGACTCAGCTGGTGTCGTTCATGGAGGGCCTCTCATCGGGCATGTCTGACCTACAGAGGGGCAATAGGTCCATGGACTCCTCCCTGACGGCAGCAGTGTCCCTCCTCAGACAGTCCCTCACCCCTCCTGCCTCTGCTCCATCCACACTCCCCAGCACCTTACCCGTCCCAAGCACACACACACCGGCACAGGCACACACCAGCACACACACATCCAGCACACAGACACACACGCCACAAACAAAACGCACACGCACGCACAGTCAGGGGTCTGAAACCAGACTCACAGGGGATGGGGCCCTGGTACACACACACGCATCCACGAGCACTGCGCAGTCCTCAGTTGCCTCTCCCTCCAAAACACCCTCCCTTGCCTCACCTGCAACCCCAAAGACCCAGCGCCTCTTCCTCAGTGACCTCGGCCTCTTCCCTCCGATCCAGCTGCTCCAGCATCCAGGGGGAAGAGGAAGCCCCCCACACGGAGCAGAGTGCCCTCGCCCCCGGACACCCTCCCCCAGGCACAGACAGACTGAGGCCCCCACCCGCAAGTCCCCCGGAGTGGTAAGAGCAAGACCCCGCCGCCGCCCTGCAGCTCAGGCACCAGGTCTCCTTCCTCCATCCCTCAGGCCCCCACTCCACAAGTGCCCCACCACACCCTGCCCCAGGTTCCCCCACCCACAGATATACCATCCCCAAGAGGATCCGGCCTTCTCCCCCTGCCACTTGCTCTCCCGGCACCACACCCCCCGCTGCGCTTGTCTGTGCCACTTATGTGGTGAGGGTGTCCTCCCCCTCTGTCCAGCCCACCTTGCCTGTTCCCCATTCTCCTCCCCTGGTGGTAGGCACTGCAGTGGAGTCCACTACCACCCTGTCTGACTTGGGCACTGCAGTGGCGGACCTGTCCACTCCATCTGCAGGGTCCACTGCAGTCGTGCCGGCACCCACAACATCTGAGTCATGCCCCCAGTTGTGCCGGCACACACCATGTCAGACACCTCCACTGCAGTTGTCAGTGGCTCTCCAGCACCCACCACCCCTTCCCTGCTTCCTCCTGGTGAGCCCTGATCCTGTCCCTGCGGTGCCTGGCCTACTCCCCGGTTGCCCCTCCTAGTGGATTGTCCCTGGTTTTGTGCAGGCATGCGTAGGGTGACATCTGCCACTGTCACCCTGTTTGGACTTTAACAATGGACTGGCCATTGGCCTTTGTGTTTTTTCTGGACTTTGTTTTCATTCCACACATATGCTGAATAAAGCAACTTTCTGTTCTCTAGTGCTTATGCTTCTGATGTACATGTTGTTGATGATGCTAACCATGCCCTTGCTGCAGTGATGGTGATATTTGGTCTCATGATAATGAAGTGTTACTGTGCAGGAACCCATGTGGTCCAGGGGGAATGTGTCCTATCCTGTGGTGTATCCATGTCATCCATAGCAGCATCTGAGGGTGTCATGTGTTCAGTATTTGGCAATGGGATTTCCTACTTAGATTAGCTATTTCACATCTGTGGCTTCCACCCCTGCACATCTGTTGTGCCTGCCATTGTTCAATTCGTCTACTTCCCTGACCGTGTGGCCATCTCCACTGGACATGCAGGTTTGGGCATCAATGGGGAAGGACTCATCTGTGTTGTCAGTGCAACATTGCTATACAAGTGTGTTGGATCTGTGCTGATGATTCCGTTGGCACTTCCATGACCAGGCTGATGTGACGGGAGCCCTCATTTGGTGCTAATTGTTGATTGTGTGACCAAGTGCTCAGCTGACATGATGGGGCCCTACTGAGGCAACATATGGCACAGCTTTCCTCACACAGGAGTGGAGTCCCCTCATGGCAGTGTGTACTCCTGTGACATTGCCTGCGCCCAAGGTGTGTGTTGTATGTGCATGTCTGTGTGTTCACTTCCGTTTAGCTGTGCATGCTGTGATCCCAAGTGTTGTACCTGTTTGTGATGCTAGCTGAGTTGACCTATGTTCCCCCAAAGTCTTCTCCCTGGGTTCTCTGTGATGTGGGTGCATGGCACATTACTGGTCATCAGGGTGTCACCCATAGGTGTGTTTGCTGTCAGGGCTGAGTTTGTGTGCAGACGCAGATGGGTCACAGTCAGGTTTCCCTTGGCACTTGTTGTTTGCCCCTGTCATGTGATTTCCAGTTTGTGTTATCTTTCAGTGATTGTGACACGTTGTGTGTGTGACTGCTGGCACTCCTCAGGGTCCGGGCTGCAATGTTGGTTGTTGTCTATGTGTGTTCTTTGTGGGTGACCTTGGCTTCTTCATTGGTGTGTGACTGTGGCTGGGATCCCATTGGTTGGTGTGGTATTGCCGTCATGTCCATGTACAGCGTAGTGTGCAGTGTGTCAGACATTCAGGAGTCTTGTTGAGTGGCCATGTGTGATGTGTTTCTGCACCTTGGTTCCCACCCACCACCCTGGAATAGTCATGGGTGCATGTGCAATGTCACCAGTGCATGTGTACTTCACTGCTGCACATTGTTGGAGGTCGAGGGGTGTGGTGTTGAGTGTGTGCAGATGAGAGTTGTTGCCCGGCTAGGCCCCTGCCTCCATGTTGGCCTTGGCTTACTGGCCATGCTGATTGATTTGTGCTTGTGTAGGTGTGATGGTAGTTAGTTGCTCAGGACACATGACTGTGGTTCACAGTGTGAACGACATTTAGCTTTATCATCACAGTGGGATTGTAATGCAGCCCAGGGTCACCACATTGTGGGGGCCCTGGGGGTGGTGCTGTGGTGTGTCTGTGTCTTGCTGTGTCAGTTGCTGTCCCTACGTGCCTGTGTGACATGTGTGATTTGTGCTCCCTCTCATCTGACAATGCCTGCTTGCCCACATAGGGGATTTGGATCCATGAGTTACCTTTGTGTGGCACTGTATGCACATCTGTATGATTGGTATTCAGGTCTCCTCATGTGTTGTGTGGTTGCCTGGGGACACTGGTACCCCCCCCTCACCTGTTGTGTATGATGTGCAGTGTGGGTCTGCCTGTTTGTGTTTGTGCATCTGCACCACTGCATTGGCATATCTTGGGTGTGCCATTGGCTGTATGTAGTTTGGTGGGTTTCCCCTGCTGTCCCTGGGACTCCTAGGTCATCGGTCAGCACAATGATCATGGTTTGTGTGTCCCATTGCTGCCATGGTATGGTATCTGTTCACCTCACATCTGCAGTCTCCACCTGGTATCTGCATTTGTGTGCCCATTGGTGCAAATATGTGGGTCTGCATTCTGATGGTCACTTCTGTCATTGTGTCATTGATGAATGTTGACGGTGTCAGCCCCCATGGGTGTTGTTTGTCTGCACATGGCCAAAGGTATGTCTTATTTGCACTGCAGTATTTGGCTCACCCAATTTATGTTGCAATGGGACACATACACTACTTTGCCACTGATGTGTTTTTTGTTCTGTGACCAGGAATCATCCATGCAGTTTGGCAGTTGCACCTCTTTCTTTGTCAACACTTACCTTTTGGTCACTGTGATGATGGGGGTTTAGACCCCATTGCCACAATGTTCAATATGTGCTTCATCTATGGACCCCACACTTACATTTTGCTCACTGTGATGATGGGGGTTTAGGCCCCATTGCCACAATGTTCAATATGTGCTTCAGCTATGGACCCCACACTTACCTTTTGGTCACTGTGATGATGGGGGTTTAGACCCCATCGCCACAATGTTCAAAATGTGCTTCAGCTATGGACCCCACACTTACCTTTTGGTCACTGTGATGATGGGGGTTTAGACCCCATTGCCACAATGCTCAAAATGTGCTTCAGCTATGGACCCCACACTTACCTTTTGGTCACTGTGATGATGGGGGTTTAGACCCCATTGCCACAATGTTCAAAATGTGCTTCAGCTATGGACCCCACACTTACATTTTGGTCACTGTGATGATGGGGGTTTGGACCCCATTGCCACAATGTTCAAAATGTGCTTCAGCTATGGACCCCACACTTACATTTTGGTCACTGTTATGATGGGGGTTTGGACCCCATTGCCACAATGTTCAAAATGTGCTTCAGCTATGGACCCCACACTTACATTTTGGTCACTGTGATGATGGGGGTTTGGACCCCATTGCCACAATGGTCATGGCCTGCTTGCATTGTGGGTGCCACACACATATATGTGTGGCACATGTGCTAGGGGGTCACATTGTATGTTCAAAGTCATGTTCGGTGTTGTAGGCATTTGACACAGTCTACACACGCTTGTCATGGTGTTGGGGGATGTCTTTTTCTTGCATTCCCTAGGTTGTGGTGTGCTGGTTGTGTCATGCATTGTCCATCCTATGAGTGGGGGTGGTAGTAGTGGTAGGCATCCAGCCCCCTGGGTGAGGGTGGTAGTAGTGGTAGGCATCCAGCCCCCCTGGCTAAGGGTGGTAGTAGTGGTAGGCATCCAGCCCCCCTGGGTGAGGGTGGTAGTAGTGGTAGGCATCCAGCCCCCCTGGGTGAGGGTGGTAGTAGTGGTAGGCATCCAGCCCCCTGGCTAAGGGTGGTGGTAGGCATCCAGCCCCCCTGGGTGAGGGTGGTAGTAGTGGTAGGCATCTGGCACCCCCATGGCTAAGGGTGGTAGTGGTGGTGGGCATCTGGCACCACCCTGGCTAAGGGTGGTAGTAGTGGTAGGCATCCAGCCCACCCTGGGTGAGGGTGGTAGTATTGGTAGGCATCCAGCCCCCCCTGGCTAAGGGTGGTGGTAGGCATCCAGCCCCCCCTGGGTGAGGGTGGTAGTAGTGGTAGGAATCTGGCACCCCCATGGCTAAGGGTGGTAGTGGTGGTGGGCATATGGCACCATCCTGGCTCAGGGTGGTAGTAGTGGTGGGCATCCAGCCCCCCCTGGGTGAGGGTGGTAGTAGTGGTAGGCATCCAGCCCCCTGGCTAAGGGTGGTAGTAGTGGTAGGCATCCAGCCCCCCTGGGTGAGGGTGGTAGTAGTGGTGGGCATCCAGCCCCCTGGGTGTGGGTGGTAGTAGTGGTAGGCATCCAGCCCCCCTGGTTGAGGGTGGTAGTAGTGGTAGGCATCCAGCCCCCTGGCTAAGGGTGGTAGTAGTGGTAGGCATCCAGCCCCCCTGGCTAAGGGTGGTAGTAGTGGTAGGCATCCAGCTCCCCCTGGGTGAGGGTGGTAGTAGTGGTAGGCATCCAGCCCCCTGGCTAAGGGTGGTAGTAGTGGTAGGCATCCAGCCCCCCTGGGTGAGGGTGGTAGTAGTGGTAGGCATCCAGCCCCCTGGCTAAGGGTGGTGGTAGGCATCCAGCCCCCCTGGGTGAGGGTGGTAGTAGTGGTAGGCATCTGGCACCCCCATGGCTAAGGGTGGTAGTGGTGGTGGGCATCTGGCACCACCCTGGCTAAGGGTGGTAGTAGTGGTAGGCATCCAGCCCCCCTGGGTGAGGGTGGTAGTAGTGGTAGGCATCCAGCCCCCTGGGTGAGGGTGGTAGTAGTGGTAGGCATCCTGCCCCCTGGGTAGGGGTGGTGGTGCGCATTCAGGCCCCTGTGTGCATATGTGGCATTGGTGATGGGCATCCCGCCCCTATGGTGCTGCTGTTGCTGGTGTAAGTATATTCTGCATCCCTCTGTGTGTGTGTGATGTGTCGTGTACGTGTTGTATGTGTTTTGTGGTTGGTGTCTGACTTACCTTCTGCGCCGTACGCGTCCGTGCCTGTTCCGGTAGTAAATGTAGAATATTGGTATGATCGGGACGAAGGGATTCATGGTTGGTTCGTGTTGTTCGTCCTTCTCGTTGCTTCGCGTCGTCCTCGTCGCTTCGCGTCGTCCTCGCCGCTTCGCCTCGTCCTCGCCGCTGGCGTGTTCGTCTCGTAGCCGTGGATCGTGTTGTGGCGCGAATCGGAGCTTATGTGCGCCTCTCCCGGATGCTTTGACGTGCCGTGCGTAGCGACGGGTTCGGCGCGTACGGGAAGCGCATCGTACTTGTTCGGCCGGACGGAGCTGCATTTTCCCTTCCGTGCGACTCGATTCGGCGTTTCCGGATTCGCCTCGGTCGGGGAACAGGACCTGGTTTGGGTGAGTACGGCTCGGCCGGATTCTGTGCTGTTGTGCGCATCGTACTTACTCGTTCGGTGTGCTGTACGGATCGGTCGGGAAACAGGCTTTCGCATGGCTTTTTTCCCGACCGAATGGTATTGGGTGCGCCTCCGACCGGGATCGGAATCGGCCCCTAAGACTTCATCACGTAGAACACAATTACAATGTTAATTTCTCCACGTTGTATGAAAATATCCCTATCACTTCACCTTACACGTTATGACATTACACATTCTATAACCAAATGATAACACAACAAAGGAATATATGTGTAGGTGCAAACTACTCATGATTATCATGTACTTCTAGAAATGGAAGAGCACTGTTGCACTCTATCACATACGTAATGTATATCTAACAAAGTATGACAGGAAAATAGTCCCATTCCCATTCAACTGAAGTGTAGAATGGTTATGATGTCTCTTACTACACTAACAAGAATAAACATTATGTACTTTGCCTTATTTAATGATTTACTGCTTTAAATGTTTTTGATTCAACTTAGATTTAAAAAATATTGTTAGTTTTTAGAATTCTTTAAGGTTTTAAATGACTATAAATAAATTATTTGTTCATTCATTCATTCACTCTAACTGAGAAGAAGAGAGATCTTTATGCATTTTCTGTCCTAATTAGTCCCCTATTGTTAGGTCTGGCTTAACAGCGCAGGTGTCTGAGAGATCTATTGTTACCAATTCCTTGAAATATAGATAGAGGGGCATTGGTTCCACCCATTCCATTGGCTCAATGCTATGGAAGTGCTTGCAATGTATAAGAGACTCTTTTACATCTCAAGAGTGCACTAAATAATTAGACTTTAAATTATTTATCTAATAGATGCATTGTATACAGAAAGTTTTGTGTTTTGTTTCACTGAAATCGACTTCTTTTGGTCTTGAATAGACAGTGCATGGGCTGTCCCTTCAAAGACCTTTTGCTTTCCATTGATTTGGCTTCATTGTCACTCTCAATTTCTTGCTTCTTATTGGTCAGCTGCCATAGGCTTCCTTCCCCTTTGTGTGTTTGTCCCTGCCTGCAGCATGGATGCTTTTCTTGTGTCCTTCCACTGCTCATTCTTTCAGGCACTACTTTTTTCTTTGGATTTAAGCCTTTCTTCCTTTTGTGTCGTCTCCCACCAGTAATATAAAAAAAAGCCCTGGGACGAGGACATATTTTTTTTTTAACTTTCAGCCATGCTGCACAGCAGCTGCGTTGCTGTACAAGATGGATAAAAAACATTGATTAAGACAATGCTTCATGTGGGCGAAACCTATTGGCTTTGGCAATACTTGTTTAATGTAATAGTCAGGACTTAAATGCAAGAGAGATGTATTGACTTTGCCAATACTTATTTAGAGTTTGCTTTCACTTCCTGGGTTCGAGGTAGGGAAGCTTGGTGTCCATTTGCTGGTTAATTGGTGCTGTACAAACATACAAAATGAGTTGTTTATGAATGGTTCAGGGGTCTCAGGGAGTGTGGTCATTTCTATTTTTTTTTTAGAATTGGAAATCAAGCGCATGGGTCAGGGTATACCCAGAGCCATGCAGGGCATCTGAGCTTAGGATAGCTCACATAACGTGGCATGGGCACCATCAATACATTGGCGAACCAGACTCCCATGCTAAGAGTCCCGTAATGAGCACAGAAAAAGGAATGGCGCAGCAACTAAAAACAGACTTTGGACATTCTAAGATGTCTGAACCAGTAATGGACAGAGGCAGCTGCCCATTGGCTGAAGCAAGCCTTTCTTTTTTTTTTATTCAAAAGAGACATATCATTTGAGAAAGACATGGGGACAGGCTTCTGAATAGTGCATCAGGTGAAACTACACCAGGGCCCGGGGGACTGATGGCCCCCAACAGTCCATTTAAGTCTGTCTTTTCCTTTCCAACCTGAGAGTAACTGTCAACATTTCCTGCTTGCATTGGGACCACGGCACCCTTGTGACGCCACTCTAAAAACAAACAGTGGCGCCCAGCCAGCATTTTTGCCCCAAACACATTCTTGCTCTGCGACATTCTGTAAATGAGATAATGATGCAAACAGCCGGGTGATGGACGTGACAGGCCGGAGCTGTCGCCTGTAAATTAGCTGCTCGCTCTGACTGCTAATAATGGCGACTTTATGAAAGCAATTTCAGCGCCAGGCCCCGGTTAATGGATGAGGGGGTCAGGACGAGAATTATCGACACTCTGCTGCCCTTAACCTATTCCCCAATAAAGCTGATTAGTTTTTGTCAATTCATCAGCTAACCACTCTCCCCGGGACTGCATCAAAGGCGTATTTGCTCAGGGGAAATAAACAAGTCAGAGGTCAGATACATTAGGTCCGGCTCCTGCTGGAGTTGGTTCTCGTGGCAGACCTGAGGTCTTTCATTGGCTCGAACCATCCTAGGAGTAACAAGCATTGGCATAGCCAATAGGTCTCCCCTTTGGTACCTTATAAGTGTTTAGCCATGGAACTAGTGTGAGTGACAGAGTGAGCATCAACACAGTACAGGCCAGCTCAGTCACAACGACTCCAGTCATACTATGCCCTTTACATGCAGCTGATGTCTTTGATAATAGTTTGTAGGTCAGTGAGCAGCACTGATAAAAAAAAACGCGCTCCACGTGTGCAGTTATTAGCTAACAAGACCGAAAGAACCGCACTGAGAAACCGAACTGACACATTCTCAGCGGCTGTGTGTGTGATGCTGTGTAACTTTGTCGGACGTTTCCGTGCAGATGATTGCTTCTATGATGCTGGCCTGGAGCTTTTGTCACGTGCCCCGTTCCACGGGTCACATGTGAGGGGGTTGAAACTCTCATGTTTACGTGGGGTGTGTGGTCGTGAGTTTCGCGGCTCCCTCTTTCTTAATCACACTCTGTGAGTTTTACTCCTACCGGTGACCAACAGAACATGATGAATGGGCATTATTGGCCATTAGAAAAACATTTGTTATCGGCCTTTGACCACTGATAATAAACTGCGCTCCCATCCGAGCAGTGCTGCTTGCTGTGGTCAGCACCCTTTAAAATAATAGGTTAAAGCGGGCCCTCAAGGACCTCCCGCGCCGTGCCCTTTACCTCTCACGAACCAGCCTCAGCGAGCTGTTCTCGCCAATGGGTTGCTGAACTGCACAGCCTGCCATTGTGTTTTTAGAAAGTCACTCCAAACTCTTCTGTCCCCTTAATATCCATTTCCTGCCTCTGAACACAGTACCCTTTGATGTCTGAGACCCAGTGACTCGCAGCGAGCGTGGATTTACAGCGCAGCCTCTCCCCCCTCCTGCTCCCCTAGAAGCGTGCAATAATAACAGAAACAAGAACGAGCAAAAAAATACAGCTTTGAAAGAAATAATAGAGCGCCCAAGGCCGTGAGTGTGGCGTTAGGAAAACTAAAGTTTATTTGAAGTGGAGGAAGTGTGCCTGCAGAAACTGACGAGCCAAAAATTACAGCTTTGAAAGAAATAATAGAGCGCCCAAAGCCGTGAGTGTGGTGCTAGGTAAACTAAAGTTTATTTGAAGTGGGGGAAGTGTGCCTGCAGAAACTGACGAGCAAAAAACCCCCAAAAAAACAGACCCACAAAGCGTTTCCCTTGCGGGAGCGAGCAGAGGCACCATCTGTTTGCAAGTTAATTACAAACAGATGTCGCCAAAGCTCGCTCCCGCAAGGGAATCGCCAAACGTGCACGCGTTGCCATTGAAAGCAATGCAAAGCGTGCACGTTTTTGGGCGAAAAAGCGAATCGATTCCAAGAGGTCCCCTCCTATGCAGCGCATGCGCGCTGCATAGGCAAGACCTAAAAAGGGCCAGTCCTCATGGGAGGTTACAAATGAAGACAAGGCGATACTAAGGAGGGACTAAAAAGCCTATTAACGAATTAGAAGGTAGCATTTACGAAAGACAATGACACAAGCCAATGACAAATATGGGCAGAGAGTGGGCGGGGCTTTAAGTCCATACTACAATACAGCACGCCTGGCAGAGCAGCGCATGCGATGCCCAGGCTCGGCCTAAAAATGTGCCATGGCTCATTCATTACTTTGGACTTTGAGATTGTGGCTTTAGAAACTGCTGTACTGGGTCTAACACATTAAAGTCCATGTTCACAAACCCTGCACCCAGCTTTGATGAGTATGCTGAAGCGAGAGAAATATCAGAATTCCCTGAGAAAGCTGGAGAGGCACTGACCTCTCTCACAGAGGTCAGAGACAGGTACCATGTGGAGACCTCTTTGTAGGCTGGCATTGCTTTTCCTTTGTCAACAATGGTCCATTTTTCAAACAGAGTAAACTCCGTGAGAGTCTCACTTGAAAGAGACGCATTCCACAGACGTGTAAGAATTAGTGACCATAGGTGCTTGTAGGTAAGTAGCGCAGGTTGTTTATTTTTTGCCTAACAATTAATACTAAATAATTCAGGTTAGAAAACCCATTGGTATTTAGGGCATGAGGAGCTTACCTGTGCATGCCTTCCAAGTGGCTGTATACCCTGTGCGGTGCCTTCCACCGTTCTTGTTTTTTTTAGCCAACAGCACTTTGCATTCTGGGACTTGCAGTTCTGCTTTGGTTTTCACTGCAATCATGAGTTTATAAATCCATCATGCAAAGTGCTTAAACATCTAGGGCTCGCTAAGGGGTCGCCCGTGCCATGGGGTCTGTCCCACCTTGACACAGATAATATTTGTGCAGTTTTTCTGCCTCATTCACAGAGCAAGGCTGATACTGTTTACGAATTGGATTTCTGTCCATTTGTCTTTCCTTGGTACCCCTAGAGCAGTATTTTGCTCATAAAACTAGCACCAGGCAGCACGCAGTAGAACATAACCTCTCAAACACAAGCGTGAACAAAGTAGTCCCTCCTTTTGTAATGGGCACTGGTGATAGAACGAGCATAAATGTAGCGTGCTCCCCTGTTAACACTAGTGAACGGCTCTAAATGACTCCATATGCATTACAATTAAAGAGCCCGTGGAACGTGGTTGAGGCAGCCCACTGTATAGTTGTCAACACCCCAATGCATTGTTGGAATTGTAGTCTTTGTATTATAATGGGACTTCTGAAGGTATAACTTCCAGCGTGCTTAGTGGCGTTGGTTGAACTAGCAAGGCTGGCTGTATGGCAACTATCTGCACCAGTAAAACACCACTAACGTGACATGCGGCTGTTTCACAGCTATGAAATTACCAAGCACAACCATTTAACCTGAACAACTTAGAAGAAAGGAAAGAAAGACTCAACAACTCTTCCTTAAGCGCCGCAAAAGACAGAAATCTCCAACAGGGAGAAGCTTAGAGGTGCCAAGCGTCCTTGAACTCGTGTTAAAGGAAAACAATAATGAATGTTTTAAGAAAGTGTGGAATCCCAGCCGGACTGGTGGACGGCGAGGTTTAGAAAAGAAAATGGGCGAGAAAACACAGCTCATGAAATATTACGGAAGGTGAAAGAGACGAGTAGATGGGTACAAAGTTAAAAAGAAATGTGACAACAAAAAAATGCCCACTTTATCAAATTAAGGTTCAAAGAGCTCTGAGAAAAAGAATTAAAAAGAAAAAGCAAAAGTCAACACGACAGCTAGGGCACTCATCGAAGAATCATTCCAGCTCAGAGCAGCTCTGGTCCGGTCACTTGGCGGTAAATTAAATAAACTGTGTGGAAAGCGGGCGCATGCACCTCGAAGTCCTCGATGTAAATTACAACTGTACAGCTGCATATTTAATGATGTGTAATAATAAAAATAATGAGTAGAGAATCTGTAAAATCCGATGTAAATAATGAACAACAACTATCTGAGAAACCGCAGTAGTGACTGCTAGCACTAATAGGACACACCATACTTTTAGTGTGTACCTGTAGAAAGAACAACAGTAAAATAAATCAATGACGTTTGTGCAGCCCAAAGGCTTTCTCCTGAGACTTCGGAAGTACTTAGCGGGTGCTTCATTGCCAACCTCCAATAATGAACACAGGTCATGCTAAATCATTCTTAACCTGCTGCTACGATGAGTTGCAGGGAGAGAATTTCTGCAGAAACAACACTTGAGAGGTAGTGGCAAAACAAATGCATGCAGGTTAGTTTTGTACGGCAAATGCATGCACTTTTCTGAACTCTCCAAAACCGAAAGCAGACCACGGCTACTTCTGGGCATGATCTAAGGAGCATCAGCATACTGACAAGAACAGTATAGTGTATGTGAAATAAACGAGTCCCCACTGGGTGTTCTATCCTCTGCAGGTAGGAAACAACTGGTGAAGCGATAATATATGAAGAAAGACTTCAAGTTGCGAAACATACTTTAGTGCAATCCCGGTGTTTATCGCGCTTCTGCACAGTAAATAAAACATGTCCAAGATATTCAACATAGTACTTGTGTATGTGGGATTAAAATGAGAATAGGAGATACTCGATCAATGTTTCTTGGAAAGCATTACACACATGGTTAAGGCACCTACGTTGATTTTATATAACAATGTCAATGATTTCAAATTATTTCTATAGACGTGCAGTGTTTTATTAAATAAGCACAAAAAGAAGCGTTAGAAAAACTATGAAGTATGATGCACCAATATTGACTACCAGGCCTGGAATCCCTGCCTCACTTTGTAAAACACATTGGGCCCGATTCACAGAACTAACTTACGACAAAATCCTAAACTTACTACCATTTTGGTATTCACAGAATGAATTTACTCATTTTGGTATTCACAGAAGACACTTACACATTGGGCCTGATTCACAGAACTAACTTACGTCAAAACGTAAACGTAAACGTAAAGTTAGTACTTTTTAGGTATTCACAGAATACACTTACTCATTTTGGTATTCACAGAATGAACTTACTCATTTCGGTATTCACAGAAGTTAGGAGTCCTAAAGTTAGGACTACTAACTTCTGTGAATACCGAAATGAGTAAGTTCATTCTGTGAATACCAAAATGAGTAAGTGTATTCTGTGAATACCTAAAAAGTACTAACTTTACGTTTACGTTTTTGACGTAAGTTAGTTCTGTGAATCAGGCCCTAACACTTCAGCATGAAAAGCTTCAAATTTGAGTCGGTAACCGAATGTCACGATGGCACCCTAACCAAACAAAACAATTCAAAACAAAGTCCGAAAACAAAACGCTGTACAACTCAAAACAGCCACCTGACGTTTTTCTAAGCTACAACAGTGGATAAAACTATGTAAATATTAGGAGGTTTGCTGGAAAATGGCCGCTGGGAAGGAGCTCCTCAACAAAGCTCCCGGGCACTAGGATCACCAACAAGGTGCAAATCCCTGCTTGCCCCCCCTGCACACCCCTTGTTGCCGTTCCCCCACCGGTCCAGGCAAAAAGAGGTATGAAGCTGGATTCAACGCTGCCGCCATCCACAACAAAATCGAGAAAGTAGCCGGACGAAGGACCGAAGTTCCAAAACCGAAACTGGAAGTCCCTGGGGCCCGGACACTAGGATCACCAACACTCGGTGGAGATCCCTGCTTGTTCCCCCCCCTACACACCACGTCTGCCGCTCCCCCACCACCGGACCACGCAAGAAGGAGGACGGAAGCCACACATACTGCTGTTGCCATCAGCTAAGAAGCCACAGGGATACTGGACGGAGAAGCGAAGCCCCGGAACGAATCTGAAAGTTCCTGGGGCTCGCAGGCTCCCACCGCCCTGTAAACCGGCTGTGGACACCCTGGCGACACAAGAACACCGGAGGAAAGAAGAAAAAACGGCAGGGGGACCACAAGAGTGCTCCGACCCTCACTGCCCGCAGAAGAAGGATCGGAGCCCAGCAAAATGAATGAAGAATCGTGTTCCGGACCCCTATTGATGCTCTTATGGGGAAAAGAAGAAAAATAAAAGCTCTGATGCACTCACCTCTGGGCAAATCCCTCGTTGGCCCCGCTTTTGAGGCAGGAGCAGCAAAGGAGAAAAGTGGTGCAGAGACTCCTGGACAGCACCGACCCTCGCAGCCCTCGGATGCCTGACACCAAAATGGCCGCCCCGACCAGACTCCATAAGCCGGATCCACGACACCGCGGAGCCAGTAAGTGAGAAATAGTACTGAGGCTCTCAGATCCCCTGCGGGACTGCCTTCCTCACATTCCTAGTGGAGAGCGACCCCCCCGCTCATTAAAACCAGAGCTCTCACCACTCGCCTGTGCCTGTCCCCAATATGGCCGCCATGCCCGAAAATCGGCAGGAAAATGATAAAAAATGCCACACCTAGAATCTGAACTATACCTATAATTTTCACGATAGTTGACCTTGCCCCTATTGCAGCACGACCCCCCCCCACCGCCGCAACCTGTGACCTACCCCTCCTCTCCCGAGGTGCCAACCACAAGATGGCCGCCTAAAATCACCTACCCGACCTGACAACCACTAAACCGCCAACACTGAATTGCACTTTAACACCTTGGACAGGAGCTCCACGCCGCGCACTGTTTGATCCTGTTTGCTTCTGGTCTGATACTTCCCCCTATCTCATCTGGTAAATTATTACCTCCTTTGAGTGGAAAACACCACAGACTTGAGCTCTATGCTGCTCCGAACCCACCATCAACAGGAAGAAGGTAGAGAGACCGAACGCACGCGTGACCACCATATATTCACGCTTAACTTCCAAAGGGACGCCCAGGTACATTAACTCTCGACTGAGACGACCCCGCAATCCACACCATCCGCATCCCAATCCAACGCACCCCTGAGTTTGCCCTCTTCTACCAGCCCTAGTAACCAACCGAATCTCTCCAAACTTGAAGCTCTCCATCTCTCTCCTACTACTTTCCGAAGACTCCCCGGACACAACTTACCGCCCTCCAGTACGGAGCCCGCCCCCGCCCCATCCACACACAAAGCCTCCCGACACGACACCCCACACCGCCCCCTCCTCTACGAACCACGTAATTCCGCATGGCCCGAACTCCTTCGCGATCAGCTTCCCACCTGACCTCTCACCCAAAGCGAAGAAGAACTTTAAACAGAAACTGATCAGACAGCACCCCGAGTCACCTTTCGCAGATACCTACCACTGCCACTCCAAAGGAAAGGTAAAAACGGACCTTATCTTCCACACTGAGAGACACGAAGCATGGAAATCCATTTTCAGATCGCAGCTCAGCATTTCAAAAACCACCAACACCTCACACAGCTGCAAACTAGCAATATCACTCCCTTACCGATCAAGGCGTACTGGAAATACCACGGTGACCATCTATTCCAACGGCACCGTCCTGATACAAGCCAACAGTGACAATCTAGAGGCCTTTGACACCCTCTTCCCCTCTCTCCGGAATGCACCCTCTCACACCCCCCCTCCCCTCCCGCCCCTACTCCTCCCCTGGAGGAACCGGACCAGCCGTCTGAACTCAGCTACCGCTTCGGCACTCACTAATAACAGCACACACCCCTCACCATGCGGCATCCCCCCACCACCCCCAGAGAGAACATTTCCCCTCCACTACCCCTGTCTGGCTCTCACCCCCACCTGACACCCACATCTCCGGTACTCCCTAGCTACCCCGCACGCCCACCTCCTCATGACACCGCCGCGCCTCCCCCAGGGAGAACAGGAACCCTCTACCCCCCCATCAGCTCTCACCTCCACCCGCCACCTACCGCTCCGATACTACCTAGCAACCCCACACACCCCCGCCACATGACATCCCTCTCACCACCCCCATGAATAACAGGACCCCCCTACTGCCCTCCGCTGGCTCTCATCCCCAGCTGTCCCCTGCCGGCTCTCACCCCCACCCCCACCCGCCACCTGCCCTCCACTCGCTCCAACTCACTCCGAACAACCTGAACACCCATCCCCCGAACCCACAGGCAATATAGCTCCCACACCCCAACAAGACCCCCGCCACCCTGCACTCTCGGCTACGCCCAGATCCCACACGGATAACACAACCAAATCTAGGCTACCTGTCTCCCTAAGACCCTCTCTCCCCAGACCCGAAACAGACAACACAGCCACCACTAAGCTGCCCAACACCCTGAGACTCTCCCCCTAGGCCCAACACACCCACACAGGTTCAGTCCCCTTACCTCAACGAATTAGAGACTGAGCAGCGACTCTCCATGCTGGAAACCCAGATAACAACTATAATCCGGGGCCTGAGTGAAATCCTAGACAACCTCGCAGCGCCCCAGCATCCACATCACACCCACCCCTCCACCACCCAGACACAACCTAGACCGACCACTGTCCCTCCCCAGAGATGGGTAGCTAACCCCCTCCCCAATCTGACTCAGAGACCGAAAAGAACCAGGGACGCTATGTCTGAGAGCGATGCAGCGGATCTCGCCTCCTCGTACGACAATCCTATTGTTGTCACCCTCCAATCCAAAATTCAGGTGATCACCGGACTAGGAAGAGACCAAGCCCCTCCAAACTCACCTAGGCCACCGACCACCCGCACTAACATCCCCACGGTCCCCCTAACGAAGAAACCCAAAACAGAGACGACCCCCACTAACTGCATGCTCATAAACTGCAGATCAGCCACCAAACATGCCACTGAACTAGCAGAATCCATCCTCACGCACGACATAGACATAGCATTCATCACCGAAACCTGGCTTAATGATTCCTCCCTTCCACTCCTGGACACTCTCGTCCCCCCTGGCTTTACAATCACCAACAAAGACAGAAAAGACCAAAGAGGAGGAGGCTTAGCAATCATCCAGAGAGACAATATTTCTGTGACGGAAACAGACTCCTCCAACTACAGCACCTTTGAGTGCCTAACTGTCAACATCAACACTTGCAACAAAAAACCACTTACCTGCTACCTTATTTACCACCCCCCAGGCAACTCCACCACTTTCACCGAACACCTGTCGGACCTGATTGCCCACTGCTCACTACGAGACGCGAACAACCTTATTCTGGGCGACCTCAACCTACACTGGAACGAAGATAACAACCCGCTAATCCAAAACCTGAGTGAGTTACTATGCAACAACAACCTCACGCAACACTGCACAGAAACAACTCACAAAAACGGTGCCACCCTAGATGCCATCATAGCCAACCGCGACACGGTGACGATAAACCACACCCTGCCCGTAGATTGGTCCGACCACCACTTAATCCTCTTCCACCTCACACAGCCAGCCACTATACAACCCCCCACCAAAGAACAGCCCAAATGGACCAGAAATCTCAATCAGATCAACATGACTGACCTGGAGGAAAAGTCAACTCCCTCCTCACTACCTCCTCGGATAATCTATCCACGACAGAACTCACTGACCACTACAACACATCCCTGACATCCATTCTAGACCAGATAGCCCCCTGAAACTAAAAAAACCAGGAACATCCCATCCAGATCCTGGTTCAATACGGACATCAACATCGAAAGGAGACAACTTAGAGCGACAGAAAGACTCTGGAGAAACAACCCCTCCGCAAGCCTTCTAGAACAACTCAAAGCAGCTCGGAGAAAATACAAAAAACACATCCGTAATGAAAAAACCAACTTCTTCTGCTCCGCCCTGGACAATGCAAAAACAGGCCCAATGAACTATTTAAAATCATCAAGCATCAAACCACCAAGCCCCCCATACCCCCCACCCAGGCCTCCAAGGAACTGTGCGAAAACTTCGCCATCTTCTTCGAAGAAAAAATCTCCAAGATTGAACACTCGCTAGACACCAGCACAAACCCGGCCCGCCAAAGCCTTCCCCCAGCTCCAATAGAAAGCACATGCCTACACCACACAAATACATGGAAGTCCTTCAATCCCATCACGGAAGCCGAGATTATCAAGCTAATCTCCACCTCCAAACCCGCTTCTCACGTCCTGGACCCTATACCCACTCAACTGACCAAAAAACTTAAACTCTCCATAGCCCCGCTCTGGTGCAGAATCATCAACAGCTCCCTGAGATCCGGCATCATACATGAATGCCTTAAAGTCGGCCAAGTAACGCCACTACTAAAAAAAACAGGCCTTGATTGCATGGACCTGAACAATTTCAGACCCGTCTCCAATCTCCCCTCCTATCCAAAATACTCGAGAAATGCGTCCTTTCACAACTGACTCAACACATGGACAACATCAACCTTCTTGACCCACACCAATCGGGATTCAGAAAAGGTTACAGCACTGAGACGGCGATCCTCAATATCACAGATGACATCCATAAGTCACTGGACTCCGATCCCTGCTGCCTTCTCATTCTCCTCGACCTATCAGCAGCCTTTGACACGGTAGATCACCAACTTCTCATCAAGGCCCTACAAGAAAGGGTAGGTGCTGATGAGATGGTCCTCCACTGGTTCACCTCCTTCCTCCAGAACCGCTCGCAAAGGATAAAAATTAAAAACTTCACCTCCGACCTCCACCCCGTCAGCAGAGGTGTCCCCCAAGGCTCAGTGCTCTCACCACAACTGTTCAACATATACATGGAACCCCTCACCACCACACTTAAAAAGGCGAATATCCCCTTCCACCTATACGCCGATGACACCCAGATCTATCTGGAAACTTCCTCCACAGACGACATCCTCAGACTAAACAACACCCTAAAAGAAATTCAACACTGGCTGTCCCTAAATCACCTTAAACTTAACCAGGACAAAACGGAGATCCTCCTCATCTCCAACAAAGAAGAGAACCCACAAATCGCAGAATGGCTTAAAGGTATGGATGCTCTAAACGGCAATCTCACCCTGGCTAACTCCGTAAAATCCCTAGGAATCACCCTAGACCCTAAACTGGACATGACCAACCACATCAAAAACTCTGCAAAGACTGCCTTCCTCAACCTAAAGCTTCTATACAAAATTAAACCATTCATCCCTACTAAAGGCCTCAAACAAGCCACCCAATCACTGGTGCTATCCAGACTCGACTATGGCAACGCAACCTTAACCGGCACCACAAAATCCCACCTGGCTCCCCTCAAAACAACTCTCAACGCAGCAGCCAGAATGGTCAGCGGAATCAGAAAATACGACCACATTTCACCAGCACTAAGAGAACTAAAATGGCTCCCAGTCGAACATCGAGCTAACTTCAGAACGGCCTGCCTCACGCATAAAGCCCTTCACACTGGAAAACCGGACTATCTGGCCGCTAAACTCAAGAGGGCCGGGCAGACAAGAAACCTCAGGAGCTCGAACTCCCTCCTTCTCATCCCCTTGAGAACACGCAAACACAAAACTGCTGCGAGGTCTTTTGCTGGAAACGCGCCAAAAATCTGGAACTCCATCCCAGCAGATATCAGAACTATCCTGTCCTTTACAAAATTCAAAAAACACCTAAAAGCCCTCCTCCTCAACCGCTCCCTCCCGAATGGATAGCCGCCGCCCGCACGCTATCCCTGACGCCGATGCTCTCTGACTCTACATCACTCAGATCCACCTCAACCCGCTTCAAGACAAGTGTGCAAATAATTAAGCTGCCTCAAGACCTCAGACTACCTCAATAAAGCATTCAACGAGGCTACCTCAGGACTCAACCACTACCTCAAGAAGCCTCAGCACTCTTGGACTGCCGAACTTTATGTTTTTAAGACTGCTCTACTATGTAACTATTATGAAACACTGTTGTAAAGCGCTCCGATACCCCCGGGTCAGGTCAGCGCTATATAAAACTCCATAAATAAAAATAGTTAGATGCAACTGGAACCCCCCCCCCAGTTTGAGGGTGTAATTTAAGTAAAGATGTGTAAAATACGTTCAAAGAATCTCAAGTCGTAATCAAGAATGAAACTGTGACGTCTGTGATTAAGGGAGTCTAACGGGTAATTGTGGAAGTGAAGGTTCATATGTTTATAGGCGCTCAGGGTGTGTGCAATATCGGGATCTGCGCTGGTAGTCCAGACGATGCAGCCAGTCTTCCAGGAGGGAAAGCTTCCGAATGCATGCGTGCACGCTGAAATGAGAGCCGGCCAGTGATTGTAATATGCATAGTTAGAGAAATCATTCAGGAGCATAACCTGTAATCTTGAATTAAACAGAAGAGAGGAAAATTGAGACTAGAGTCTTTCCTAATGTTAGATTTTTGTGGAAGTACTGAAAATGCATTCTATGGAAATGGTATGCAAGCTTTCAGTTACCGGGCCACTGTAGATTGGATAGACAATGGCCTGGGTTCAAAAAGACATGGCATTCACATACTGTTGTCAAATTGCTGCACAGTGAAAGTAAAGTTATAACAAGCGCGTTCCTCGCGCTAAAAGGATCCAGCAGGGGGAGGGGCGAGAGGAGGGGGCGAGTGAAAGCGTTTCACTTGCGAGAGCGAGCAGCGCCAGGAGCGATAATTGCTACCATATGGCGCCAGCTGCTTGCTCCCGCAAGTGAATCGCCAAACGTGCACGCGTTGCCATTGAAGGCAATGGAACGCGTGCACGTTTTTGGCTGAAAAGCCGAATCGATTGCAAAAGGTCTTTTTGCCTATGCAGCGCATGCGCGCTGCATAGGCGAGACCTAAAAAAGGGGCAAAAAGGGGTAAAAAGTGGGCATACGCCAAAAGACGATTAGAAGATGCCATGTCATGATGACGCTACGTTTCCGGTCTTTGGTGTTGGTTTAGTACATCAGTGCAATAACCCTGCTACTTAAAGTTAACAGGTGACCCCGTGTCGCAAAGAACGCAGTGCCCAGTCCTTGATTTTCGTTTAACTAATCTATGCATTCCGAGAATTGTGGTCCTGGACTATGTCAGTTGATGCAATTTACCTATGACACACAAAAGCAATAATTTGAAAAGGAAAAACCGGGGGCTAAAGCATTGTGTCCTTGGTGACTCGGAGTCATCTAGTAACTTTATTGTTGATATGAGGGGTGCAAATAGTGTGACATCTGATTTTTTGTTTGTTGCTTTCTTTGGTTTCAGAACATGTAAAGTCAGGTGAGCATGGGTGCCTAATTGTGATGTTTGGATAGTGTCACCACGTCACGCCACGTCACTGGGATACTACTTTGACAATCCTTGGCTTTCCTTTCACAAATCATTGTTTACGGGAGTGGAAGTCCAATTGGTTCAAGCAAACTAAGCATCGAATGCAACTTCCGGAATACTCTAATTCTCTGATTAGAAGTCTGGGGCAGTGATGCCCCTGGGACATCGAGGCATGTCATGATGATACGTCTCGGCACGTGTTTATTGCCAGGGTAGTTAAACCACTCCTTGAGGTATGTTACCTTTTCTTCGCAGGCTCCATGTCTGGAGTCATTACATCTTGGGAATAACATTAGGGGTTATTACATATCAGGTAAATTTCAAGTATTTTATTTCATAGTTTTTACATTGAGGGTATGTTTTTTGTAGGTTTAAGTATCTGTATTTTAACACATTATAAACGTATCTCTCTCTCTCTATATATATAAATATATGCATATGTATTTGAGTATATATGTACACATATATTTTCATACATATGTATTTAAATACATTTCTATACACTAAACACAAATTCACATAGTGTTAAAAATCATTAATTTAATTAAATTGAATTGCTTTATATGTAATAGTTATTTCTTTAAATTAATGCAAGATAATTGAAATTTAAAGTAAATCGGAAAAAAATAGGAATAATAATTCATTTTATTTATGATTACAATGTAATATTTTAAAAATACTTAATTTAAAACATGGTGTTAGGGTTCAGGGATGGGCAGTATTTAGCAGTAATATGTGGTTTTTAGGATTTTTAGGGTTCAGGGATGGTTATTCGTTAGGGCTTATAAGGGTTTTTTAGAATTAAGGGCCAGTTGTACGACCATGTCATTTAGCGACTCACAAATTGTGCTCAATTGCGAGTCGCAATTTGCGAGTCGCTAAATGCCATGTACAACAGTGTCTGAGACACTGTTAGCGATTCCTAATGGGGTCGCAAATTGCATGCCTCATGCATATTAATGAGGCACTCGCAATTTGCGACCCCCATTAGGAATGGCTGGCCCTCCCAGGTATGGTGGCCTGCACAGCAGACCTCCATGTCTGGGACTGCTTTTAAATAAAGCATTTTTATTTTTTTAAATGCAGCCCGTTTTCCTTAAAGGAAAATGGGAGGCATTTAAAAAAATAAAAATGAAACGTTTTCATTTCCTTTTTTAAGGGCAGGTAGGGGTCCCTTGGACCACTGCCTGCCCCATAAAAATATTTTCCCCTGCATTCGCAAAGGGGAAGGGGTCCCCTGGGGACCCCTTCCCATATGCGAGTGCTTTATCACCCTCTTGAAGAGGGCGGTAAATTGCGAGTGTTTTGCAACCGCGATTGCGGTCGCAAAACATTCTTACATAGGCCTATGACTCGCTATTAGGAAGGGACGCCCTTGGAACGCCCCTTCCTAATAGCGACTCGCAATTCCTATTTAGCGAGTCGCAAAAAAATTGCGACTCGCTAAATAGGGATTGTACATGGCCCTATCAGATTTTGCATGCGCAAACGGGTCGCAAACCCGTTTGCGCAAGCAAAATAGGGTCTTACATCTGGCCCTAAGTGTTTGGTGTTAGTAAGGAGTTTTTAGGGTTACGGGATGGGTAGAATTTAGGGGTAGGAAAGAATTTTTAGGGTTAAGAGATGAATAGTGTTTAGGAGTAGGTGTCGGTTTTTGGGTTCAGGGGTGGGTAATGTTTAGGGGTAGTAAGTGTTTTAGGGTTCAGGGACGGGTAAAGTATAATTACATTATATTACCTAAAATAATTTAAATTAAAATAAGAATAAAAATTAAATTACATTTAAATTAAGTGAATTGAAAGTGTATTAACTTTAATTTTAAATAGTGTTTAGTGTAATAAAAAATAGATAAAAGATATCTTTACCCCTCCTCTCTCTAGATAGATAGATAGATAGATAGATAGATAGATAAATAGATAGATAATGCCAACTTGCCCGCAAAGTAAAGGCACTCCTGATGTAACATAACAGGATGTAAAGGTACTCTTGATGTAAATGGTTGGCAAGAAAACATAAAATGGCAAAATATGCAAGGGACTTGCTGTCTAAAAAAAAAGGTGCTCAACAACCGTATTGCCATGGATAACTGGTATTGTATTTTAGAGAGTTTTTTCACCCTTTAACTGTCTTGGAGCTGTCCTCCGCCACAGTGGTTGTGTGCGGAGGATGACTCCAAGTCTTCCTCGAACCCACCCATGTTGGGAGCGCTGGTGCTACCCCCACAGGCCCACCTGTAACACGCCCCTATCAGGGATGGCAGTGGAAGCACTTCCGCTGCCACCGACTCCTCCCCCAGCGATCTGATGACATCAGTGCGCACGCCGTGCGCCAACAGCATCAAAACACGCCACGGACATGCTAGAAGCCATTTGCTTTCAGGGCGCCCAAGGAGGAAGGTAAGTTTTCCTCTGGGAAGGAATAGGGAAGGGCAGAGAGGCACCAGGGGAAAGGAAATAGTTTTTCCTTTCCCCCAGTGTCTCTCTGCAGCGCATTCCTACTGCGGTATCATGTGTGGGGCCATGATCCCGCAGCAGGAATGCATCCACTAGCCACTAGGGATTTACTCTTGTTTAGGGGAGCATTATTGTGGCTGTTTCTACCTCCTATGGGGGCAGATTGGCCATATTTTTAGGCCGATCTGCCCCTAAGGAGCCACTAGACACCAGGGACAATTTTATGTGCATGTCGGGGAGCAGACTCTTGCCCAAGGGTCGCTCCCCATTAATGGGGCACTTATTTAGGCTGTTTTCTGCCCCACTGGGGGCCGATTGGCCGTATTTTTAGGCCGATCTGCCCCCAAGGGAGCAGAAAGCCACTAGTCACTAGGGATTATTTTATGTACATGTCGGTGAGCTGCACCTTGGGCAAGGACCACTCCCAAATAATGAGGACAATATTCTTGCCATTTTCTGCCCCCTGTTGGGGCAGATCGGTCATATTTTAAGGCCCATCTGCCCCCAAGGGGGGCAGGAAACTACTAGACACCAGGGATTAAGTTATTTGCACATCGGGGTGTGGCCCCTTGAGCAAGGATTGCTACCTATTATTAGGGCAATATTTTGGCAATTTTTCTTCCCCCTAGGGGCAGATTGGACGTATTTTAGGCCTATCTGCCCCCAAGAGGGGGGAAAGCCACTAGACACCAGGGAATACGTTTCTCTGTGTATGTGAACTGGAGTCTGATGATGGTCTGCGTTTACTGGCATTTGGCTGGCTGTGTGTGTACTGGCATTTGGCTGGCGGTGTGTGTGGATAGGCGTTTGGCTGATGGGGTGTTTGATAAGTGTTCTGCATGTGAGATAGGTTTGTGCTAGTAATAAATATTTAGGATCCATGGGTAATAAAGCCCAAAAAAGTTTTAATTGGTGTTGTAGATACAGGAAATAAAATGCTAAGTATTTATAGCCTTTTCTACTTGACTTTATTTAAATGCCAGTGAACATAAAGACAGCGTCACATGTTTCACCTAAGCGGCCTGCTGGCCTAGGGCTTTTTCAAGGCAAATTGTAATAGCTTCAAAATGAAAAATCTAAATCTGTGATATGAATGGACAGTATCTGAGACATCCCCGGGCGAGATGTGTAGAATCATCTCTGCGGTCCGCTTGCGCCTGATGGGTTGTTTGAAGTGGGGATTTTGCTGGTGGTCTGTTTGGACTGGCTTCTGGTTGGCAATGTGTGGCTGGCGTTTGGATTGTGATGTGTGTGAAGTGGTGCTAGGCTGGGGTAAGAGTCTCTTCAAATTAAGTCAAGTCAATTTCTTGCCTTTGCTTTGTGTCCCTCTTGGGGGCAGATCAAACATTTGTGATGCTAATCTGCCTCTAAGGTCAGACTTCATAGTGTTTTTATAATATTAACTGATTTACTTCTTGTCATCATTTGCATTTGTGATCTTAGGGACCGATTACGATGTCGGTCGGAAAGGCTCTGAATGGCATTCGGTTCATCTGAATCCAATTCGGAACCCGTCTTTCCAACAGATTCGGAAAGCCTTCCGACCGACTGATTACGATAGTCGGAAACCGTTTGGACTGTCTGACTCGGTTCTGACTCCATTCTGAATGGCATTCGGAGGAACCGAGTCGTTCGGAGCCGACTCGTACAGGTCTACGGACAGCGTTTCCGACCACGTATTACGATGTCGGATTCGGACAGCCTTTCCGAATGGGTTGTTCCGACACGGATTGGCTGTTGGAATCTGACTTTGGGGGCCTGTAGCAGGCCCCCCTTCACCCGGAGCCTTCCGAATGGTGCCCATGGGGGTACCCGTGGGACCCCTCTTCAAAACTATGCACAGTGTGGCAGGCACCATGGGGTGCCCGCCACAGGGTGTACGACTTTCCCCACCCACCCCTTTTTGCAATGGGAGCCTGTGTTGTTGGTTGGAACACAGGATACCATTGAAGTCAATGGGAGTCTGACCGAACGGTGACGGTCGGTTGGACTCCCCGAATCCGATTCAGTCGGAAATGCTTTCCGACCGACATCATAATCGGCCCCTTGATGTTTTATTTCTCTTTTTTATTCTAGTGCAAAGCTTTTGATTTCCTTTGCGGCGGGTCCTGCTTGCGGGTTCAGCGCTGGTAGATCTGAAGTTTGTGTAGTTGCACGTGTTTGGTAAGAAAATGTTTTTGTAATGTTTACTTCAAAAGAGTATCAATGCCCTGCATGAATGTTTTTTATATAAATGGTGTAATAATTGCAGCATATTTAACTTCTGTTTTATTGTGTTTCAAATTCTCTTTGGATTTGTGCAAGATGTGTACTGTGTTGTCTTGTGTGTAATTTTCTTTTCTTTTTCCTTTCTAATGGGATATTGTTGGTGCTTGTGTCTGTGCAGAGCGGAAGCAGGTGATCCTCAGTCTAGCTGTCTCTGGCAAAAGAGGGGTATAATTTTTGAGTATGTAGGTCTTTGTGTGCTTTGTATTGATTGACTTTTCCTTCATTATTACTATACACCAGTAGTTTTACTTTCTGTTTGATAAAGCAGCACTTTGTTTATTACTTATTTTACACAGTGTTGGTTATTGTTGACTTATTTGTTGTGTTACTTTTATTAGTAAGGATTATGGCTAGCCGCAGGTTGACCGCTCAGAAGGTTGTTGGTTTGCTTTTTGAATCTTCCTCTGACCATGGGTCTGAGACTGACTCTGCATCTGGGGCAGAGGAGGAAGTCCAAGATTCAGGCAGTGAATTTTCTGTCCGAGAGGAATCATCTGATGATGAAGCCACTCTCAGTGTGGAGGAAGTGCTTCTTTTAGAGGAGGACACTAATATGCCAATAGTGCAGCAATAGGAATCTGGATTACAGCCTGGGGCAGAAAGGCTTCCTATTAGAAGTGCTGAACTCTGGGTCTCCCCAAACATGGTGCAGAATGTGTTGCCTGCCTTTAGTGGTGTAGCAGGGTGTAGAATCAATGCTGACAACTTTTAGCCAAAAATGTCTTTTAGTTGTTAAGAACGATGTATTTTTGGATGAGATTGTTGACCAGACTAATGTGTAGGCTGAACAGTATTTGAGGGACAACAGTACCAGACTTAAGCCCCACTCTAGAGCTAGCTGTTGGGCTCCAACAAATCTGCATGAGTTGAAGAAGTTCTTGGGTTTAACTTTTTTGATGGGCTTGATAAGGAAGCCATCGCTGTCTTCATATTGGTCTCCTAGTCCCCTTGATGGCAACTGCTATATTTCCTGCACCCATGAGTCATGATCAGTATTTGCTTCTGCTTCAGATGCTGCATTTTGTTGATAATGCTTCAGTATTGCCATGGGATCACCCTGATTGTGACGTCTCTTCAAGATTCGGTCTGTCCTTGATCATTTTGTAGATCGCTTTTCAGAGATCTATGTTCCAGGGAAAGAAATAGCAGTGGATGAGACTTTGGTCCTGTTCAATGATTGTTTGGCTTTTAGGCAGTATATTCTTAGCAAGAGGGCACAAAGGGTTATGGAAATAAGATATATATACTGTCTGAGAGTAGTACTGGATATGCCTATAATTTCAGGGTGTAAACTGGTAGAGATTGTTCTATTGGCCCTCCTGGTTATCCGTTCACTTTTGGAGTCAGTAAGAAAACTGTGTGGTAACTTAATAGAGGACTTTTTAACAAAGGTCACCATTTATTCATAGATAACTTCTACACCGGTGTGCAATTATTGAAGGAATTGTTCAAAGTGGACACTGTTGCTTGTGGCACAATCCATCCTAACCATAAAGGTTATCCTAAAGAGCTTGTATGTATAAAGCTTCAGAGGGGACACTGTAATGCCTTGCGTAGTGGTGAACATCTGTGACATTTTCAGACAGGAGAGATGTTCACATGCTGATAACCATTCATGATGAAAGTACTTCACCTGTTACTGTTTGAGGTCAGGTTGCTGAAGTGCACAAACCTGTGTGCATTTTAAACTACAATAAGCACATGGGTGGTATAGACAGAGTAGATCAGATGTTGGAGCCTTAAGTTGCTGTTCGTAAGTCATACATTTGGTATAAGAAGTTGGCTGTCCATTTGTTTCATTTATCAACCTTCAATGCTTTTGGGGTATTCAAGGATTGTTTTTCAGATTTAAAGATGACTTTTGTTCAGTTTCAGCAGTCTGTGATAGGAAGTCTTGTTGTAGTGGAACAGGCAAGTGTTCCAAGAGTTGGAGTGGTGGAGGATGTGGTTAGATTGAAAGATCGCCACTTTCCTGATTACATTCCTCCATTGCCCAAAATAAACTTTCCCTGTAGGAAATGTAGAGACTCTGTCCAAAGAGACGTGCAGAAGGAGAGTCTTATGTACTGCCCAGAGTGTCCTTCTAATCCTGGGTTATGTTTGCCTGCAAGTTTTAAATTGTACCATACGCAAATGAAGTATTGGGAGCAACAGTGAGCGTAAAAGTGAGCTGACTGCATCGTTTTATATTTTCTGTTCAGTTTCACGGTTGGCAGTAGTTTCATGTATTTAGTTAGACCTATTGTGTTCGTGGTCATAGTTGGTTTTTCATCTCCTTCAAATTGGTTTGTGTTTTCTTTTTTGTAAAAAGAAATGAATTGATGGATGTGTATGTGGACTGGAGCTTTGCTATTGGTGTGTGTGAGCTGGCATTTTCTTGGCGGTGTGGGTGTAGTGACTTGCAGTGACTTGTGACTTGTAGTGACTTGGTCACTACACACACATTGCCAGCCAAATGCCAGTCCACACACTCCATCAGCTGACAGGCGGTATGATTGCTGTGTCAGTCCTGTGGGTGTTTGAAAGTAATGGGCCCTTTAATGGGGCTGTCTGTTGATGTGAGTGTTGTAAGGTGCTGGGCCCGCGGCTGGCGGTGTGAATGTTTTTGTGTGTTTCAAGCATGAAAGATGTGTGAATGGCCTGTAAAGTGGTTGATGCCTTGTTGTGGCTTTACAGCACACTAGCTGTGAGCCATTGTTCAGTTTTTTAACTTTAACAGTGTATTTAATTTTTGTGCAATCTCTTGTTAATAAAATTTACATTTTGAACCTTTCACTCACCCACGTGTCAAATCCAACCAGTATGTGTGTGTACTTGAGGAATAGATGGTTGTGCAGTAATATTTGTCTTTTCTGTCTTTCTCTGCCAGGGTGTACATTGTCTGCAGGGAAAATCTACCAACTCTAGATATTTTCATAAACTAGATACCAGGGCAACTCCAGGGTGGCTCGCGTGGATCCCTCAAAGTACTGGAATCTGCTAGGAGCCATACATTTCCTTCCACCCAGCATTACCCTAAGTCTTCTGATCAAAATAGTACCTCACCTTTGGGATGGGCCTAGTGCCCACAAACGTGCAAAGTTCAAGACGCAATGTGGCATCATCAACAAAAGGGGTATCTGCAGTTTTGGGCTTGGTTTCAGTGGCCACCCAGAAAAACCTACCAAACACAGGCATTTCTGACAACTAGAGTACAGGGTGGTATTCATCTTGTGGATCCACGTTTTCTTACCCACAATGCCCTGCAAACCTCACCATTAGATGAAAATCACACATTTCCTTGCTTTTCTATGCCACATTCTTCCAGTATTAGAATGAATCAACAATATTCCTGTCACCAGTGCTTCCTCACTTCTTCGAATAAAAATGCTGCCCCACTTGTGTGGCTGGGCCTAGTGCACGCATCAGGAATGGATCAAACTAACATCAGTGGGAGTCCTCGCAATGGGACCCTCATAGATCTTGGTTTGATATGTTCTGTCGCAGGCACTAAGCCCAGACACACAAGTGAGGTACCATTTTTATCAGAAGACTTAGCGAAATGCTGGGTGGAAGGAAGTTTGTTGCTCGCTGCAGATTCCAGAATTTTCCATCACGGGAATGTGAGGAAAATGTGTTTTTTAGTCAAAGTTTGAGGTTTGCAAGGGATTCTGGGTAACCCAACCTGGTGAGAGTCACACAAGGCACCCCATCCTGGATTCCCCTAGGTGTATAGTTTTCAAACATGAACAGGTTTGCTATGTTTCCCTTTTTTGCTGGCTGAGCTAGGGCCCAAAATCCTCAGCTAGGCACATTGCAAAAAAGGGTCAGCTTTCAGTGGAAAAATGTGATGTGTCCATATTGCGTTTTGGGCCGTTTTCTGTCAGCACTAGGCCTACCCACACAAGTGAGGTACCATTTTTGTCAGAAGACTTGGGGAAATGCTGGGTGAAAGGAAGTTTGCAGATTCCAGAACTTTCCACCACAGAAATGTGAGAAAAATGTGTTTTTTTAGGTGTATAGTTTTAAAAAATGTACAGTTTGCTAAGTTCCCCTAGGTGCCGGCTCAGCTAGGGCTCAAAATCCACACTTAGGCACATTGCAAAAAAAGGGTCAGTTTTCAGTAGAAAAACGTGATGGGTCCATGTTGTGTTTTGGGCTCTTTCTTATCGCGGGCCCTAGACCTACTTCCACAAGTGTGGCACCATTTTTATCGGAAGAATTAGGGGAATACAAAATAGTAGAACAAGTGTTATTACCGATTATATTTCTCTATATTTGTGCCTTCCAAATGTAAGAGAGTGTAAGAAAGAAGACATTTTTAGAAATGCCCTGTAATTTGCATGTTGGTATGCGTACCCACAAATTCAGATGCGTGCAAATAATTACTGCTTCTAAACTCCATATCTTATGCCCATTTCGGAAATACATAGGTTTCCTTGATTCCTATTTTTTACGATTTATCTTTTACCATATGAATTGCTCAATACCTGTACACAATGAAGAGCCATTGCTAGGTGCAGCTCAGTGATTGGCCTTGGTTACCTCGAGTTCTTGGAAAACCCACAAACCCTATATATCCTCGCAACCAGAAGGGTCTAGCAGATGTAACGATATATTGCTTTTGTAAATCGGCCATCATGATGAGGAGTTACATATGAAAACATTGTCACAAATGCCTGTTTTTTCCTACTAATTTTCAATATTTTTTTATTTAATCACTTAGGGCCTGATTTAGATTTTGACGGTATTACCGCCAATCCGCCGCGTCGGCTGTTCAAAGTACTCCGTCAAGCTGACAGTGTTCGGACTGCCCTATTTACATCTATGGCTGTACAGCCACCGTCTGCGTCGACAGAGTGCACTCTGTTGTGCCAGCTTTAACCCGCAGCCGACACGGTGGACTCCAATGCTGGTGATGAGCACTCCGTTGCCGTCAGGAGGGTGGAATTGCGCCAACCATATTTAGATAACACAGTCAAGCTGGCGGTGTACCAGCAGTTGTCCCGTGACGGCGGGTGGGCGTCCGTCGCGGGACCCGTTCAGCATTTGACTTTGGCTGCTGATATTGAAGGGATGTTATCAGCCCACACCTGATGTATATTGAACAATTGTGAACACCTGCAAAACACACTATAGAACACACTC
The DNA here is from genome assembly GCA_963921515.1 of Calotriton arnoldi. Taxonomy (NCBI): domain Eukaryota; kingdom Metazoa; phylum Chordata; class Amphibia; order Caudata; family Salamandridae; genus Calotriton; species Calotriton arnoldi. The sequence continues at coordinate 142,717 of CAWUFW010013621.1, read as the reverse complement.
CATTTCAGACTATGATCCTTTGCCATTCCGCTGCTGACCACCATTCAGTGGATGACCTTGCCACTAAGCATCCAGGTTATTTTTGGTTTTCCTGTTCTTCCTCTGTTTTGTTCAATTTTTTTTTATCACAATGGCAAGGAGGAGGAACCCACGTTTTACAGAAAAATAATTGTCTGTCATGGTGGATGACATTTTTAGAGTAGAACCACAATTGTTTGGAGCACAAGTACAAAATACTACCATATCTCAGAAAAGGCAAATGTGGGACAGAATAGTCAACAGCGTGAATGTTGTAGCTAACAATCTGCGCACACAGGAGGAAATTAGGAAGCGGTGGAACGACCCGCGGTAAAGAGTTTGTTCCCTGGCCTCCAAGTGTTACCTGGAGGCCCAGAGGCCTGGAGGTGGTTCTCCTAGCCCCCCATTACAACTATTTCCCTGGGAGGGACAAGGTCTTGCAGATCCTCTATCCTGAAGGCTTGATAGGAATCCCTGGTGGAGTGGAGACTGGTAAGCTACACCTATGTATGTCTCAGTAATCACAAATGGAGTCCTTGCCCTTAATGTAGCTGTTCAGAATGTTTCTAGACACCTATCAAAGCATATATATTTAGAGTTCAGTTTCCAAAATACCTTGTGTTATCCAAAACAGAAGCATTATGGTTGTTACAATCTATTTAACAATGACCAATATATATTGTCAGATTTTGTGTTGTCCTCCATGGATCACCCCTTGCATTTGCCTAGCCCTTTGCTGTATCTCAATGTAGGCTGTCTTACTTCAAAAAACAGGTTCCAAACTCCATCCATGTGCACATGAAGGTATAGTGCTTGTAAGTTCTATTGTAACTTATGCGCGTTATACACATGTGTACATATCGTACATGTGTTTAATTTTCACTGTAGTAATTTAAATAGTTATGCGCTACTCGCTTTTTCACATGTATTGGCAATAGTGTCCACAAATGACTACAACTACCATGACGCCCTGCTTTTCTCTCTGCAAAACAATAGTGCAGTGTGATGCTTGCCAACCTTCCTTCCCTTCCACATATGCACAAAAGACGAAGCTTTACATGGTTGTCATTCACCATTTCACGTATGTTTAAAAATGTCATCTGCTGTATTGATCCAGTATGTTGTAATCTTCTTGTAATTTCATTGAATAGATCTACTTGTTTGCAGAAATCATAGTGTGTATATTCAAAGGTTTCCAATCATGTTCTGTGGCATTATGATTATAAGAATTATTGGTACACTATTTACTTTGCAGTGTACATATGATGACCAGTGCCATTTAATCTAATAAGTTGTACCTTGGTTTGTTTTGGAGGCTTCTAGGCCTTAAAATGGCTCATCTCTCAAATGTCCTCTCTACTGTATTGAGTTGCATGTCTGTTACATGGTATGTACACTTTCTAAATAACAATTTTCATTTCAGGACATCTCTCCATCATTGTTACTGAAGTATGCCTCTGTGTACATTAACCTACATGAGTAAAAAGTGAAAATCACACAAAGGCCTCAACATCCCATTCATCATTATGTTTTTCTTTTCATTAGGTTGTGTCATCTGTAGCTGAAGACAGATTTGAGGTACAATATGACCTTTAATGTTTTAATATTTTGTAATTCATATTAGGACCAACACCCAGGGCAGTGGACCACCGTCTGCAAAGAAGGCCCCTCCACTCCAAGCCATGATCAAGCCTTCAGTGAGGACACCACTCCTGCAAGTCCAGATGATGAGGAGATGTCTGGTTCATTTGGTCTGTCTGGGCAGACAGCCCCAGTGAGTCACACTTGGCCCACACCTACACCTCCCACCCCAGCTGCGACAACAACTACACATATGGGTACCTCTACTCCCTGTGTCCAGATGAACACAGCTCCCATCTTGTGCCCCCCAGTCCTGGCTACTTTTGAGCAACCACCACCACCACCTCCAGTTGTGCCAGGACCCAGTGGGATGGGCCACACTGCCTCAAGGGCATAGGGTAGTGGGGGTAGACATCGTAGGAGGGAATCAGTGGGCCAGGAAAGTGAGGCCACTGGTATCATTTCCACCTAGACAACCATTGACCAAGTCTTGGGACAACAGTCCCAAAACATGATGGGCCAGGTCCTAACAGAGATCAGGGACCTTAAACAGGTGCAGAGGGAGCACAATAATAAGCTACAGGATCTGAACTTCAATTTGTGCTCCTTGACTGAGGTGATGTTTGACATTTATCAGCACATGTTGAGGGCTTTTCCTGTACCATCTACCCCTGTCGGTGGTCCTTCTACATCAGGACACAACATACCTTCCTCAGCCACAGACAGAGAAGCCCTGCCACAAACGGATACTGATCCACCCACCCCAGTGCCTGCACTTGGGACTACCAGGAGGGGATGGCAAGACCTCCACCACCACCTCCAAGAGATGACAAACCTAATTCCCTCCAGTGTGTGTCGACCATTTACTCTGTGGACTATTTCATGAACATATTTTCATTTTCTGAGGAGAGATTTATCTTGTACATCGGACTCCAGACAATATGTGCTCAGCAAATATAGTTTCATCCACCATGATGGACTTTTTTTTTTATTGTCCTATTTTGCTTCCGGTTTCAAAGCTATTGCACTCATCTTTTTGTTCAAAATAAATGCACATCAAACAAAGTAAAGACTGGTGTTGTATTTATTGTGGTAAAAAAATTCTATGTCTTCTGAACATCATCATTTTTTAAATCTGTCAAACAATATGATACTAAAACAAATTATAGATACCAACTTGGTAATGTGTTTCCCATGTTTAAATAAGATAGAAAAAGAAACAATGAAATCTGAATGTACTGGTGTCATGAATATCTAGGTAACACAGTTGTGACACAATCAAATATGCATTCCACAAACCATGCCAGATTCAAACAGTCTGTGCTACTTAGAAGTTGACAATCCAGAACCTTGACAGCATGGAAGAAAGGGAATATTACATGGAATCAAATTAAATAGGCCAACTATTACTGATGCGTGACCTCAGCTAGAGCCAGACATCCTGCCCTCACAATAGGAATCCTACATCTAAAACTGTCCTGGTCACGTGTCCTCGGGATCGGGGTGATGCTAATAATGGTCCACCTCTCAATACCTTCAAGTCTGACTTGCTATACCAGCACAGACGATTGAAGTGATTAAGCGGGGGAAGGAAAGGGAGGGTTCAGCAGGGAGGGAAATCTGTAGATAAAATAGACATGCTTTAATACTTGGGGGCCGATTCCGATTCGGGCCGGAAAACGTACCGACCGACTCGGTGCGGGAATTTAGTCCGACCGACACGTACCGGCGCTGCCCGATCCGCGTAGTACGATGCAATGCATGTGATTCACGACCGACTCATACGGAACACAAGCCGAACGACCGAACCGCTCGGAAATCAGCAATCCGGCCGGAAAACCACGCGAATCGAACCGACCGACACGCACCAGGAATGAACCCGACAGAAACGTACCCGCTAACTCCGACCCGCGCAGTACGATGCAATGCGTGGAAAACCAGACCAAGTCGCACGGAGCTCAAGCCGTACGACCGACACGCATACAAAACCGAGCCGAAGCAACCCAATACTCCGCGACCGACGCGTACGCCGCACATAAAACACAGCAGAAACACAGCTTGAAAGACTCGGAGAAGCTCGCACAAGCCAACTGCAGCGTCCTACTCGGTCAGAAGAACGTCTCCTACATGCCCCAAAACTACAAAGGAAAAAATACAAAAAAAAGGGCAAAACAAGCAATGACAAAGTCAATAAATACTGGGGGAAATGGAACAAAGACACACCCACAACTCCACCCATATAAAGGCCACAAATCCCTACCATGATCCTTTGCAAATTCAACTGACCTGCCAGCACAGAACACCATCAGACAGCAACCACAGACACACCCACAACTCATCCATCACACAAGCCACACACCATTAGCACCTCCCTAATAGCACCCTCACATACACCCAGCAAAACTGACACTCACCTACCCTCACTTGCACACTCACACACACCAATCCCCACCACCACCCATCACCATGCCCCCAAAGAAGAATCCAAAGTTCCTAGACAGTGAATTGGAAGTGCTGGTAGATGAAATCCTCAGGGTAGAGCCACACTTGTTTGGTACACTGGTCCAACAGACCCCCATGTCGCAGAAAACCAAGATGTGGGAGAGGATCGTCGACAGGGTGAACGCACAATCACCATGTTTGCGCACAAAGGAAGACATCCAGAACAGGTGGTATGATGTGCGCAGGAGGGTCAAGGCCCTACTCAAGAAGGATTACACCTTGAGCCATCGCACCGGCAGTGGCCCTCCTGCCAAATCAGGCCCTGGGAGGAGAAGGTGCGGGCCATCCTACCACCAGAGAGCGTACATGGACTATCAAACATCCCAGAGCCTGGTGAGTACACAACCAATATACCCAATATCATGTGACAATACACACACATCACTGTCAAGGGAATAGTCAAACCATGCACCGTTAGCAAAGCCACAGTAACCAAAACATAATCATCCCAAGATGTGTATGTTAGTTAGACAAACACAATACCTGCCATCCCATAGTGATATGTAACTGTGTGATGACATGTGCAAACCCAACAACAAATAGAGCAAGGCAGCGGCACAAATCTAACCAAAAAACACTGTCAGACATTTTGCCACCACTAGAACACCACCTCACAGGGAAGCTCACTGAAAGGAAGGAATTCTGTGTATGCTGGTGAAGTCAGTGTAGCCAATAGCATAATGGGAGTTGAAGTCACAGATATTGCTCACCCTCACAATTGGCCCATCAACACCACTCTGAACCATGCTCACATCACAGGGAGTGGAAAAGAACTGACAAGATGGCTGACACTGGGTACTGCTGTGGGGAGCACAAGGCCCTGCTGGGAACTGTGCACCAACCAACAGCAGGACACCACTGACTGACATCCTGAAAGCAAACTTGCACTCCCTGCAATGGAAGCACGTTCCATGGTGGGATATCTGGCTGGGTGGGAAGGAGGACTGACAGCACTGACCATAGTCACCAGCAGCTGTTCTCACACACACCCTTAACACAAACTCCACACAACTCACCTGGGAGAATGCATTGCCTCACACTCTAATTAAATATCCCACAAAGAACCACCACCCTGTTATGCTGTGTGAAGCACAGGGACACTTCTGGGACTTGTAGCCAAACTAACGCCAGGACAACACTGTCAGCCATCCTGTCAGCACAGGCACACCACCCCACAGGGAAGCAGAGTCAAAAGGAAGGAAGTATGGGCATGCTGGGAAGGGGGATGTAGGCAATAGCATGATAGGAGTGGTAGTCACAGCTCAACATCCCCCACCCACATGGCCCAGCAAGCTCACACTGAAGCATGCACACCTCACAGGGAGTGAAAAGCCACTTCAAAAATGTCTGACACTGGTGCTCTGTTGTGGGGAGCACAAGGCCCTGCTGGGAACTGGGCACCAACAAACAACAGGACACCACTGTCAGCCATCTTGCCATTGCTGTCACACTCACACACAGTGAAGTCGACTCAAAAGGAAGGAAGTATGGGCATGCTGGGAAGGGGGTGTAGGCAATAGCATGATGGGAGTGGTAGTCACAGCTCAACATCCCCCACCCACATGGCCCGGCAAACTCACACTGAAGCATGCACACCTCACAGGGAGTGAAAAGCCACTTCAAAGATGTCTGACACTGGTGCTCTGTTGTGGGGAGCACAAGGCCCTGCTAGGAACTGGGCACCAACAAACAACAGGACACCACTGTCAGCCATCTTGCCATTGCTGTCACACTCACACACAGTGAAGTTGACTCAAAAGGAAGGAAGTATGGGCATGCTGGGAAGGGGGGTGTAGGCAATAGCATGATGGGAGTGGTAGTCACAGCTCAACATCCCCCACCCACATGGCCCGGCAAACTCACACTGAAGCATGCACACCTCACAGGGAGTGAAAAGCCACTTCAAAGATGTCTGACACTGGTGCTCTGTTGTGGGGAGCACAAGGCTCTGCTGGGAACTGGGCACCAACCAACAGCAGGACACCACTGACTGACATCCTGAGAGTCAACCTGCACCCACTGCAAGGGTGGCATGCTTCATGGTGGGATAACTGGGCTGGAGGGAGAAGGAGGTCCGGATGTCAACCAAATACCACCAATGCTGGCCATGCACACACCTCAACATTCACATTGAAATGCTTCATGTTGGCAGGACAATGTGCTACACCAATATCAACCTCTGACTGTGACAACTTAGGACAATGCAATGTACAGGCCCGCATCCAGAGGTACAGTCACAACTGTCAGGTGTTTGAACCATTGATGCCTGTAGAAACATAACATACATTGTGTGTCTCTTCCAAAAACAGGTGATGATGGGGACACAGCAGCAGACGATGAGGAGTCCCTGTCCCAGGCTCCGGGGGACCCTGAGCTCTCTGGTGTGGAACAGCCTCTGCCCTCCTCGGATGGCGAAGACCTACCTGGCCCCTCCGGTGTGAGTCATCATTCAGCACCAGCAGGACCACCATCTGCACCCCCTGCACCCACTCCTCCAACAACTGCCAACAGACAGACCACCCCGGCCAACACGGACAGACCAAGGACCACCAATGACAACAGCACAGGGACCCCGGCCCACCGTGAAGCAACAGACAACAACCCCAGTACCAACCCCCAAGGGGGCCTAGTGTTACCTGTGTGTGCCACCGCAGGTCCCGCACGTGTGGCCAGGGGTGGTGGGAGGGGTGGTAGGCAGAGGTCGCTGTTTGCAGAGGGGTCTGGACTGCATGATGACCCACAACTGGTACGCATTGCTGATGCGTACCAGAATAGCACCGGAGAGGTCAGCCAGGTAGTGGGGATCCTCAAGGACATTCAACAGCAGCAGGCTGCCCATCATGCCCGCTTGGACTCCCAGATGTCCCGTGTGGAGACACACATGTCTGGCATGGAGTCCAAGTGGGACACATTGGAAGAACTGACAGCGGTGCAGAGGGACATATTGACATGCCTCCGCCAGATTAGCACCAACATGGCCACACCTCCCTGTGTGCCCACAACATCTGGTGCCGCAACAACTGCAACTGCCACAGGGAGGGAGGATGACTCTGGTGGAGAGTCCTCTGCACCGCAGCGGCCTGCACGTGAGGGTCCCCCCAGAAAGAAGAGGGGCCTTCCGATGAAAGACAACTGAGAGGCCGATGGCCATGTACATCCCCCAGGAACCCAACACCTGTTCTGGAAATTCTCCTTTGTGTGCAAACTGTTCACCCTGTCAAATGCAACACAACTCTCCCACATGACATGGGGAGTTTAAGTTGGACTAATGCATCAGATGACTGTGGACTTTACTCAGGACATTTCTGCTACCAACAGTTCCAACTCATCTGGGAACTTTGGATTCCAATCCCAATGTACAGCACCCACCATCCTGTGCACTATCCTCACACATGTATGTAAATAAACTCACTAATACACCATACTTGCCTCTGTTGTGATTCCAACGTTGTTTTTGTCATGGAGATGATGATCTGCTAAATGACACTGTGCATGCTAACTGCTACAGCAAGTTCAACACCGTCATGTGAGTCATGGAGACGTGACACATATGAGGGAGACACACCACTAGGGCAACACAACACATACACACCAGGGCCATCTGACTCATCGCCTACACTGATGTTGCCAGGAAATACAGTGGAATGCACAGACACCACACCTATTCACAGTCTGTGTTAACTAGCCCACAGGTGCAGTAAGCAAATGTCAGTCAGATGTGTGACCACAGACAACGCACATCCCAAAGTGAAGCACAGGTTTATTACACATTTGCAACATGTTGTTTCCACTACAGATGCAAGGTAATCCCACGTGGCAGTGGCCACACATTCAACAATTGTATAAGAAATAAAGTCCAGGGGTGTGGGGCACATCACCTGTAGGGAAACGACTGCTTCCACCCTGGAAGTTGAATCATGGTGTCGGGGATCCGAGTTGACCAAACAACTCTGAAAGCACCCTGTGAAGGACAGACATGACACACAGTCAAAAGCATTGAAGAACAGGACAGAACTGCAATACTCATGCCCAATACATGTCAAAAGATACCTACACAAAACCAAGTTAGCATGTCAACACTGTTGGGGAGTGCAGACTACCCATAAGGACACATCGCTGCACGCATCCAGTCAAGTAGCACATGGCCACACTCAAACAGCAACAGAGCACCACCAACACATATCATGCAAACTCAAATCATTGACATGACATCTCTGGATACTCACATTCAGCTGAAGAAGTTGGTGATGAGCTGTGTGCGGACATCACCCTCATCATCATCATCATCACTGGCATCGTGGCCCAGGCCAGGATCCTCCACAGGTGGCGGATGTTGGTCATTGTCATCCAGGATGAGAGGCAACTCCTTCCGCACTGCCAGGTTGTGTAGCATGCAGCAGACGATGACAATCTTGCACAATTTGCTGGGGCATATGGGAGGGCCCCTCCTGTCTTGTCCATGCAGCGAAAGCGGCTCTTCAGGAGACCAAATGTCCGCTCGATCACTCTCCTGGTCCGACCATGTGCCTCATTGTAGCGCATCTGGGCTGGTGTCACAGGGTTCCTGAGGGGTGTCAGCAACCACGGCATGTTGGGGTATCCGGAGTCACCTACATACAGACAATTGCACATTAGCTGAGTTGGGTAAAGAGGGTGGAATACAACATTGCCGAAGACACACAATGGTAAAAAGTCAGTACACACCGACAAGCCAGGCACGCTGGTTCTGCATCTGTGACATCATCCTCGGGATGCGACTACTCCTCATCACGTAGGCATCGTGTGCAGAACCGGGGAAACGGGCACACACATGTGAGATGGCCATATCTGCAAGACATACCACCAGAGCATCGATAGAATGGTAATGTTTCCTGTTCCTGTATGCCTGCTCATGTGCCTGTGGTGGTACCAAAGCCACATGTGTCCCATCAATGGAGCCAATGACATGTGGCATCCTCCCCAGGGCATAGAAGTCACTCTTGACGTCAGTGAGTTGTTGACGTTTAGGGAAATAGATGTACTGGTTCAGGTATCTCAACATTGCCTCCAAAACATCACGTAGCACACGGCTGAACATGGTCTGTGACATCCCACCAGCAGACGCCACAGTGTGTTGAAAGGTACCGGTGGCAAAGAAGTGTAGGGCTGCCATCACCTTCACCTTGGGGGTCAGCGCTGTAGGGTATGTCCGGCCAGGTTGCAAATGTGGGGCCAACCGCACCGTCAATTCCTCAATCAGCGGCCTGTTGAAGCGGTACCGTCGGATGCAGTCACGTTCCACCATGGTTGCAAGGTCAGGGAATGGTCTATGGACAGCTGGTGCCATGCAGTGCATAGGTGAACAAAGAAAGATTGTCAGTCACCCCACATATGTGGCATTGACCATACTCAATATCACATGATACATCATTACAAGACACAAGTACTTGATGTGTGTGCCGTTCTGTATGGACATATATGGCACCTACATGGCCAACATCTAACATCACAGTTCAACATGTGTTGACAACAAGTTCCAGGTCGTGCTATGGGAAATCATTAGGCTGTGTCACAGTACCCATGTACTGCTGTCACATTCCAAACACACACCACAGTGACAAGTGAGGACAGATGTGCCACAGGCATCACAGCTCATTGACAGGTAGATTCCCAGGGACCCTGTATTGCCACATGGACAGTGGCATGACATGGCGTATCATGTACACGTCAGCAAAACAACCATGACTCCCACAGGTAGTGGCCCCTGTTGCCTCTGCAGGACAGACATGGACGTCTGTGACACACGCACAACATCAAAGTCGATGCACAAACAACGTGGATGTGGAGACTGTCTCCCATTGTGCACATTGAATCAGAGACATCTGAAACACAACATGCACACAGACTGTGGAGGGCCATCACTATTGTGGCAATGGGTCACCCTGTGACGTACATACCTTCCCACATGGGACTCAGGGTGTATGTGACATGACATACACATACACAACCTGGAAATGTGACCATGCCACATGCCCTGAACTGAACAGTTGCACATCACAGTGGTCATGTACACAACACACAAAGGATTCTGTCCTCATGAACACGTGCACAGCCTGGGAGTGGCTGCCCCCAAGTGCCACCAAAAAAACCACATGTTGACCCCCATACACACACAGGTAATGCAGCCTTACATGCCTTAGGATACAGTGTGGACAGGCTGTGGTGTTGTAGGTGTGCCCCTGAGTCCCTGGCAAGTAATTGTGGCTGGCATATGTTCACCAGTGACAACCATGGTGACATATGCGAGTGATTTGTACAGGGACGCGTTGTACAGCAATGGACCGATCGGTGCGCACGCATTGGCCATTGCATATGATGTGGACGGATGCGTGTTGTCATCCGATGTACGCGTTGTACAGCAATGGACCGATCGGTGCGCACGCATTGGCCATTGCATTTGATGTGGACGGATGCGTGTTGTTTTTCGAAATACGCGTTGTACAGCAATGGACCGATCGGTGCGCACGCATTGGCCATTGCATATGATGTGGACGGATGCGTGTTGTCATCCAATGTACGCGTTGTACAGCAATGGACCGATCGGTGCGCACGCATTGGCCATTGCATATGATGTGGACGGAAATACGCGTTGTACAGCAATGGACCGATCGGTGCGCACGCATTGGCCATTGCATATGATGTGGACGGAAATACGCGTTGTACAGCAATGGACCGATCGGTGCGCACGCATTGGCCATTGCATTTGATGTGGATGGAAATACGCGTTGTACAGCAATGGACCGATCGGTGCGCACGCATTGGCCATTGCATATGATGTGGACGAAAATACGCGTTGTACAGCAACGGACCGATCGGTGCGCACGCATTGGCCATTGCATATGATGTGGACGGAAATACGCGTTGTACAGCAATGGACCGATCGGTGCGCACGCATTGGCCATTGCATTTGATGTGGACGGAAATACGCGTTGTACAGCAATGGACCGATCGGTGCGCACGCATTGGCCATTGCATATGATGTGGACGGAAATAGGCGTTGTACAGCAATGGACCGATCGGTACGCACGCATTGGCCATTGCATTTGATGTGGACGGAAATACGCGTTGTACAGCAATGGACCGATCGGTGCGCACGCATTGGCCATTGCATATGATGTGGACTGAAATACGCGTTGTACAGCAATGGACCGATCGGTGCGCACGCATTGGCCATTGCATATGATGTGGACGGATGTGTGTTGTTTTTCGAAATACGCGTTGTACAGCAATGGACCGATCGGTGCGCACGCATTGGCCATTGCATTTGATGTGGACGGATGCGTGTTGTTTTTCGAAATACGCGTTGTACAGCAATGGACCGATCGGTGCGCATGCACTAGCTATGGCCTGACATGGTAACGGACGCGTTTTCGAAGCTTTAACGAGTCTGATGCAGTGAATTCAGTTGGCCACTCACAACAATGTTGCAAATTCATGGGTGTCATGAAGTTGAACTTTTGAAGGATGCTGTGGGCGTGTATAAGTGGTGCAATTCCATGTATTGGCCAGATTCAGAAGATGCAAACGACTTGGACCTATCACTTTGGACACATGGGACAGTATCTGCCTCTGCAGCACACATATAATGCTGGCTGTTCCCCTGAGAGCTCACTTGCCTGCACTACATGCTCCAGGACGACATCTGCCACCACCACTGCTGCTGTGACTGCATCCTCTGGCTACTGCAATGGCACGTACTGTGGAGAGAGCCCCAGCCTTCAGCACTGAGGAGAACCAGGCCCTGCTGGACAGCCTCCTTCCACAGTACAGCAAGCTGTATGGGAAACCAGGGGAGCAGGTGAGTGTGCTGTCCACTGCCTTACTAATTGTGCATGTTGTCTGACTAGTAAGACTTACAGTGTGCACACCACTGGCTAGCATGCTCACTGAGTAGTTGTCAGCCCCCAAAGTGTGTAGTTACATGCACTGAACAGGTATAGTGCAGTAACAGTGCATTCCAACAAGGTTTGACTTCCCAGGCAATGATACCATGTGGTAACTGCTGGCAAACTGTCCATAGCCATAGTTGCACTGCCAGAGTACATCATATGGCCCTGTGATTGAGACATGTATATCCAACTGTGTGATGCACGGAAATGTTGCATGTGTAGTAATGGCCTTTTCACTTTGTCATCCTCACAGGTTGATGCCCACCAGAAGCAGGACATCTGGCTGACCATCGTCCGGGCAGTACGATCGGTGGGGGTCTACAGGCGCAGGATCCGCAACTGCCAGAAGAGGTGGCAGGACCTTCGGGGCTGGACCCGGAGGATTGCAAGGGTCCAGCTGAAGCTGTCGCCTCCTTGCAGGAGGGGCGGACACTGGACCCTGACCCCCACATGCTCCGGATCCTGGCGGTGGTCTTCCCTGACCTGGATGGGCAGCTGAAGGCCAGACAGCAGCAAGGAGGGGGTAAGTGCTAGCCTCAACTGTGTACTTTGACTGACAAGCTCTATGCACTCCTTTAGCCTGGTTCCACTTCCACAGTACAACTGTCATGTGGTACTGGACTCATGTCCCTCACTTGTGTCATGCCCCCTCCTCATCTGATACACAGGTGTGGCCCTTACAGTCTGTGACTTAGGTCACTTGGGTACTGTGTACTTGCAGTTACCTGTGGTTCAAGTTGGGAGCAGCATCAGTTACAGGAACTTTGTGGTGGGCTGCATGGGTGGTACAATTGCTCACAATGCCTGTGATCTGACATGTACTCTGGGTATGGCTTTAACATGTGTTCCAATTGCTGCTCTGACTCACCACATGTCTGGGGTATGTGCCACACACCCATGCTGCTGCAGAGACCAAGGTAGGAGCCTCAGTAGTATGTACATCATGTGTGTGACACATGCATAGCCACCTGCCTAGTGTTCTGGGTAATACCATGTTGCACATGGACCAGGACTGTAATGCCTACTCGGGACATCGAAGGCACTCTGTTCTCCCACTCCCGTGTGTCAGCATACATATTGGGCATTGTGAGGAGGGCACTCAGGTGTATGCCTCTGTGTCACCGTGGTGTGGCCTTGTTATTTGGACTCCTGGAGTGTTTAACAATTTGGGGTGGCCAGCCATCTGAGTTATGACTATGGGATCTGCACATAGGTCAATGCATAGGTCTCTGATCCCTTGACTGTGCACAATTTTGTATGAAACATTGGGGTGCAGGCAGCTTTGGTTCATTCTCATCAAACGTTGAAGTGCTCATGTGTATGGATTTGTGTTTGCAGTCACTCAAATGTCTCATTTGATTGACGTGGCATCATCTCAGTCCTCATGATGTGGCTGGCCAGGGGTGCACATGTGCACCTGTCAGCTACAGGGCTTACTTTTCTGGAACTTCCATGATTGTGACACAGTGCAGACTGGTGTTGTGTGTATGCACTGCCCCTGTGACAGGAGACAGTTATGATTGACTTGCCAGACAGGCCTGTGCCATGACATTCCAATTGCAAAGGGTGATCCAGCAGTGGTGTGACATGTCCTGCATGCACACCATTGTTGCATTGTCTATCAGGACATGAGGACATCATTGTGTCTGGTGATGGAACCAAAAGCCGCATATCAACAGAGACTTTGCACATCACTTCTCCTGACACATGTACTGAGTCAGTGGCAGGAGATGGCATGTGTTTGGAGTGACACATTTCCATATGTTCTCTTGGATGTCCAACAACTGTGTATGTGGTGCATGTGTGCACATATGATTGGTCGCATACAACAGGCAGCAGACAGATGGGTGCATGGACAGGTAGGATATGTGTGGCATGACTGACTGTCAGGCAGACAATGGGCTTCTTCAAATCAGTGTCAGCACTTATTGCAATGTCTAGCAAATGATGGCAGGGCTTGCTCTGTGATGTGCTGTACTTACTGTGGTGTGTGTGGTCAGTACAGGTGACTAATGTTGCTCTGTACATCCACGGCCACAGGAGGAGACAGCTCCATGGACCAAGAGGAGCGGCAGAGCCAGACTGGGTCCACTGCAGGGGAGACCGAGGGACCCAGTGGCATGGAGGGTGAGGGGAGCCACACTGAGGAGACCTCAGCTACGACCACCTCGGCTGGGGAAAACAGCACTTCCAGTGAGGACTCCCTTGTGGAGGCGAGTGTCAGCAGACCAGAGGCGACGTCAAGCAAGTCTGTCCCCGCCACCACCACCATCTCCACCCTCCCATCTGCTCCCATCCCACATGTCCGTGGAGGCTCCCGTGTAGGGGAGCGTGTCTCCTTCATGCCAGGCACCGCACCCCCTGCCTCTGTCCCCCCTGCTGCCCTGAGTGTGGACTCTGTGGACTTGCTGAAACAGATCCATGTAGGGCAGACATCAATGCTGAGTGTCCTCCATGCACACACGGGTCTTTTGACACAACTGGTGTCATTCATGGAGGGCATGTCATCTGGCATGTCTGCCCTACATCGGACCAATCAGTCCATGGCCTCCTCACTGATGGCAGCAGTGTCCCTCCTGCAACAGTCCCTCACCCCTCCCACCTCTGCCCCATCCACAATCCCCAGCACCCTACCTGTCCCAAGCACACACACACCAGCACCTGCACGCACCAGCACAGACACAAGCAGCACACAAACACACACGCCAAAATCCAGACGCACGCGCACGCACAGTCAGGGGACTGATATCTCACCCACAGGGGATGGGGCCGAGACACACACACACGCATCCACGAGCACTGCGCAGTCCTCAGATGCCTCTCCCTCCAAAACGCCTTCCCTTGCCTCACCTGCAACCCCCCCCTCCCAGAAGCTCTTCCTCCGTGAGCTTGGCCTCTTTCCCACAGATACACCTGACACGAAGTCCAGGCGGAAGAGGCGACCACCACACACAGGGGAGTGCCCCTCACACCCGGACACCCTCCCCCAGGCACAGGCAGGCTGAGGACCGCATTAGAAAGTCCCCCTGGACCAGGAAGGGCAAGACCCCACCACCACCACCACGCAGCTCCGCCACACAGTCTCTCTCCTCCATCCCCCAGCCCACCACTCCACAGGTTCCACCGCCACACCCTGCCCCAGGTTCCCCCAGACACCGATACCGCATCCCCAAACTGCTTAGGCCCTCCCCCTGCCACTTGCTCTTCCACCCCCAAACCAGACGCTCTGCCTGTTTGTGCCACTGGTGTGGAGACCGGGTCCCCCCTCTGTCCTGCCCACCTCATCTGCCCCCCTTCCACTCCCTTGGAGTCATGCACTGCAGTGGAGTCCACAACCACCCTGTCTGACTCGGGCACTGCAGTGGGAACCCAGTCCACTCCATCTGACCGGCCCACTGCAGTGGTTGCAGCACCCACACCATCTGACTTGTGCCCTACAGTGGTGCCGGCCCCCACTGAGTCAGACACCTCCACTGCAGTGGCCGGTGACACTCCTGCACCCACCACCCCTTCACTGCCTCCTTCTGGCATCCCCTGATCCTGTCCCTGCGGTGCCTGGCTTGGCCCTTGTATGCCCCTCCGAGGGGGATGTCCCCTGCCTGTACCAGTGCAGGCAAGCAATGGGTGACAAGTTGTCACATATCACCCTGTTGGGACTGTGTATTTGGACTGGCCATTGGCCTTAGTTTCTTTTGGACTTGAATTTTTAGTTTTACATTTGCTGAATAAAGCCTCTTTTTGTTTACTTGTTGTTTTTCTTTGGATGTACATGATGTAGATGAGTATCATCATGCATTTGCAGTTGTAATAGTGTTCAGATCATGTAAATGAAGTGTTGCTGTGATGGACTCCATGTGGTCCATGGGATATGTGTCCTAATGTAGTCTGGATCTATTGCATACTTTGCTGCAGTCTGAGGGTGTAATGTTCTGCATTTGACACAGGGATGTACGTTTTGCATTAGTAAATTAACATCTTTGGCTTACACTGATGCACATCTGGTGGGCTTACCACTGTTCAATGTTTCTGTTTCCCTGACTGTGTGCCCATCTCCACTGGACATGCAGTTTAGCACATCAATGTTGAAGGACTCATCTGTGTATACAGTGCAACTTGCTTGACACGTATGTTGGGTGTATGCAGATGACTGACGTGACACTCCCGTACCCAGGCTGATGTGAGCAGAGCCTTCAGTGTGTTGTAGTCGTTGACTCACTGACCGAGTGTTCTGCTGACATGTTTGAGTGGTGCACAGACAAGGTTTGGCACAGTGGACCTTCCACAGGAGTGGAGTGCCCTCATGGCAGTGTGTAATCCCGTGACATTGGCTGGGCCCGTGTTGTGTGTTGTGTGAGTATGTCTGTGTGTGTTCCCTTCCCTTTTCCTACACAGGCTGTGTCCCTAGAGATGTTCCTGTTTGTGATGCTTGCTGAGTTGTCCTGTGTTCATCCAGCATCTTGGACCTGGTTTCTACGGGATGTGGGTGCATGGCAAACTAATGTTCATCAGGTTGTCATCCCTAGTTGTCTTTGTTGTCAGGTCTGGGGATGTGGGTAAACGCAGATGGGACACAGTCAGGATTCCCCTTGGCACTTGTTGGTTACACAAGTCATGTAATTTACAGTTTGTGGTAGCTTTCAGTGATTGTGACACGATGTGTGTGTGACTGCTGCCACTCCTCAGGGTCAGAGCTGCAATGTTGGGAGTTGTCTATGTGTGTTCTTTGTGGGTGACCTTGGCTTCTTCATTGGTGTGTGACTGTGGCCGGGATCCCATTGATTGGGGTGGATTTGACGTCATGCCCATGTACGGCGTACTGTGCAGTGTGTCAGACATTCACGAGTCTTGTTGACTGGCCATGTGTGATGGGTGTCTGTACCGTAGTTCCCACCACCACCCCTGGGATTGTCATGGGTGCATGTGCAATGTCACCAGTCCATGTGAGCTTCACTGCTGCACATTGGTGGAGATCAAGGTGTGTGGTGTTGAGTGTGTGCAAATGAGGGTTGTTGCACGGCTAGACCCCTACCTCCATATTGGCCTTGGCTGACAGGCCGTGGGGATTGATTTGTGCTTGTGTAGGTGTGATGGGAGTTTGTTGCTCAGGACACATGACTGTGGTTCACAGTGTGAACAACATCTAGCTTTGTCATCACAGTGGGATTATCATGCAGGCCAGTGTCACCACAATGTGAGGTCCCTGGGGGTAGTGCTTTGGTGGGTCTGTCTCTTGCTGTGTTAGTTGCTGTTCCTACAAGCTTGTGTGACATGTGTAATTTGGGCTCCCTCTCATCTAACAATGCCTGATTGCCCACATAGGGGAATCCGATCCATGAGTTACTTTTGTGTGGCACTGTATACACTTCTGTGTAATTGTGATTCAGGCCTCCTCATGTGTTGTGTGGTTGCCTGGGGACACTGGCACCCCCATCACCTGTTGTGTTTGATATGCAGTGTGAGGCTGCCTGTTTGTGTTTGTGCATCTGCACCACTGCATTGGCATATCTTTAGTGTGCCATTGGCTGTATGTTGTTTGGTGGGTTTCCCCTGCTGTCCCTGGGACTCCTAGGTCATCAGTCAGCACAATGATCATGGTTTGTATGTCCCATTGCTGCCATGGTATGGTATTTGTTTACATCACATCTACAGTCTCCACAGGATATCTACATTTGTGTGTCCATTGGTGCAGATATGTGGGTCTGCATTATGATGGTCACTTCTGGCATTGTGTAATTGATAAATGGAGACGATGTCAGTCCCCATGGGTGATGTTTGTCTGCACATGGCCAAAGGTATGTTTTATTTGCACCGCACTGTTTGCCTCACCCAATCTATGTTACTATGGGACACAAGCACTACTTTGCCACTGATGTCTTTGTTGTTCCGTGACCAGGAATCATCCATGCTGTTTGGCATTTGCAGCTTTTTCCATGACAACACTTACATTTTGGTCACTGTGATGATGGTGGTTTAGACCCCATTGCCACATTGTTCAAAATGTGCTTCAGCTATGGACCCCACACTTACCTTTTGGTCACTGTGATGATGGGGGTTTAGACCCCATTGCCACAATGTTCAAAATGTGCTTCAGCTATGGACCCCACACTTACCTTTTGGTCACTGTGATGATGGGGGTTTAGACCCCATTGCCACATTGTTCAAAATGTGCTTCAGCTATGGACCCCACACTTACCTTTTGGTCACTGTGATGATGGGGGTTTAGACCCCATTGCCACAATGTTCAAAATGTGCTTCAGCTATGGACCCCACACTTACATTTTGGTCACTGTGATGATGGGGGTTTAGACCCCATTGCCACATTGTTCAAAATGTGCTTCAGCTATGGACCCCACACTTACCTTTTGGTCACTGTGATGATGGGGGTATGGACCCCATTGCCACAATGTTAAAAATGTGCTTCAGCTATGGACCCCACACTTACATTTTGGTCACTGTGATGATGGGGGGTTAGACCCCATTGCCACAATGTTCAAAATGTGCTTCAGCTATGGACCCCACACTTACCTTTTGGTCACTGTGATGATGGGGGTTAGACCCCATTGCCACAGTGGTCATGGTCTGCTTGCATTGTGGAGGCCACACACATTTATGTGTGACACATGTGATAGGGGTCACATTGTATGTTCAATGTCATGTTCAGTGTTGTAGGCATTTGACACAGACTACATACGCTTATCATGGTGTTGGGGGATGTCTTTTCTGACATTCCTTATGTTGGAGTATGCTGGTTGTGTCAT
Source organism: Calotriton arnoldi (assembly GCA_963921515.1). Lineage (NCBI taxonomy): Eukaryota > Metazoa > Chordata > Amphibia > Caudata > Salamandridae > Calotriton > Calotriton arnoldi. The sequence continues at coordinate 123,930 of CAWUFW010013621.1, read as the reverse complement.
GCATTACCCGTCCTATGAGTAGGGGTGGTGGTAGTGGTAGGCATCCAGGCCCCTATGGGTGGGGATGGTAGTAGTGGTAGGCATCCAGCCCCCTGAGTAGGGGTGGTGGTAGTGGTAGGCATCCAGCCCCCTGAGTAGGGGTGGTGGTAGTGGTAGGCATCCAGCCCCCCATGAGTAGGGGTGGTGTTGGTGGTAGGCATCCATCCCCCTATGAGTGGGGATGGTAGTAGTGACAGGCATCCAGGCCCCCCTGAGTAGGGGTGGTGGTAGTGGTAGGCATCCAGCACCCATGAGTAGGGGTGGTGGTAGGCATCCAGCCCCCCCATGAGTAGGGGTGGTGTTGTTGGTAGGCATCCATCCCCCTATGAGTGGGGATGGTAGTAGTGACAGGCATCCAGGCCCCCCTGAGTAGGGGTGGTGGTAGTGGTAGGCATCCAGCACCCATGAGTAGGGGTGGTGGTAGTGGTAGGCATCCAGCCCCCCTGAGTAGGGGTGGTGGTAGTGGTAGGCATCCAGCACCCATGAGTAGGGGTGGTGGTAGTGGTAGGCATCCAGCCCCCTGAGTAGGGGTGGTGGTAGTAGTAGGCATCCAGCCCCCTGAGTAGGGGTGGTGGTAGTGGTATGCAGCCAGCCCCCCATGAGTAGGGGTGGTGGTAGTGGTAGGCATCCAGCCCCCCCATGAGTAGGGGTGGTGTTGGTGGTAGGCATCCATCCCCCTATGAGTGGGGATGGTAGTAGTGACAGGCATCCAGGCCCCCTGAGTAGGGGTGGTGGTAGTGGTAGGCATCCAGCACCCATGAGTAGGGGTGGTGGTAGTGGTAGGCATCCAGCACCCCTGAGTAGGGGTGGTGGTAGTGGTAGGCATCCAGCCCCCCTGAGTAGGGGTGGTGGTAGTGGTAGGCATCCAGGCCCCTATGGGTGTGTATGGTAGTAGTGGTAGGCATCCAGCCCCCCCTGAGTAGGGGTGGTGGTAGTGGTAGGCATCCAGCCCCCCCTGAGTAGGGGTGGTGGTAGGGGTAGGCATCCAGCCCCCCATGAGTAGGGGTGGTGTTGGTGGTAGGCATCCAGCCCCCTATGAGTGGGGATGGTAGTAGTGACAGGCATCCAGGCCCCCCTGAGTAGGGGTGGTGGTTGTGGTAGGCATCCAGCACCCATGAGTAGGGGTGGTGGTTGTGGTAGGCATCCAGCCCCCCCTGAGTAGGGGTGGTGGTAGTGGTAGGCATCCAGCCCCCCATGAGTAGGGGTGGTGGTAGTGGTAGGCATCCAGGCCCCTATGGGTGTGTATGGTAGTAGTGGTAGGCATCCAGCCCCCCCTGAGTAGGGGTGGTGGTAGTGGTAGGCATCCAGCCCCCCCTGAGTAGGGGTGGTGGTAGTGGTAGGCATCCAGCCACCCATGAGTAGGGGTGGTGTTGGTGGTAGGCATCCAGCCCCCCTGAGTAGGGGTGGTGGTAGTGGTAGGCATCCAGCCCCCCCTGAGTAGGGGTGGTGGTAGTGGTAGGCATCCAGCCCCCCATGAGTAGGGGTGGTGGTAGTGGTAGGCATCCAGCCCCCCATGAGTAGGGGTGGTGGTAGTGGTAGGCATCCAGCCCCCCATGAGTAGGGGTGGTGGTAGTGGTAGGCATCCAGGCCCCTATGGGTGTGTATGGCATTGGTGATAGCCATCCCGCCCCTATGGTTCTGCTGTTGCTAGTGTACGTCATTTCTGCATCCCTATGTGTGTGTGACATATGTCGGGTACGTGTCGTTTGTTTGTGTGGTGGGTGTTTGACTTACCGTCTGCGCCGTATGCGTCCGTACCTGTTCCGGTAATAGATGTAGAGTATTGGTAGGACCTGCGCGATGGGATTCATGGTTGGTTCGTCTCGTTCGGGTTTCTCGTTGCTTCGACTCATACTCGCCGCTTGCTTGTTCGTCTCGTAGCCGTGGATCGTCTTGTGGCGCGAATAGGAGCTTATGTGCGGCTCTCCCGGATGCTCTGACGTGCCGGACGTAGCAACGGGTTCGGCGCGTACGGAGTGCGCATCGTACTGGTCCGGCCGGAAGCTGCTGTATATTTGCTTCCGTGCGACTCGATTCTGCGTTTACGGATCCGGCTCGGGCGGGGAACAGGAGCTGGAATGGGTAGGTACGGCTGGGTCGGGATCTGGGCAGTTATGCGCATCGTACTTGCTCGTTCGAACGAATGTTCGAATCGGTCGGGAAACACGCGTTCGGCTTGGTTTTTTTCCGGACGAATAGTGTTAGGTGCGCTTCCGGCCGAGATCGGAATTGACCCCCTAATCTTACACGAACAATGTTGAAACTAATAATAGAAGAAGTATGCACAAAAGTACCTGCAAAATAAAATACAATTCCACTTTATAATCAAGTGTTATACCTAGTATAGACTCAATTCAAATATTGCGCTATGTTAAGCTGTACCGAAAAAAAATAACAATTAGCATATCGATCTCGCCTTGTACCTTGATTCAACTCTACTCTTTCCTATACTTCCTACATACCCTTAATCCTGAAAAGCCTGACATCACAGGGGAGGTGGAGCAATGCTCATTCAACTTGTCCGTATGCTACCCCCTGTTAAAAGGCAAGAGAAACAACAAGACATGCTCATCGATAATCCAATGCTTCTTAATTCACATAGAACAATGCTTCCTTGTATAACAGCAGTTCATTACTTATTTAACATCATAGGTAATACTTAATGCCTTCAAATTTGGTTACATCCAAATGTTCCAATAAACGAGTCAGTAAACATCAAAGGTTAAGATTCCAGTCTTACTCGGAAATATCCCAGAATCGAGTTCTTCACAATAATCGGAAATAATAAATCACGTTTGTCACCTTATTTCAGAGACGAGATTTAGACATCTCCAAAATTATTTCCCGCATGAGCTTCTGTGGTGAAACTCGCCAACGGGAAAAAGAAACTCAAAGTTATACATATTACTGCAGTCAGACCGTCTCTCCGGTAGACAGGTCCAGAATACAAATCGTAGGAAAGGAGAGAACTAAACGGTGCCAACAACACCCTTACCGCACAGGAACCAGAGTTCTCCCACATCCATTCACCTTCGGAAAAGATACAAAATAATCGTCAGCGTCCGCCGATCTGGAAGAGATTATATCCTCAACAGGACGACTCTAGGATGTCTGTGCGTCACTTCCTGCCGTGAAGGCCTATGGGAGATGTAGTTATTTCCCCCTTCACAGCGCGCTGTTTCCATGCGTATGGCAGTGTTCAAGCCCGTATAGGGGGCGTAACCTGATGAGATTTGACAATAACACCAATAGTACACATCATGGCAGTATAATAATTTGAGGACACATACCATTTCATGACACTTTGGCAGTATATAGTGCCATATCACAACTACCATTCAGTGGTGTGCTAAAAATAATTCTTTGAACTATGAGAAGACACATCAACAGCTTCCTACACTGAACACCAATTAAAGATTTAGCCAATGTGAAGGGAGACCAGTATTCTATGGCCTGACATACACATGTGGTTAGAGCAAGTTAAGCAGCACATATTGCCTTGGTGGCAACATCCCACAGAACAGGTCTGATACAATCTCAAGAGCTTCCATTCAATCCCAGTGCAGGTTATCCCTGTACAATATCTGTCCATCCCAAGTGGGTGTCTGTCCCAGGATCAACCTGTGTTACCTTTGTACTTTCCAACAGCAGCATATCACTGCAAATGTCACCACATTGAAATGTCCAATTGAAAATGACATGGTGAAGGACCCTGAAACAGAATAACAAGGGGAAATTAACGATTTCACATCTACAATTTGACTCAAATTACAAGTTAGGAGGATACATATACTTAGCACAAGCAAAGTTAATCTATGTCAATAGACACAGTAGTCAATCAATCAATCAATCAATTTAAACTTTATTCGGTTTCAATGATATAAAACCATAAAAGTTAACATCACATAAAATTACATAAAATAGCATTTTTCCATCACAAATAAAACACATTCCGCAACATTCTATACAAAATCAGTGGTTTAAAATACAAGATTCGTATACCAATAAGCATAGGCCATCGGTTAAAAACCATGCCAGCTGGGTTGCACCATCCCAGACCTTTATTTGAGTTTAAAAGCAGCACTTAAACCCTAACACGTATTAATAATTAATCAAGACAGGCCCTAGATTTTACCACAGATTTCAGGTACCGAAGAACAAAAAAGATACACTCATCCTTCAGCAATTGTAAATACAGGAGAGCTGGGCGAGCCTGTATAAAATCCATCCTCTTCAAAATTGGCACAATAAAAAACTTCCGGGGGACCTCATAAAATCTACAGAATAATACAAAGTGTAGCAAATCCTGTGGAGACTCTCCGTCGCAGCCACAGGGTGCTAACACTTGCCCTCTACTGCTCCCCCTTGGCACGGCTAGCAGGAGGTGAAAGAGATCCAGTCTAAACCTGGTCAATAAAAAACGTTCATAAATAGTAAAAGCCCCCAGGAGGTAAGGCTCGGTTAATAATGTTGTCTTTAACATTATAAATTTATGCACACTGGGTTTACGCAACTCCCGCTCTTCCCTCTCCAGTTTAATGAGATTGCCAAAGGACTCCCCTATTATCCCCACATCCTGTTTGGTTATTAGATCAGGGTTAGTGTACAGTTCGCCTCGGCCTAACCTTTTGAAGCTGCCCTTGATGTATCTGAACCATGGGATGTCGAGCGCGTGATCGAGGGTCATACACTCTTTTAAAATCATGTGGCTCAGGGTTAATTCCTTATTCAACCAAGTTTTTAACCAAAACGTTAAGGGACGGAGAGCCAAAATATCATTTAGAAAAGGCACCCCCAGTTCTTCGTGTACCACCATGTTAGATGTGCCATGGGGAACACCCGATAAGCGTTTCAGAAAACTATTCTCGACTACCTGAAGGTCATCTGTGGAAACATGCCCCCATATTTCGCTTCCGCAGGAAGCTATTGCTACACTCTTCGCTTGATAAATCTTCAACAGGGCTGCAACGGGTCTCTTTCCTATCTTAGATGCAAAGTTCAAAATAGCCGCGTTCACCCACATCAGATCCCCCTTCTTTCTTTGTTTCAGTGGGCCCCAATTTCCACGCGCATCCAGGATGACCCCCAAATATGAGAAGACATCTGTGCGTGGTACCTTGGCCAGGCCAACCCTGAATTGAAACAATTTTTTGGGTCGTATCCCCACTTGCATGACATAAGATTTAGAATCATTGATCGATAAGTCCCGATCCGCCATAAAAGCAGAAAAAGCATCAAGTAGGGTCTGTAGCCCCCTCGCAGTCCTAGATATAAGGACTGCGTCATCCGCATAAAGTAATACAGGGAGGCTACGTTGACCTACGTGCGGATAGTCCACCCCTGTAGACAAAAGGGCTTTTTCTAGGTTGTTAATATATATATTAAACAAAAAAGGGGCCAAAATACACCCTTGACGGACGCCTCTTTTGCTATCAAAATCACGAGACACCCGTAGATCTTGCGAGAATCTGACGTTGGCCTTAGTTGCGTGATGGAGGTCTTCAAGAAAGTGAACGATGTTACTATCTACCCCATGTCTTTCATGGATTGCCACAGCTTGGTCCTATTCACGCGATCAAACGCGGAGGATAAGTCCATGAAAGCTAAATAGATGGTACCAGGGCGTGCGACCGTATACTTGCTAAGGATCATGGTAAGGTTAAGGCACTGGGCCACGGTAGACCGGCCAGGGCGGAACCCGTATTGGACATTAGATAAAATATCATGTTCCTCTGCCCAGCTGGTCAATCTGTCTAAAAGCACACGGTCCACCACCTTGACCACCGAATCCAGCAACGATATTGGTCTGTAACAATGTGTGTTATCACGGTCCCCCTTCTTGAAGACTGGCACAATAGTCGAAGTGGCCCAGGACTCGGGGCAACCCGTCCTTGCCGCCGCATTAATTCCGGCGGTAAGTACCGGGGCCCAGAACGAGGGATCAGATTTAAAAAGATCCGGGGGGATACCGTCAGGACCCGGGGCTTTGTTACTTGTCAGCCCAGTGATGCCTCCCTCAATCTCCCCCAACCCAAAAGTCAATATGGTGGAAGCTACTTCTCGGCCTGACTCACTAGTCAACCTAGGGGTGCTCTCAAACATCGCTTTAAAATGTGACAACGAATCATCCTCCGTAATGTGTGCGCACATGGCGCTACCTTCAGCATGCTCAAGGAAGGGGCTGTTGATGATACTCCAAAATCTAGAGCTGTTCTTCAGGGTACTAGCCTCAATCAGCTCCCTCCAGGCCTCCTCCTTTAGTGTAGACTAACGTTTGGCCAATTTCATCTTGTAATCTTTACGGCAAGGTTTGACTAGGGTCTGATTTCTTGGGCTCCTATTAAGAGCTTCCTGCAGCGTTCTTGCTGCCTTCGAGCAGGAAGAATCAAACCACCTGGGGGTGGGGGAGACTATTTTGCGGGCCGGGGCACTTAAAAGGTCACTTACTCTGGCGGAAATAATGTTGAGGGCACTAATGATCCCCCCTGGTGATGTATGCAGCGAGATACATATGGCCAGTTTGCTAGCACATTGTTCTGTGACTGATTTATAAAAGGCGTCTGGAGAAATCTGTGTCCATTTAAGCCTTCGTTTACCATCTATTGGTCTTATTGACCCCTTTTCCACAGTTCCCCTTTTACATGACATTAATGGTCCTCACAATTCAACACACAGGGGGTTATGATCGCTGTAAGCGCTTTCATGTATACAAAAACCACGGAATGAAAATTGCAAGAATGATGAGATTAACATAAAATCAATAATTGTACCACACCCTCTTCCTTTAAAGGAAGGAACAACTGCCTTGCTACAGGGGTCACCTAGTGACAAGAGGGATATTAAATCAAATTCATGTAGGAGGTTATTCATAACATCCCCCTGGGTAGAATGCTCAAAATGCGGCCCCCTCATACGAGGGCAACCTAGTTCACCCACGCAGATGCTCAACAGCTGGTGCTATCCGGCAATTACACTGGCTGCCCATGGCCAAGCGAATCGAATTTAAGGCTCTTTGCCTATCCTTTAAAATTCTTAAGTTTGCGTCTCCCGGGCTTTTGGCCAACTTGTTAGTACCTTATGTTCCGGGACGCCAGCTGCGCTCATTGGGGCAACACTTGGCTGTGATCCCTCGAGTGAACCGTCTCCGTGCCGGGGGGCGGTCCTTTCATTGCTTGGCAGCCAAGTTATGGAACTCTCTGCCCTGTCAGATCCGTAGTCTGAATTGCCTGCTGGCTTTCCGTAAAGCCATTAAGACTTACCTTTTTCCTGTGGCTTAATTTTGTCTTTTTATGTTCACTCCTCCTTTTGCCGTTTTGCCCAGCTTCTTAGCCTCCATGCCTTTCTGCTGCTAGCGCCGGGACGCCTCTTTGCTGAGGCAGCTGCGCGCTTTACAGGCTTAGTTAACATAACATAACATAGCAATCTAGTAGTCATGGGATCACCACAAAGATGTATATTAAAGTCCCCTGTAATCATGAGGTTTTCGAGTTCAGTTATACAATGGTGCCTTATAAAGGAACTCAAGAGATTGATGTTACACCCCCCGTTCATACTTGAAACAGAGTTATAAAAGTTAATAAGGCCCAGTTTTCTGGAACCCTTTCTTAAAACCAAATATTGTATACAAGGGCTTTGTGAAGGCAAAACCTGTATCTGGCAATCCACAGCGACAGAAATAAAAATAACTAGACCACCCTTTGATCTACCAGCCGTTGAGGGGGAGGCCGGAACAAAGAAAGACTTATAGCCCTCCAAAAATAAACTGCAATCTACCAACCACGTTTCCTGTAAACAAATCACTTGAAATTGTTTCATAAATGCTATCCACATTGGGTCGGAGAACTTATTAGCCAGGCCTGCGATGTTCCAGGATATAACATTAGTATCATGTCCACACAAATTCTCCTGGTTATGTCCTGGAGAGTCCCACCGAGCTGTAGGATTCACCGGGTCCGTTAGTGGGGAGCTACCAAGTCAATCACATGTATCCAATCTAGACAGAGGGGTAAATCTATTTGACAACTCCAGGGACGATAGACCAAAACCCTGCCGGCACAGAGGCGTCTCGTCAGAGTATGCTGTTCTAACAAACAGATTCGGATAAACGTTCCTGGTGGGTAGTGTTCTCTGCGACGGGACAACAGATGGAGCTGTGTCAACAGGATTCATATGTATACTGCAAAACCAAAGGGGATGATGGACGGAGTGTTGAACATTGCAAGCACTCACCCCCAGTCAACTGATCTGGGTTTAATCCATCATCATTCTTTAGCTCACTCCGCCACCCCAGTTCAGACATGGCCATATGCAAATCAGTCTGACCCTGTGCCTCATGGGAACAGTCCAGCCCAAACTGCCAAGCCATGTCTTCCCTGGACCGGAAACAAGCATCCTGGGACCGGTTTCTGGCTTACAGCCGTCATCAGCCAGGCTATCTTGAATCCAGTGGCAAAGTGAGCAAGGGACCCACGTCTGGGCATACCCTGCCAACTTAGGGCGAACATAGCAAAACCAAAGGGGATGATGGACGGAGTGTTGAACATTGCAAGCACTCACCCAGACGTGGGTCCCTTGCTCACTTTGCCACTGGATTCAAGATAGCCTGGCTGATGACAGCTGTAAGCCAGAAACCGGTCCCAGGATGCTTGTTTCCGGTCCAGGGAAGACATGGCTTGGCAGTTCGGGCTGGACTGTTCCCATGAGGCACAGGGTCAGACTGATTTGCATATGGCCATGTCTGAACTGGGGTGGCGGAGTGAGCTAAAGAATTATGATGGATTAAACCCAGATCAGTTGACTGGGGGTGAGTGCTTGCAATGTTCAACACTCCGTCCATCATCCCCTTTTGTTTTTTCATATGTATACTCCCTGCAAAGTCAGGTTTATAGAAAAACCCGAGACACTATAGTCAATGTAAGGAAACTGATCAACAAACATCTTTGCCTTGGACTTTCCTGAACTGACCATTCCTACCAAATTCCCATTGCATACTGCTATGTTCCCCATGCCACAAGTTGTTTTGATACTGGATGTCACAATATGTAAGGGTACAGTTACACTCAGGTGAAGAAGTTGTCAATGACATCTTGATGTAGATCAATTCCTTCCTCCTCCACCACTTTCATCTTCATTGGGCATTTCAACGTCCTCACCCCGTGGCTCTTCACAGCCTCCATCCTCTGTGATGATTGGGATGTTCCGTTGCAGGGCAATGTTTTGCACCATGCAGCAGGCAACCGTGGTTTGGCACATCTTATCGGGTGAGTAGAGGAGGGCTCCACCGTTCTTATCCAGACACCTAAATCTGGCCTTCAGGAGCCCAAAAGCCCGCTCCACTAGCCTCCATGTTCTTACATGGGCCTCATTGAAGCAGACTTCCCCTGGTGTTGTCGGATTCCTCAGCGATGCCAACAACAATGGTCGGTTATGATACGCTGAGTCTCCCACATGGAAGCAATTTATTGAAAGATTAATATATCAGGCCATTGTACATTCATAAACTAGGATTAAAGCAACTGATCCTCAAGACATATTGTACTTACTAGCAAGCCAGGCCCTCACAGGGCCAGGTTGGGACATTTGCAAGGGTATGGTGCTGTTCAGTAGAACAAAGGAATGATGTGTTGACTGTTGACCCAGGAAAACGGGCACACACACTTGAGATGTATAAATCTGGTAAGCAGACAACTTGCACATTTATGGAATGGGAGTTCTTCTGATTGTGGTAGACCTGTTCCCTGGTGTTTGGGGCACCATGGTAATATGTGTCATCAATTGCTCCAACCACATGTGGTAGGCCAGCCAAATCATAGAACTCTCCCTTCACATTGGCCAATTCCTGAGCTCTTGGAAACTGGATGAAGTTGTTGATGTGTCTCATCATTGAAGCAAGGACTTCTTGCAGCTTACCACTGAAAGTTGGCTGTGACAAACCTCCAGATACTGCCACATGTATTTAAAAGAGACTGTGGTCACAAAATGAAGTACTGCCATGAGTTTCACTACGGGAGTTATTGCTGTTGTGTTCCTATTGTGAGGCATGAGATCAGTTTCCAGCTGCTGACACAAATCCAGTATAGTTTGCCTATTCAAACTGAACTTTTTGACAATGTCCCTTTCCTACATATTGGCAAGGTCTGGAAACAGTTTGAAGACTTGAGGTCACCTTCTTCTACCCAACCCTGTGTTCATCGCTCTGCATGTAAGGAAAACAAACTATCAATAAAAATTGTCACACAAGACTTTCACAATCAACACACATCTCATGTCTTGGTTAGATAAGTGATCTGATTGTGTCATATTTGTTACCATATTTTTCAAACATCATTTCTACTGCAAATCTATATTTCTTTACATGTCTGACATATTTTTTCAAATAATGTGTGAATAATACATTTGAAATTTGCAATTAGCAAATGTTTTATTTTTGAAGATTTCTTTGGGGGAAAATTCCGTCAACGGAAGAGTTACATACACTGTGGCACTATCAATGTCAAACACTGTAACGGTTCACTGTTTTATGTGTCATATCTTCCCACAAACAGTGTTGTACGTATCTGAGCTATATATACACAGTAGCCACCATTTAGAGTGCTAGTGACGCACAAACTACTTAAAATACACAGCTACAAGTCCTAAAATGGCGGATGCCTGACCTTGCTGTCAGGACACTGGCTATCCAACGGCCATCGGCGGACTTTGACCGCATAGTAGGTGGAGCACTCCACGATGGGCCCTGCCATAGGCTAACTTGTGTGATGGCTAGCCACGAAAGCCAATGGTTGTGTCTGTCTCCATCGCGGATTGCGTACACCATGTACTTGTACACGGCGCAATGAAAAAGCTCACTTGCCTCCTAACGCTGCAGCCAACAGGACCTCCTTGTAGTTGTTTCTGCTGTTACCGACCTCTGGGAGCCAGTATGCAGGGCAAAGCAGGTGAGAGGGTCCCTGCCTTCACCCCTGAGGAGTTGGAGGTCCTCACCAGGGAGGTCCTGTCCCAGTACAGCCAGCTGTGTAGGAACCCAGAGGAACAGGTACATGTTTGAATGGGAAATGTTTGCCAAAGTAACTTGTTCCCTCTTTGTCCACAGGCTATTTGCTCCCTTTTTGTTCATGAGTGAAGTGTTGTGATTGGAGTGTAGAGAACTAAATGATTTAGCTAGGTACAGGGCGTTGTTTGAGGATGCCCGAAATGTCCATGCATTGAAATGACAATTCACCTGAAAGTATTAGCTGGGTTTTCAGTGCATGTTACTGATAATTCCAGGTTCAGTTATAGAAACTGCAGGCACCTTACATCCAGTGGCTAGCAGACACTGTACCACTAGTTTCAGTGGAAACATACAGCCTAGGTTGAATTGTGAGAAATGTAAAGTCCAAGTAAAATCTCAAAAGTTATGGAGTTGTCTGATGCTGTCCTGTCAAGAGTACGGGCAGCCCATATTTTGGAATATGAGTATCTTCATGTGTTAAAGATGTCATGGCAAATGTGAAGTGGCCAAGTCCCCTAGGCAACTTGGACTCTAACGTGCACTGCTTTGTTTGATATACCTCACAATAAACTAGTATACCAATTCTTTTCAAATTGTTTCAAGAATTTTTACTTTTGCTTTTAAACATTTCATGACAAAACAATCCAAATTGTTAAACATTGTACAAAAACATAAATGTATTTTACATGCATTGATACAATCAATTGTTGCTGTAAGCAAATTCAGAAGAACAGCGCCCAATGCATTTCGGGACAAACTATCCCTTCGTCAGGGGGAAACCTGTTAATTAAAAGGAAAATTTATCAGTTGATGTGCAAAGAAATGATGCATAATGATCTGTGATGTGAGAACTCAATGTCAAAAGAGAGTGTGATCACGTGATACCAGAAGCCTATTGCCATATGTCATACCACAATTGCACCCAAGTGATGCCCCCTGCGTGACATTCATCACGAAAATACTCACATCCGTCAGAAAAAAGGACCGAATGTCCTAGATAACCCTCCAGGTAACCTGTAAACACAATAACCCAACACTGTATCCTGTCATGTATTCACTCATTGATTCAAGATCAAATATTTTAAGTGTTTGGATGACCACATACCTTAAAATAACCGAGTGAAACCTCAGGATCACCTGTACCAATAGTCGCTTACTATTTCGCCGCTTGATGCTGAAACCAAATGATGGAAAAACTCTATTACAACTCTAGCCAGCTTCGCCCCACGCTGAGTATTCCAGTTAAATTGTGAATGACACCGTACCTTAAAAGACCGTGTGAGTCCTTTCGGTCATGTTACCAACAACACTGTATAGAGTTTGATCAATCTTGATGCTGAAATAACATTCAAACATCCCGCCATTATTACTCGTGAACACAAGCTCTGAACAATCACTATTCAGTTTCATTACCCCCTAGGTGCTCACGTACCTCGTGGTAACCACGTAATCCCTTTCAGTCACCAGGCTCAAACTCCGTAGATAATAACCACTTCCAGATGCTGTAAAAATAGAATGACCGCCATTATTCCTCAAGAAAAACGGACCCAAACACGATAGTCATCATACCGAAGATACGTTCTCCTCTGTTTACCTCTCGTCCAGAACACCGCGATTCAAGACTCCCGCTACACGGCTAAACGAGTATTCCGGCTCGCAGCCACTGTCATCTTACACTCTCAACAATCTCGCGAAAATGCCATCATGGCAATAACAGGCGCCATCTTTGAAAATGTAACAATACAGTACCGAGTACCGAAAAGTCGCCGTAATCCGTCTTAGCCATGACAATCATGCGGTTCTGTTAACCATAAAACAACAAAACTTATTCTTTCTTAACTCCCTAAGTATATTCCTCAATGCCAAATCAATTTCTTCTTAAAAACAAACATTCAAGGATCCTCGACCTCCGACGGACGCCATCTTGGAATGGTGAGGTGCTCAGTAAAGTGTGCTGATAACTTTGGTTATGCTCTGTAAACATGAATACAAATAATGCTTACTCATGTGTGAGTACAATGGCTTTAACTTTGCAGAATTTCATTATCTCACGTGTTTGACAAGTTACTATATGCAAATACAAATACAATAGCATCTATGAAAGGCTATTAAATGCAAATGTGTTAAATCTAGGGTATGTGTTTATGTAGTGTCTACGTAGTGTATTCTTGGGTTATCGGTAAACAGGCGTCACTCCTAAGGTGCATGGTTAAAAAAGCAGGCCATTTCAAACTTGTCGTTTAGCCCATTTGGCATTAGAATATTCAGCCTCTTTATCCAAAATGCCTCTCTCTGTAAGAGTTTTTTGGAGTTATCTGTGTGTTGGAGGATTGGCACTTGTCTATGATTTGAAACTTTAGTTGCGCGATGGTATGTCGACTCTGCTCCCAATGTGTAGCAAGACTGGAGTTAATATTTTTGTTTCTGATTTTACTTTTGTGCTCTGTCAGTCGCACTTTCATTTTCCTCTCAGTTTTCCCAAAGTATAACAATCCGCAGGGACATTTTATAGAGTACACAACATTATGGGAATTGCAGTCTGTGACTTGAGTTAATCTTATTTGTTCTCCGGTTCTCTGGTGTAGTAGTGTTTCTCCAGGTATAACATTATTGCAGTGGATACAGTTCCAACATTTGTTAATGTCTGCTTTACCTGCTGGTGGCTTTTTTCTTTTTTTGGATGATAGTAGCTCTTTAAGATTCCGTGCTCTTGAGTATGCAAACAGTGGCTTTTCATGAAACAAGCCGTTGAAGTCTGGTTCTAATTCCAGTAATTCCCAAAGTTTGCAAATGCTCATTTTAATCTCTCTTGAGGCTGTGGAGTACTTCGACACAAAGACCACCCTGTTGGATGTCTTTTTTGGTTTCCTTTGCAGTAGTTCTTCTCTCAGGACTGCTATGGCACGGGCAATATGTTTGTCCAATCGTTCTTCTGGGTATCCCCTGTCCATGTAATTAATCTTTTGTGTTTTCAATGTCTCCATGCATGTATTTATGTCAGATGATATCCGTCGAGTTCTTAAGAATTGGGATACAGGTAAGTTCTTTACTAATGATGGCGGGTGAAAGCTTTCAAACAACAATGAGTTGTTCTTGTCCGTGGATTTTTTGAACATACGTGTGGTGATTTGATTGCATTTGAGTTCGATCCACACATCTAAAAATGCTAGTCCACTTTTCTGGATGGTATGTGTGAATTGTATCCTGGGATCCTTTGTGTTCAGCATCCGTATACTTTCAATAAGTGATTCTTCTGAATTTTTCCAAATGAGGAATATATCATCTATGAATCTCTGGAAGAATATTAACCCTTCTTGCCAAGTCGGATTTGTCAGAATATGATCGTGCTCAAATTTGGCCATGAACGTATTCGCGTAAGCTGGCGTTCCGGGAAATCCCATTGATGTTCCGTTTAGTTGTAGATAGTACTCCTCATTCCATTCAAAGTAGCTGTGTTGTAAACAGAATTCTAGAAGTTCTATCACAAAACGTTTGGAGGTATCTAGGTTCTGTTGCCTGAGTAAAGCCCATTCAACTGCCTCAAGGCCGCTCAAGTGTGGTATAGAAGTATAGAGTGCTACCACATCTATTGTACATAGAAACCAATTTTCAGATACCAGTTCAGATATAGTTGTTAATCTGCGTAGGAAGTCTGTCGTGTCCTCAATATATGTTGTCCAACTTTTCACTAATGGTTGAAGTTGAGCATCTATATATCGTCCTGGACCTTCAAATAATGACTCACAACCCGAAACAATTGGTCTGAACGGTGGATCCACTATGTTTTTTTGTATCTTTGGCAGCATGTACAGTTTTGGGCGTCTCGGAAACCGGTTGGTGAGATATTGTTTAGTCGCAGTGTCAATCCAATTCATATCCTCCGCTTTATTAAGTATTATATCATGGTGCCACATATGAGCAAAGGTATTTCCTGTGCTGCCAGTCTAAATGACCCAGCCTTTCAATCAGCCAGACAAGTATGTCCCATTACAACACACACTTGTTCATACATCACCCAAAACCATACTCTCATAGACACATTTCAGCCCTCCTATACTGCCCTTAGTCACTATATGTGGTGCACACCTTAGTATCTGACTCTTAGAAGGTTAGGCATGAAGAAAGTGTAGCTGTGCGTGTCTTTATGTGCAAATAATGTACAGGTTGGTTATCCTTTAGTAGCTCACAATGAGCTAGACTAATCTGGAGTGGGTCTCACTACTCTGAAAAGTGTCCTATCCCTGGCTTAGATGATGTTTGTGTCTTGGATTGGTAACATGAGGAGAAAGAAAGTGCTTAGGCTACTCCACAGACCACTGCAAGTTAGTGTTTCTTAGGAACTTTGAAATGTTTGTAAATAACCTGTACTGACTGTTCTGGGAATGCATGTGAGAGATGGTGAAAAATTGGGTCACTGCACTACAGACAAACAAATTCACTCAAAACATCTTTTGTTGTATTTTGTTCTCATCCATGCAGGCCAATGCCCATCTGAAGTGGGATTTGTGGAAGGTCATTGCAAAGAAGGTGCGGACCCTGAGGGTCTTTAAGCGGCACAGCCTGCATTGCAGGAAGAGGTGGGAGGACCTCTGATGCCGGGCCAGGAAGTCAGCAGAAGTCCAGCTCGGCCAGGCCTCCCAATGAGGCAAGCGCGTACACAGCACCTTGACCCCCCTAATGGCCCGCATCTTTGTGGTGGCCTACCAGGAGCTTGAGGGGCAGTGTAGCACCCAACAGCAGCATCAAGGGGGTGAGTCATTGAATGTAGCTAATCTTTTTGTTTAACCTTTTTTATTTACAGCAATGTTATTTGACATCAACATGACGATTGTCACACATCCGACGCAGATGAGGATTGATGGAGGTATAAGTTTTTCAGTCGGTGTCTGATGCTGTGTTTGGTGTATTGTTTTGTGCTAAAGGTTGTCACTAGATTCCTCATCACAAGCCAAGTACTGTTTTGAGCAGACACATGGCTGCATGTAAAAAAGGGGTACCTGCATTTTCTCCATGTTATGAGGGACAATTGTACCAAACATGCCATATTTGAGGATTGGGTCAGGTGTGATGCTTCATCACAAATGTGAGTAGGTAATGTAGGCCCTATTCCTGCTGACATTGCATAGTAAGCACTTATGAGACAGTTAATGTTTCAGACTTTATATTGGTAAGTTGGTACAATGAAAATATGATCATGATGAGCATCTACACCAAAAGGACTGGAAACATGTGTAGAATGGCATCATTCCGTATCTGAAATGTGTCTCAATAGCAAAATGCAATTCATTTCATGTAGACAGAAGCAGATTGTCATGACGCGTCACTCCTTCCCTAATGTGCATGTAAGCCAGTGTGTGTCAACCAACATGAATTTTCTTGCCAGACTGTATTGATTGAAATGGACAGGAATGTGTTCACATTGGTGGCAGAGTTACACATACCCCAAATGACATTTAGGTGTCCTTAGTTATGTCCAGATGAGAAAGCAATGTTGTTGAGAAAAGTGATACTTAAAAGGACAATTGCAGATGGAAGGTTCCATCACATAGATGTTGAAGTATCCCATCTTGTTAAGTCAATATCAGGGATACACACAAGGGTGGCTCGGAGGAGATTTAAGGACCTGCGTGGGCAACCTCCCCACTCGTAATAGCTATCACAAACAGAGCCCACGGGTCCAGGGCAGAAGTCTAGGGTGTTAGTGGACTGCGTCAACCATGTGCTTAAGGTTGATCCCTTTTAAGGACGGTTCCCCTCACACACCAGAGGTGTCATGCTTCATCATAAGGGTGCCTCCTCGCGTAAAGAACCTAGTCTAAACGCGGGCTACAACCCCCTCGCTGCGAGGGAGGAGCACAGGGATGTTTTAAGTTGGGAGGAAGGGTTAGACTAGAACCCTATGTGAGCGTGGTGTGCTCAGTGTGATGTGCAGTGCTAAGTGAAAGTGGTTAAAACTGGCTACAAGGTTAGCTATATGGCAAACTTTATTCAGCTACCTTGTGACAGGATTAAAAACAAATAACTGGTGATTCAGCTGCCGTCATTAGAGACAACTGTATCAGTGTATGATCAACATGTTTCGGCCTTGGGACCTGCCAAAGTGTTGTGGCCTTCATCAGGATCGACAGCTACTGCAGCAAGTGAAATACATGCACTTATGAAAAAGTGTGCAAAACAACGACGGTGTAATATACTGAACCAGTGGTCCTGAAGTTCAGTAAGTCCACCGTTGAAACCTCTGATAAGACAAAAAGACAACGTTGTGCACTATTTACAATGACCGAGAAAACACACATGGTTGAATCATAACACAACAGATAGTCGCTATAGTCATGTCACTGGACCTAGTGAGAACACGATACCTACATGATATGTGAAAAAAGGATGCGAGACTCACTCACAAAGGTTAGAGAATTCGCCGCACAGACACCACACCCACCACAAATCAAACACCCACCACCAGCACATCCACATCCACAGGCACCTCAACCACACACAGCACTTCCACAGCAGACACATCCACACACACATATACTGTACACAAATGCCCACACTCACCCACACAACAAACACCCAGTAAAAAACACAAACCAAAACATACACCACCACATACACCAGACCCTCAGGCACCCACCACACCATCAACAGACAAATGCACAACAGACACTGCCACTCACTCTACCTCCCAACCCCAACTCCCTCCCGAACACTTCACTGTTTTCCAAAGGAAGATATGAAGTTCGCCCTGGCCCTGACCCCTTCCTCATTCCAGACTGTTAAGACTTACTCCAGACTTGTAGAAGAACCCGAATCCACGGGAGCGAATATGTATCCCAGCTCTCCAGTAAGGTATAGTCACCCCGAGCAGAGCTTTGACTAGGGAGATGACTAATACCTCCTAGGAGAGAAGAGACAAAAAGAAAGGACCACCTGGGGACGGCAATCAGCAGGACAGATTTGTTGAAGCAGTAATGTTTCATGTGCGTTTGCCCCAATACTGCATAAACAAAAATAACAAACAGGGAAGGAAAGAATAACAAGCGTTACTTAAGTGTGTCAAACGAATCTTCCTATAGCTAGTGTTAATGACTTTAGGCAAATATCCAATACTGTTGATCGTGTACTATCATATACTCACAATATTAGAAGCAAAGGTTGAGCCAACACAAGATGTCTCCTCAGGAAAATGTAGAAAATAAAATGTATAGTCCACTCTACGTGAGTTGAAGAGCGGAAGGTGCTCCTTTATTGCTTTCCAGTTTTATCAGAGGCATACGTCTGCCTTCTGACAAGTATGTGTCCTTGAGATTACAGGAGAACGAAAAGCAAGCACAATGCACCAGTGGAAGGTCCGTGAAAAGAGTATACTGCTAATAGTTGCCGCTTATGTATTTAAGTAATTTAACACAAAAATTGGCAGCCTCTGAGCTCAGTGAGTCCTACCGAGGCAAGCAAACAAAACAAAAGAGAATGTCTCAGCTTGAAATTCTCTACGTAAGCGAAGAGGGGCAGGCAGCCAGGGAGTTCAGCGTTTTCTCACGCTACAAAAGCATGAACAAGGAAGCAGCTGACAGGAATGCTGAGGAAGAGATACAATGTAGCGCGGCCGGCTTCCTCGAGAGTCAGCGCGTCCTCACTTTTGTATGTTTAACTTTTGGGAGTGATTTTACTGTTTTTAAATACCTGCTATTTTTATCGCATTTACCCCCCTGGGGCAGGAACGAGGGAAACCGATTCGGAGTTGAGAGGCGGGCGGGGCCGCCATCTTAGGGGGAACGTTGGTCAGCGGACTAGGCTCTTCCCTGACTGCACATAAATTGCCAGGCTGGCGCGAGCGCGCCGCTGGAGCGCCAAAGGCGCGCCTAAGGCAAGCCCGTCTGCGCCCGTCCGCGCTCGGCCTGCGCTCAGCGCCAGGACCCCTGTTAGTCTTAGGTTAGGTAAGGCACCTATTTGCAGCTATGATAGATCTACCCTGTTAGAGCTGAAGGGGGAAGTTAGAACCAGGGATTGCCTTTGCCTTTCGATGGATGCTTTACCGGCAATTCTCCCAGGTATCTGTCCTAATTGTAAAATTAGCTTACCAAGGATATTAGGCTTGCCTATATGTACAAGAGAAGACAAGAGGATAGAGGTAGCTGGTAGTGAGACTCGAGTATTTAAATGCATTTTGCTGAATGCAAGGTCCTTGGTCAAACATAGTGTAGAGTGCGCTAGGTTTATTGAGGAGAAGGGAATTAAGTTGGCCTTCATTACAGAGTCCTGGACAGATGATTCATCTGGCCCAGATATAGTAAAGGCCACCCCTCCAGGGTTTTTATGTCATACTCTAGACAGGCCGATTAGGAAAGGAGGAG
Organism: Calotriton arnoldi; assembly: GCA_963921515.1. Lineage (NCBI taxonomy): Eukaryota > Metazoa > Chordata > Amphibia > Caudata > Salamandridae > Calotriton > Calotriton arnoldi. The sequence continues at coordinate 104,544 of CAWUFW010013621.1, read as the reverse complement.
GCTTGGCGGTGATCTATCATGGATCAATTAAGGCAGCCTTTCAGCCTATCCCAATAGATACATGTGAGGCCTTGTTTTTCAACCTCAGTCTTTCCCATCATCACACCTTCAAGGGGTGTTTATTGTATAGGCCGCCAGGAATTAGAAATCCCTTTTAGCATCCCTTGGAAATTTACTAGAAGAGGGTATTTACTCAGAGGCATATACAATTATGGGAGATTTTAACTTTCATTTGGAAGCACTGGGTGAGCCAGACACGGTGATTTTAAATGATTTGATGCATGGTGCTGATCTGAAGCAGCAGGTGGTTGGTCCTACTCATGTGGCAGGACATACCTTGGATGGGATCTTCTCTAATCATCCGAGTCTTCAATTTATGGGCCTCTCACCCCTGGTGTGGTCTGATCACACAGCCGTGCAATTTGAGATAACACTGAGTGAGCATGGCGCGTGGGGTTTAGGTCCTAAGGAACATATAAGAACGAGAGCTTGGAATAAAACCGAGGGGACAATTCTACAGGAGCTGCTCACCTCCACAACAGTGCAACTGCCGCTGGAAGTGGAAGAGGCGAGCCTGGTATACACGGAATGGCTGGAGCAAGCCTGTGACATAATAGCTCCAATTAAAATCCTCCGTCCAAAAAGATCACATCCCTCCGCTCCATGGTTTACAGAGGAGTTAAGAAATCAAAAACTCATTTGCAAACAGTTTGAGCGGAGGTGGAGGAGAAGCTATAAGGAACCTGAGAAAAATCCTACAAACTCAGCCTGCAAAACTATAAACAACTTATTTTTGGGGCTAAACAAAAATTCTATGCAATCCGTATTGAAGGAACAAAGAATTCAGTAAAAGAATTGTTTAGAACAGTTGCCACCTTGGCCTCACCTAGGCCCACCATAGTTCAACCAAGTCAGGAATTATGTGAAGAAATTGCCAATTTTTTTCTGTCCAAGGTGGAATCTATTTTCTTGGCCTTTAGTGGGGCAAGCTTAGCCAGGACAGAATATAGGTGGGGAAGAATCCAAGGTAGTGAGGGCTCCCACCTCCACTTTTGAGATATTTTTGCCAGTGTCCCCTGCTGATACTCAAAAGATCCTCATGGATGTAAATTCAGGGTCACCATATGACCCATGTCCAGTTGCGGTGATCAAACCGGCCCGGGCCCGATTGTAGGAACTTTGTCATCCATATTCAATACTATGTTTTTAACAGGGCATTTCCCCATTCGTTGGAAATTGGCTTCTATCCTGCCCCTTCTAAAAAAGCCCAGCTTGGACCCTAAAGACCCGAACAATTTTCGCCCTATTTCGAGACTCCCATTACCAGCAAAATTGATTGAAAAAATAATGAATAGACAACTAAGCTTCTTTTTAGCAAAGACTCAAGCGTTGGATCCCTCTCAATATGGCTTCAGAGAGGGACACAGCACAGAGTCTGCACTCATTAAAGCCACAGAGGAGATCAGGAAGCTGTTGATCGGGGAGGCAGGGCGGCCCTGATCCTATTGGATCTGTCCGCTGCCTTCGACACGGTCCATCACGTTATACTAATGGACCGTCTAAAAGCGGGTGGAATCCGTGAGAAAGCCTGGGATCTTGTGAGATCTTTTCTTGCTGACAGAAGACAAATCGTGGCACTGGGAGACTATCAGTCCAATTCTTTTGCACTGCCCTGTGGCGTGCCACAGGGGTCCTCTCTCAGCCCAACGCTTTTCAATGTTTATGTCAGCGCTTTGGCTCTTATTATAAGCGCATTTGGATTTGGTCTCACCTCTTATACGGATGATACCCAAATTGTGGTATCTTTGACACCAGGCAAAGAGGCAGGCATTGAAGGACGTTTCCAGGACTGCATGCTGTCAGTGGGAAATTGGATGGCAGAGAACTGCCTAAAACTCAACTCGGGCAAAACCGAGGTTATATTGTTCGGGAACAATGCCAACTTTTGGACACCCAAGTGGTGGCCGGACTCGATGGGCCCTCTCCCCGTTCCCACAAATAAGGTAAAAAACCTGGGTGTAATAGTGGACGAGAGACTCACCTTCGGGCCCCAAGTGAATGCAGTGGCATCAAAAACAATGTTTGTTATGAGAATGCTTAGGAAAATATTGCCATTTTTGCCCCTGGAAACTAGGCAAACAGTGGTCACGGCTCTTGTGATGGCGAGACTGGACTATTGCAATAGTCTTTATCTAAATGCTCAGCAGAGATCCTTGAACAAGCTACAAGTGTTACAGAATGCAGCAGCTAGACTGCTCACAGGAACATCGAGATTTTCTTCGGTATCTAAAGACATAAAAAAATTGCATTGGCTCCCAGTAAGGAGTCGAGTACGCTTTAAGGCTCTATGCATGGTTTTAAAGCACTCCAGGAGCACAGGGCCGGAGTATTTAAAGCGGCGACTCCAATGGTATACTCCGGAAAGAACACTACGATCAAGGGGGCCAAGCTGGTCGTAGTGCCGCGTGTAAAAAAGCCCAATGGGGTGGCAGAAGCTTCCTTCACTGTGCGGCAAAAGCTTGGAATGATTTGCCGTTTCATCTAGAAACACCATGGATCTTCTGTCCTTCAGAAAGGGCTTAAAAACATGGCTCTTCTCACAATAATCCGGTCACGATATTCTTTATTCCGCCTACGGCCCTCAGAAGATTAAGCTAGCGCCAGGACACCTCCGGGTAATCGACGCGCTTTATAAATGTCATTAACATTAACATTAACATTAACGCTGGGAAGAGGGATCCGGTTTTGCCGCTCGGAGTCAGCTGCGTGAATTGAACCTACGAGAGCCAGGCAGCCTTACTCGGGAGCGCGGGTTCGCGCATTCCAAAATACACGAAATCAAGGTTGTCTTGGCGGAAGAGAAATCGCGGTCACAGCGCAGAAATGACGAGACTCTTGAAAAGAGTTTGTGAACACTCTTCACGTGTCTTTTTAGGGAAATTCACCGAAGCTGCGATGCATTCACAAAAAGGTTCTCCAGGAGAAACAGGAAGTCCAACCGATAGAATCCAGGTCAGGGGGCATGGTCCAATACCACCGAGGAAGTAAACCAAGCATTGTGCTTAGCGGAAAGTCCTCCTTTAACCACGCTAATCACCTGACAAGAGGAAACTGGTGTGTCTTTTCTGTGATAGTACACAAGCAAGGTTCTTGGAATTTAGAGAGGGTGCATTATGGGAGTTGTAGTGGGGGTTGTCTTCATCCAAGCTAGGGTGCACGAGGCTCAGGGTGTAACACAGACCACCCCTCACAAACGTAAATCCATCCCACCCAAAGGTCTTGCTACCCTTTCTGCAGCCCAACCCAACCCTCCCAAATAGAAACCCACTCCTCCCAAATCCAAACACACCCCTCACAAATCCAAACACACCCCTCACAAATCCATACACACCCCTCCCAAATCCAACCCCCCTCCCAAATCCGAGCACACCCCTCCCAAACCCAAAAATACCCCTCCCAAACTCTAGGACCCTCCCAAGTCAGATCATTGAGGAGCCTGCTCTATGCCCCATAGATGCCCCTTCCAGGGGAGGTTTATTTTGGCAATGTAAATAGAAGGAAAGTTATGGGCATGCAAACGAGACTTTCAACTTTCTGGCCTGGTGCCTTTAAAGTTATTTTTTTTAATTGAATCTTACAAAATATATGAGAGCGTCATCTCATACTTATAAAACATTTTTGATTTGAGAATACCTTTGTCCTGGCCTTATATTTGGATTGTTTCTAATTGTTTGCTGATGATGTTATTGCTGCTTATGTGTGTGCCATGCACTTACTCTCATTTGTAACAGTGACAAGCACAGGTTGTATATTTTATATATTTTATAAATGCATATATTAGTGTTGTACATTTGTGATGGACATTAGTTTTGGTGCAAGTATTCCTCAAATTACTGGACACTTACATCAAATTTATATGTGTTTCTGTTATTGTGACTGGATAATGCATGTGTGTTTATTTTAACATGATGTGTCAATAATATGCACATATGCATTACACAGAGAACCTGACACTTTACAGTTAAATGACATCTAATGTGTGTCATTAATTGCACAGACCAAGGGGACATGTGCCCTTCATACATCTCTGACCTGTTTGCAGTTTAGAGGTAACATTGTTTGTACATTCTGTGTACACCCACTTGTAGCATTTTGTAGTGCAATTGCTACACTATCAAGAATTTGAGTAGGTCCTATTGGCTATATTGTTTATGTATATGATATGGTAGTTCAGGGAAAAGTCTTGCACACACCTGTGTGGACACATTTCTATTTGTCATTGCTGCGAATTTTTGTGTAGGTGTCCATTGCCATGAAGGTAGTTAGTACCAGATTGGTGGGTGTTACTTATATCTCGAGGTGTGTTTTTAACCATTTTATATTGTACAACATTATAGACATATGCATTGCAGTATTGCTTGCAAGTATTTCTTAAACATGCTCGAGTCCAGTGCTAATCTACAGCTACAATTCCGAGGATGACAGGTAAAACAGTGACTTACCTTCTGTTCTGGTGATGACAGGGTTGATTTTCGTCTTGGTCCAGGAGCAGCAGCAACAGCAGGACTTGTACGATCAGATTGATGGCGTCAGGAAATGGGACATTTGAAAAAAGATCAGTTTCGTGCTTATATACCTCCCAATCCGCTAACTCTGGTGTGGCGACTTGGCCGCCACAGTTAGGTTGGTGGGAATGCACATTGTGATTGGCTCGGTGGTAAAAGGGGCTGGAGTCCAGCCGCCAGGCGCTTCTGCTTACGATGCCATCGGTATGGGTGGTGATTCATGGTAGTGACGGCGGTTCGTCGGCGGTCTTTCATCTAGGGGATCGCCAACATCTTAATCGGGTGGGTGGACCGCCAAGTCGATGGACGGAAAATCCGATGTAAAATCGATGATGGGACCATAACTGCCAAGATCTAAATCAGGCCCTTAATTTCTTTGGGAAAACCTTGAAGGATACACACAAATGACCCTTGCTGAATTCAGATTTTTGTCTAGCTTTCAGGGGTCCGCAATGGGTTTCACGCCTGTTTCCACCACATCCTGGAAGGAGGTTGAAGGTACAAAAAAATAGGAAAAATTGACTATCTCCCAGTAAAATGCCAAAACTGTGTTAAAAAATGTAGTTTTCTAAATCAAATCTGCATGTTCCTGAAAGCTGGGAAAAGGGTGATTTTAGCACTGCGAATCTTTCATTGATGCCATTTGCAGGAAAAGGAAACAGACACTTTCTTCTGCAGTACTTTTTTCCATTTTTCCCAAAAAAGAAACCAAACTTTGCTATATTTTCACTAATTTGTCAGTGCCCTCCAGGGGAATCCGCAAACCCTGGGTACCTTTAGAATCCCCAGGATGTTCAAAAAAAGGACGCAAATTTGGCATGTTTAGCTTATGTAGACAAAATGTTCTGGAGGCCTAAGCGTGAACTACCCCAAATAGCCAAAAAAGGCTTGGCACTGGGGTGAGGCGGGGAGGGGCAGGGGGAAGGCCTAGCAGTGAAAGGGTTAAGGTACTTTTGACAGGGAATGGCAGTGATATTTGTATGCAGATCAAAGGAGGCTTTGTGGTGGCTGTCCAATTGCAGGCAGTCATGGCCGAGTCCATTCAGCATGTTGTTGCCAGGCAGCAGCTGGTTTAGCTCATTTCTATCCCCAAGTTGTGGTAATACAATACAAAACCACTTTTTGAGGATCATTCCAATTGGGATTAAAACATGTCAACATAAATTTATATATTTCCATAGTCATAAAAAAGTAGGTCCTCACTGATCCAAAGTACCTGTCTGCTACTGAGAAGTACAGGTACTCTCCTATTAGAAGTATTGCAACCCTGCTAAAAAGTGCAGATACTCTCTCTTTCTAATTCAAGAATTACAGGTACCGAGTACCTTGAGTACCTGCCCATTTAAAGCACCAGACACATGTTTTATGTATTGCTGTTTAGGTTCTAATGTTAAACAGCAACCCTAAAGCACAGAATATCACACTTACAAAAACAAGGTGAAAGACACAGTGGTGTCCATTTTTACTGAAACATATAAGTGCATAATTGTAAACTGCAACATAACTATGGGCCTCATTACGATGTCAGTCCGAAAGCAATCCGACCGACTCCTTGTCGGAATCGGTTCCAACCGACTCGGGTTCGGAGAGTCCGACCAACCGATTACGATGTTTCCGAACACCGTTCGGTCGGACTCCCATTGACTTCAATGGGAGCCTGTGTTCCGACCGACAACACAGGCTCCCATTGAAAAAAGGGGTGATTGTGGAATACCTTGCACCCTGTCGCAGTCACCCCGGGGTGCCACATTGTGCATGGTTTTACAGGGGGGTCACTTGGGTACCCCCACGGCCCCCAACCATAGGCCTCAGGATGAAGGAGGGCCTGCTAGGGGCCCCCAAAGTCAGTTTCCGACAGCCTTTTCATTTCGGACAGACCGAGTAGGAAAGGCTGTCAGAATCCGACATCGTAATACGTCGGTCAGAAATGCGGTCCGTAGAGCTGTACAATTCGCCTCCGACTGACTCGGAGTTTCCGAATGCCAGTCGGAACAGATTCAGAATGACCGAACGGTTACCTTCCATCGTAATCGGTCGGTCGGAAATGTTTCCGAGTCGGTTGGAAACATGGGTACCGACACGGGTTAGGAAAATCCGAATGCCGTTCGGAGCCTTTCCAACCAACATCGTAATAAGGCCCTAAGTATTTGTAATTGTAACCACACCGCCTCCCAATAAAGAAACTAATTGAAAATCCTGGAAAAAGTCCATGCAGCTATTTTATGCTGCAACAGCCGAGCTGTTACCATCCCGAAAAAATATAGAACCATGGCTGTTCAAAATTTTACTATAAAAAATATATAACTTTCTGCGGTTTTACGTGTTGTGGTACCACTGTATCTAAAAATGGTACACCAGTACTAATGACTCCCAGTAAAATCACATTTGATTGGCTGATGTTATGGTATTCATCCAAACGGAAGCAATACAGCCCCATTTCCTTCATTAAGGCCAGTGTTTCTCTTGGATCACATCTTGTGAAATCTGGTCTTATTTTTTGACTTCCTCTTTTTTGGGGGATTATTCAAAAATATTTTAAAAAATGGCATCAGGAAGAGACCTTCCAGATCTCAACACCCTGAAAATCAGGAGGAGGAAAGCAGAGGCCCACCTGAATCTATTATTTGGGAGTTCTTCTAAACTCCACCAGGTGAGAAAAAGGTCTCTTCAAAGAAGGTCATACTGAAGATCTGCAACAAGGAGTTTGGCAGAGGAACAGGGAAGCAGTACTCCTTAGGTACTTCAGGAGTGCATAAACACCTGAACGCATTGTATTCCAGCAGCTGAGCAATGCCTAAAAAAAAAAACAGGAGATGTCAGGGGCATCTATATCTGCCACTGCCTTCCAGCCTTCCTAGTGGTCCAACAGGAGGACTGTGATCCATGTTTTGCCAGAGCTGGAAGCTTTTGTCTAGACTGTGGAAAAATTATCTCTGGCAGTGAGCAGACAACTGCAAGGAAGAACCAGGTGAGAGCTCATCAGGCCAGTTTTGAAAAGTGTTTTTTTTTATTTCTCTTCCCATGTTCAGATGGTTTCTCTGTTATTTTTTGTTCAACCCATCCCCTCCCAAAAAAAGATCACCAAAAATAAAAAATAATTTAAAAAAATGAAAGGTTTCTTTTAATAACCACTTTTACTGGATCTAAAATAGATTAAAAAAATTACAGTGTTTGTCATGACTGCCCCTGCCAGCTATGGACTGCGTGTGTTGGCTGCAGGGCCAGTCATGTGGCCATGCCCTGTTCCCAACCCCTTGTGTGGCAGCCAGCCCCCTTTGCACTTAGCCTTTGGCCATGCTCAACTGGAGTTGGCTACAGTACCTGGCCAATGGAAAGCTGTTTGCCCAACCCCCATGGAGCGGCCAACCCATGCTGCGCATGGTCATATGGCCGGGCCTATGCCCACCCCCCAATAGAGCACAAAACCATCACTGCGCATGGTCTTCAGCCTTGCGCAGCAGGGGTTGGTCACAGGGACGGACCGTATTTGCTGTGCGATTTATAGTTGGCATGACTAATTTTGTGAGCTTTGAATAGTGCAGCTAACCATAACTGCCAAATGTCACAGACATTTCAGTTTTAATTCGTAACCATAACTGTACTTTAACTGCGTTTCTCGAAAGTGATTTTCAGAGATTTTTCAAACATACATTAAGGTGTTATAACCAATTCTAACTATAACTGTACTTTAAATATATTTTTTCAGTGAATTTCAGGAGTTTTTGATACAATAGTACATCCATTTTATCATTTTACTCATTTTCCTTTGGCTCTTAGCTCAAAATCCTGTATGTGTCAGTGTGTTCTACATCATAAATCAAATGATATGATATGCAATGATCATATTTATCATATAATTTCCTTGAAGTTATTGCCTTTCCTGCTGCAAACGGCCTTTGGTCCTGCAGAGTGGGGTTAGCCTCAGGGCCTTGCCAAAGGCCACATCTTGCAGCCAACTGACCGTGGGCAGCCAACCCCCACTGAATATCATCTTCAGCAGTGTACTAACTCAGTTGGCTGCAGGGCCTGGCCTGCAGCCTGGGTGTGTTACCACCCCACCACAGAGATCCAAATTACTGCAGACAGATCACCAATATTACTATTATTGTTTATTAAATTATTGATACTATTTTATATTTTTGGGGGGTTTGTGAACTGTTAAGGACTTGTGGGCCCTTGTTTGGCCTGACGCATACCACCAAGGATCATGAACCTGTACTCACTTCTGCCAACCTCAGAGGGGGTCCAACAAAGGTTCAAGAACTTTGACAAACCCCACTGCAACACTTCTTTTTTCATATTTTTTTAAATAAGTGCGGTGCCCCTTTTGTCCCTACATCCCAGATAAGCCAGTGAATCAAGGGATGCTTTCCCTGTTTTCTTTTGGCACTTCTTTTTTGTTTTACAGGTTGAGGGCACCAAGCTCCACATTATAAAATGGTGGTTGCAACAGAAAATGTTCTGAAACAACCAGTGAATCAGAGCCTTCAGATCCAACTTTGGGACCGCAGACCCAAAACGAACAATGGGATAAAACTGGAAAAATATGTTTTTTTTTAATCGCCTCCACCTTTTGTTCACCCTTCCTTGACAAATCTTAATGAAGCTTGGTATAGCAAACCTAACCTGGATACATTTTTTGGAAACGTTTTGTGCAGATTTGTCAAATGGTGCCAAAGGTATTAGCAAAACAAAGAAAGGCTTTTCAGTGAAAAATCTGACCTAACCATAACTACATAATCGGTATAAGGTGTAATTCATATTTCATTGAAAATGCATTTTTGCTTATAACTTTGGCACCGTTTAGTAAAACGTTGTACACTGCTAGCGAATCTGGCTCAAGTTTGGCATTCCAAAGTTTCATGCCGACATATACAGGGAAAAAAAGTTAAAAGAAGGGGTAAAATCAGATGCATTTCCAATTTCAGCTTTCAAATGAAATTTTGCTTTCTAGTACAACAAAAACCTCTGAATGCAATTACACCTGCCATGATATTAGAATTTTACTCTGAGGAGTGCTTTTGCTTTGCTTGGTGTTTAGCAAAAGTAGTTTTTGAGGTATCTGATAAATGTGTCAGGTGGGCATAGAAGAGTTTAAATTTGGAGATATTGTGACTGTTGAAAAGATGTTTTTGGAGTTGCCAATAACTTTAGCATCATTTGACACATTTGCATGGAATTTTTCAAATGCATAGCATGTTTATCTAACTCTTTGTAATTTTATATTTGTGCATCTTCATCAAGGGAGACCACAGTTAAGTCGGGGTTGAAAAACGTTCTAATGACTGCTGCACATCTTGCTGAATCTACATGAAATTTGGAAGTCATTTAGCATGTTTAGCTTCCTGTTGGTATGCCAATTTTCACAAGCTATTTAATTTGGTGTAGTTTAATGAATCTGCATGCAATTTGGAATGCTGTGTTAAAGTTAAACCCAGTGCAGGTATCTCATATTGTATGCAGCTCTGACAGGGGAGAGGGCAATGCAAAAGTAGGGGATAAACAAATGTTGTGTTTATTAAGAACTTTTGGTTGGTGCTATTTCATAGATCTATACGAGAAACATGACCAATACATGGCTAGTTTAGCTTCCTCTTGATATTGCAGACTCTGAAATATATATATTGATTTAAAAAAAACAAAGGTTATAGGGTTGTTATAGTTAGAAAATAGAATTTAAAAAACCTTAGAAATTTACTGAAAGAAACAAAAGTTACAGGGACGTTATATTTAGACTCAGATTTCACTCATACAAAAGCAGTAAAATTCAGCAGTTATAGTTACCTGAGTTAACTATAACTTACGCCCCCGCAATGCACTACTTATGACCTCACATATTACATCACTCATGACACGGTCAGTGACATCACTGATAACATCTCAAATGACACCACTGATGACATCATCAAGTGAGTGTAAGTGTTTTTAAGAGTTTGTGGGTTCAACATACATACTAATCTACTACAAAAGTTAAATTAGTATACTTGGTGCACTACTACTGAGTGATTCTACTTCTAAAATATATTAAATGAGTGGCTGTGTGACTGTATGTATCCTTGTGTGTATGGGTGTGTAAGTGGCTGTATGGGTGTATAAGTTGGTGTGTGAGCACCTGTGTGGGTGAGTGGGATGCTGTGTGAGTGGCAGTATTGGTGAGTGAGTGGTTGTGTCAGTGGCTGTATATGTGAGTGAGTGGTGGTATGAGGGGCTCTATTGGTGGGTAAGTGGGTGTGTAGTGACTTTATGGGTAAATGAGGGGGTGTCTTAATGGCTGTATGAGTGAGTGGCTGTATGTAAGTGGCTGTATGGGTGAGTGAATTGCTGTTTGAGTGGGTGTTTGGTTAAATGAGTTGGTGTGTGAGGGGCTGTATTGGTGAGTAAGTGTCTGTGTGAATGGCTGTATGGGTGAGTGAGCAGTTGTGTGAGTGCTTGTATGGATGTGTGAATGGTATGTAAGTGGTTGTGTGTGTGTGTAAGTGAGTGTGTGAGTGAGTGCTTGTATGGGGGAGTGGCTGTGTTAAGAGGCTGTATGGGTGAGTAAGTAGGTGTGTGAGTGACTGGGTAGGAAAATAAGTGAATGTGTGAGTAGCTGTATGGGTGAGTGTGTGGCTATGTGAGTGGCTGTATGGGTAAGTGACTGGTTGTATGAGTGGTTGTATGGGTGAGTGAATGGTTGTGTGAGTGGCTGTACAAGTGAGTGAGTGGGTGTGTGAGTGCCTCTATGGAAGACTGAGTGGGTGTGTGAGTACTGGCATGGATTTGTGAATGGGTATGTGAGTGGTTGTGTGGGAGTGGGCGTACAAGAGGTTGTATGGGGTGTGAGTGGGTATGTGAGGTGAGTGGTTTTATAGATGATGTCATCAGTGATGTCATTTGAGATGTCATCAGTGATGTCATCCATGATGTCACTGACCATGTCATGAGTGATGTGATATGTGAGGTCATAAGTAATGCATTGCGGGGGCAAAGTTATAGTTAACTTAGGTAACAATAACTGCTGAATTTCACTGGTTTTGTATGAGTGAAATCTGAGCCTAACTATAATGTCCCTGTAACCTTTGGTTTTCTCAGTGAATTTCTAAGTTTTTTAAAATTCTATTTCCTAACTATAACGTCCCTGTAACCTTTGAGTTTTTTAAGTGAATTTCTATCGTTTTTTAACTAGTACTCACGTTTGCAGAGTGGTGGAGAAAGGGGGCGGGGCCTCCAACAGGTTCTCAGGAAACCTGCTGTGTCGGACTTACTAGAGGTAATAGGAGGGCTTCTGGGCCCCCAAGAACCCTCAGCATCCAAGAGGACTTCATTCCCCTACCAGAAGGGCATCAGGAGGCGCATTTGCAGAGTGGTATGGAAAGGGGGTGAGGACTCCGACAACCTCTCAGCAATCACACTTTGTGGGACTTACTAGAGATAACAGGAGGGGTAGTTGGCCACCAAGGACCCTCAAGAGCCAAGGGGACTTCATCCCCCAATTAGTAGGGCACCAGGAGGTGCGTCTGCAGAGTGGTGGAGAAAGGGGCATGACCTCCAACAACCTCTCAGCAATACAACTGTGTGGGACTTACTGGAGGTAGTTGGCCCCTAAAGACCATCTGGAGTCAAGGGGACTTCTTCCCCCAACTATTAGTGCACCAGGAAGAGTGTTTGCAAAGTGGTGGTAAAAGAGGGGCCTCCGGTGACTTGGCGTCTGGCTTTTTAAAAATTTATTAGGGGAGCGGGCCACGCGGCCCCCCTCCCTGGGTGATTTTGGCCCAGGTGACCCCATCCTCCGGGGCCCAGTCTTTTTCTGTGATGTTTTTTAAAAAGTTAAAGGGAGGGGGAATGAGCGGCCCAACCACGGATCGATTTCAGCTCTGGGGACCCCATCCCCGGGGCTAGGCCTTTTTCTTTTTCTTTTTTTAAAACACTATGGGGAGGGGGCCGGCCTCTCTTCTGGGTGCCCTGGTCTCACCCAGTGCACTCAGTTACTTTTGCTGGGGACGGCGGGGGGAGCCTCAAGGCCCCCATGGTCCCTGTCGGCACCCCGCCTCCTGCGGGAGACAGCATTGCTTTTACAGAGAGGGAGCTGCTATCGTGCAGCTCCCTCTTTTTAAAAGCAATTTTGCTCTGCTTCTAGAAAGTGAGAGCATTTTTTCTGCTCTCGCTTGCTAGAAGCAGAACACAGTTTGCTATGGGTTGGCGGAAGCGGTAAAGCTCCCGCAAAGCCTTAGCAAACAGCTATGTCCCTGGGGTGGGCCCCCCAGGGCACAGCAGGAGCCGGCCCTGGGGGGTGGGGGTACCCAGGGTCATCTATGGCTCCAGGAGGTGGGGCTGCGTGGCCCCCCTACTTTCTTCAGTTTTGATCCGGAGAGGTGGCAGTCCCTGGAGCTGGCCCCCCGCAATAATTAAAATTAAAGCCCTGGGGAGGTAAAGGCCCCCGGAGGTGTGGGGGGTCCGCGCAGCCCCCCTACATAGTTTAAGCATAAAGCCCCGGAGAGGTGGTGGTCCCCAGGGCCGGGGGGGTTCCAAGAGGCCCCCCATTTATAAATAAGTAAGCCCCGGGTAGGTGGTGAACCCCGGGGCAGCGGAAGAGGCCATAGAGGCCTCCCCCTCATTTTTTTAAAAACAAGCCCCGGGGAGGAGGAGTTTCCTGGGACATCAATAAGCGCCAGGAGGGGGGGCGTGCACCCCCTCCTTTATTGAAATGCCCCTGGGACCTGGCCCACCCAGGTGCCGATAATTAACAAACATGGGAGGCTGCGCTTAGTTTTTTTTTAAATTGCTGGTAGGATCCACGGATCCAGCAGGATTTTTTTTTAAATGCTTTTTTGGCCTTGCGAGGTCCCTGTGGGACCCACCCAAAGGGGCTAGGGGGTCAGGGTATTTCTACCCTGCCCACTTTTCTCTTTTTAATGTTTTTTCTGGGACTCGGTTCAAGGTGAGTCCCAAGATGGCTGCCAACACTTCCTGGTTTGAAGTGTGTGCAGCCAATCAGATGTCAGCCCGAGATCAGAAGGGGCCACGGATCCTCCGCGTCCCTATATATACAACCAGAGATGTCTTTAAAATACTCCGCAACTACTGAACGTATTTACACCAAATCACAACAAGGCACTTCCCTGAACCAACATCAACCTTCCTGCCAAATTAGGTGTAATTCCATTCAGCAGTTCAGGCTGTAGCCGTGTCTAAATTTCCTATAGAAATTAATATGGGGAAAATGCATTTTGGGACCCCCCACCTTTTTCTTGGCACCTGCTTGACGGATCACCCCAAAACTTTCAAGACAGTCGCTGAATTGAGCCTCAAACTAGTTTTAAAAATTTCACGAGGATTTGTGTAACGACCTCTAAGTTATTGGCAAATGAAAAAAACACTCTTGCTATGGAAGATACATCCTAACTATAATTATCTACTGGTGTGTATATATATATATATATATATATATATATATATATATATATAAATATATATATAAATTCGAACAACAGAGCACAGCGCAACAAAAAGTTCCAACTGACTATCAATAGTCAGTAATGTATTTAATTTCAAAATGAGCAGTGAATATAACAATCAGTATAGCAAGATCTTGATCATAGGTGGATCAGTTTTCAGAAATGTTGACACGTAGTTGTAGCAAGTAAACAGACGACACGTGTTTCGTCGATAAACGACTTTCTCAAGGCTTAAGTCAGTAACTGTATGCAGAAGAGTCAACGAAAGCACCCTTATCTTCTCCAATACGAAGTTTTCAAGGAGTGCAGCAATATCAATACGAATCCGTGAATCGCAATAAACATAAATAGTCACTAGCTATATCAGGTGAGCTAGAGAAACCCATTATGGTAAACGAGTAGAAGCCAATGTATAGAGCTTCTGAAAGAGTAACGGTCTTCAGTTGAAGTCCCAAGAGCGTGGTTTCCTGCTCCCAACACAAAAGGTTAAACCTGAAGACCGATACTCTTTCAGAAGCTCTATACATTGGCTTCTACTCGTTTACCATAACGGGTTGATTGGTTTGTAGAATATACAAATGATTCCAGAATATTCTGGTAATGGACAGAGCTTGTGTACAAAAGGTAGTAATACATCTATTATTATCATCCATACTGTTTTGTTGCCTCAGTTCAACAAACAACGTTTCTTCACATGTTCTAGTCTCCAATTGTTTCATAACTGTATTCAGTACATGATCTGGGTAACCCCTTTCTTAAAATCTAGATAATATGATACTTTTTTCTTATTAGGAAACCAGAAAGGGTGCTGCAGTTACAAAGTGTTCATAGTAATTTGCCATATGCAATACTCTATTTTATTATTTTTGAGTGATAATTGTCAGCATGTAATAAAATTTGTCAGCAACTGGTTTCTGAAATTAAGATGTTGTTAGACTTCCATTTTCCAGACAAATCCAAGAAAAATATGTTTTTTTCCACCTATCTTATATGTTAAGTGCAGATCTAGTTATTTTGATTGACGATGTCAATATATGAAATGGCTTTATTTGTGTCACCTTTCCATATAATAAAAACATCATACATGAAACATAGCTGACTTACAACATGTCAATGGAAGTCAGTCATTTTTGCACTGCAGAATACCTTATCAGCCCACACCAGTAACTTGGCATTGCTGAGGGTGAAGCAATTACCCTTAGCAGTTCAGATCAGATGTTTATAAAATTGATTTTAGAAAAGGAAACTTTTATGAGTTAGACAAAATTTAAGCATCTGCTGGACCATCTCAGTATGCTTATACATTCTAATAGCTTTTGTGAAAATAATATGCACAAGCTTTTATGCCATCTGTAGGAAAATGTCCATTTTGTATGGTCACCCCCACACTTTTTATTCCAATGCTGACGGTTATGACTCCAAAAGTGCACTGGGGCCTGCTAACTGTGCCCCAGTGCCAGTATTCTCTCCCTAAAATATTATGCATGTGAATTGGTAACCCCAAAAATCCAAGGCCTTTCACACCCTTATAAGTCCCAGGTAAGTGGTACCAGTGGCACCCACTGTCATGAGTCCCGTGCAGGCCCATTGTCATTTTCTCTATGTTAGCATGAGCACATTGCAGACTGTCCTCTGCTTTGCACACGTTACCTTACAGATATATTTTGATTTATGCCACAATGTACTTTCACACAAAACACGCTGTTGTTTTGCGCTCTGTTTTTTTCCTGAGATTTAGTTTTAACATGTAGACAAGGTCGAACAACAATGCCCCTTGTTATTCTGTTCTGGTCAGGCCTTAGCACCTAGACAAAACATGCAAAGCCGGCTGTTGTTTGGGAACACGTACTTTTATCATATAGGTATGCACAGATAGGTAACACACACTTGGAGAGGGTCCTTTCCAGGGAAAAGATTGTGACAAGTGTCTCGGATGTAGAACTTTCATCTGTGTATACTGAGGTACGAGGTCTGCTGCTAGCACCTAGAAATCTTCTGATATATAATCATTTTGCTTCTGTAGAAGGGGAGGGAGGTTAGGCTACACTGTCGTATATAATGACAGCTCCATTTATGATTTACGGACTACTTGCTATGCTAACCATATTTGTGTTAGGCATTTTCCTACTTGTTTTGGCACGTATGCTGCATACTAGAGCGCGATAGTTAAAATAAACATTTTAAACTTTCCTCGTGTCTCTGTCAGAACTTATTGTGGACTAATACGAGTGTGTGAGTGAAAGGGTGTGCCCTGCAACCGCGATTCCTGAGAGGGTCGGGAGTGTTGTGTTCTGGGGTGTCTAATCACTTGTTCCTCTGTGAGTGAGTAGGAGGGCAAATGAGACACTATAGTTAGTCGGTTTCGGGCTCATGGGTACTCAGGTGGTAGGATGACTCAGTCCCGGCCTACTAAGGTCCCATAATCCCAAGCATAGTTCTGTGACTCCACAGAATCCCTGCAACATGGCGCCGCCAACGTTTGGTCTGGTACTTATCCACGGGACCCCTGAGTAGAGCTTGTGCTAGTCCACAATACCCTTGCACTCTATTCTGGAGATGTCCGTGGTAGGAGGGCTTTGCCTCCTCAGTTTTTAGGGTTCCCCTATTGCTGTAGGTTTTCAAGCTTGAAGTTTAAAAGGTTTGCAACCCGTTTTGTGCTACCGTTTATTTCCATTGTCTTTCTGCGATGCCGCAACCGATTCCGAGTCCGGCTCATTGCTGCGCTGCCCTCACTCAACATTTGTTGCATCATGGAGTCCCCAATGCGGGGTCCCCAATAGTCTTTGTAGTCGAGGCGGATCCCGCGTACCGTTTCGAAGTGTTTTACTCTTGGGTTACATTTCCTGCAATGGATGCGAATGATAATTCTTTCCATGCTTATACTCCGGCCGCTGCTCCAGCTGCTTATCGCCCTTATGCGGTTGTTGAAATTCCTCTTACAGCCTGGGAGCATCAGATTTGGTTTAATGGCACCCTTCCCCATCCTCTTTCCTTTGTTCATATGGGTCCCTTGTGTATTGATGGGGCCACTTGGCCAGCTTTACTCTGCATCCTAATTATCTTAATGCGAATGTGGCAGAGGTTTGTTTGCTCAATGCACAGGTTGTTCTTCTTTATAGACGCTTGATCCAATTTATTGCCCGTGCTTTTCTAGTGCAGCCTGCGCACGGTGGCAGGCTTGTGATTAGCCCAGTTATGATTAATTCGATGATGGGCAAATGTCCTCAGAATCGTGAGGACTTGCTGTTTTGGATAGCTCAGAAAATTGAACAGCTTGATGCTGTTTGCCTGCTTACGGGTCCTGTTGAGAAGCATAGGATCTTTACTATGTGGTTGCCTAGTGGTTTAATTCCTCCTTTGGCTGGCTGCAACACCTGGGGGATGGTGTTTGCCTCAGTGTATACACATTGTTATGCCACCCCCTCTGTGACCGTTCTCCAGAGCGTTCTTAAACAAGTACAGGATGAACATGGCGCAGGTCCTGCCCTAGATCTGGGGATGAAATTGTTGGGCATTTTTCCAGCAGTCTCCGGTATGATTCTTTCTAATGTTAAAGGTGAAGCAGCAGCCTTGATTGTTCGTCAATGCCTTTTGGCGGTGCCTGACCTGGATCGGGAATGTGAGTTGCCGATTATTATTGCAAACATTTATACGTCCTTGGAACACAATAATTTGGGGGTTAGACCTTCTCCACAGTCTCACGGCAAGCCCCCTCCTGCGATGGAGTGATGCCCAGTTTTTCCCCAAAAAACATGGGACAAAAATAAACAGCAACCGAAGCCTAGGTCTCGTAGTGGTTTATCACTGCCTGACGCTTCTGAACATAGATATGATTTGCGTGATCGCTCCAAGATTAAAACTCCTGAGAGGTTTCAGGTTCCTGATCCTCATTCTCCTCATTCCTTTCAGGACTCGTCTGATCAACACTACAATAGAGGAGGACAACAAGATCGCAGACAAGGCGAGTCCGCGCAGCAGCAGGACCCCCAGCGCTCTTCTGATGTGAAAGTCAAGAGGGAGGAACCACCTCTGTACAGAGCCTCGTTTCAGAAGAAAAAAGTTGGCGCATTGACAGCAAAATATGCCCCAGACGGTGAGAACCCTCCTCCTGGATAGGAGTTGGGAGGTGACTCTCCTCGACAGCGTTGCGGAAGTTACCGTAGTGCACTAGACACTCCACCTGTTTCTGGAGGCGAAAGCAACTAATACCTTTGTCACTGTGGAACAGCGGATACCCACGTAGCTCCCCCTGATAGACTTTATCAAATTAACATTCAGATTGAAGGTGGCATTAAGCGCACCATTAATGCTGTTTTTTGGGACAACTTGACGTATTGACATTTTATTAGCGGAGTAATTGGCCTCCCCCTTTGTTCTTGCTTGTCTGCGTGGTGAGGATGTGATACTTCCTTCCTTTTCGCAATATGTCTCTGATGAGACTAAGCATGCTTATGCTTTGGAGTGGGCTCTTGCCCTAGCTCCTGCCTTATATTGCAACCAGGATGATGGGGAAAGGGATTCTCCTTCACATGTTGTGCCTGTTTGCTCTGTTTCTCTGCCACAGCCTCAATATTCAATTAAACGTGACGTGAAGGCGTCCATTAAAGAAATGTTGACTCAATTGGGGTATCAGGGTGTAATTGAACCCTGTATCTCAGCGATGAACAATCCTCTTTCTTCGGTATTAAAACCTGATGGTTCATATCGCATTGTTTTGGATTATAGACATTTGAATAGTCATACCCGTACATTTGCAGTGCAAAACACGCTTATTACAGCATTGATCAGTAATATCATTAGTAAAAGATTTTAAACGACTTTGGATATTTCCAATGGCTTTTTCAATCATAACCTGGCTCCTGAGAACCGGGACTTGCCCGCATTCAGCGCCCTCGGTACTCAGAGGCGCTGTGCAAGATTGCCTTTGGGGTATAAGAATAGCCCCGGTATCTTTTCGGCCGGTATTGTGTCACTCTTGAATGACATTGACCCTGATGCGTTCTCATATGTTGATGACATATATCTGATGGACGATGAATTAAATCCTCATCGTGCGCGAGTAGATCACATCATTACACGCTTTGCGACTATGGGCTACAAGTTTAATTTTGGGAAATCATACATTGCGTGTTTGGCAGTTCTCTTTCTTGGTTATGAATTGAACAATGAGGGTAGGGGTTTGGCCTCCCATTTTTTTGAGAAGTGTGCTCAATTGCAACCTCCGTCTACCCTCAAGAAATTACAGTCACTGCTGGGTTTTTTGAACTTCCACAGGACTTATATTCCTGACTATGCTCAGCATATCAAACCTCTTCCTGCTTTGATACACCCCTCCTTTTCTGCTTCCTCTTGGCTTCCGGAACACACAGCGGAGCTGCGTGCCTTGCAGTCTGACTTGCTTGCAACGCAGTACTTACAAACTAGATTGAATTCTATGAATTTGGTCATCCGGATTCTTCCCGGAGCAATCGGTTTCACTTATGTGACTTTTAATGAGGGTGATACAATCCCAATCGCGTATAAATCACATATGTACACTCCTGTGGAGTTGCATTTCTCTTCTACTGAAAATATTCTCACCGCTGTGCAGATGGCTGTCCTGAAGGTACACCCTCTGGCACAGGGTAAACGCGTTTTTATTGTTTCTCCCGTGCCGGCTCTGGAAGCAGTCACGAAAGCCAGTGTACCTAATTGTGAAGCCCTTCATTCTCATTGGATTCAATGGGCTACGTCATTGACGTTGGTTTTGTTTTTGACCCTTCTTTGCAAACACAAGAATTTCTTCAGTATAAACATGTTCACCCTCACCCTTCTTCGGTTCTTCCTTTGGATGAGTACAAATGTCTCATTTACACTGATGGTTCGGCACAACCTGCCAGTGGTTCCAAGCCCGCTTATTCAGCTGCTTGCTCAATTGTCGTAGGTTCAATGAAAAATTGAGTGTTTTATTTCTCTGTGGTGCACACACAGGCTCTGGGAGAATACACGGCCCAGTTGGCTGAGTTATGTGCACTCCTCTTGGTTCTTGAATATGCTGATCCTGATTTGACCACCCTTGTGGTGTGTGATTCTTTTTATTGCATACAGTCTTACAATGACAATTTGTATTTTTGGGAACAAAACGGTTTCCGGGATTCTAAAGGTAGCACAATCAAGCATAAAGTGCTTTGGGTTCGGGTGGCGGCCCTTAAGGCAAGCTTGCCCCTTACACATGTTGTTCATACATTGGGACATCAACGTGTAGGAACTCATGCTGTTGGAAATTCATTGGCTGATGAAGCGGCCAAATCTGCAGTAGCCACGGTTAGAGTAGTGGCTGTTACTCATTCTATGACTAAAATTGATGATAACATCTTGCCGGCTGTTGCCGCGACTAGGGAGGGCACTCCTGTTCCTCAAGGATTCCCTTCATGCTATGCTTATCAGTTAACTGCCGACAACGTTCCTTTTGTTTCTATTCCTACGGTCGGTGATTGTGTGATACCCAACCTAAACCGCAGACATTCTCTAATTGTGGCCGCTCATGAAGCCATGGCTTCTGCTCACGCTGGTGTTGCGGCTATTGTTTCTCTATTACAACAACGCTATTGGTGGCGTGGTTTATACCAGAAGACTCTCAAATATGTTCTTTGTTGCAATGTATGTCAACAAATTAAGAGTTCCACTGTGTCGCGTCCACCACAAACTCATCTCTTTATTTCTAATCATCCTTTTGACTGTATTTACCTCGATCATTGCGGTCCTTTGTCATCTGACACTGCCTTTAAGTATATCTTGGTTGCAGTGTATTCTTGCACTAGGTTCCTCTGGGTTTGGTCGCAGCAGTCTGCTGACGCTCACACTGTTATAAAGGATTTGCATGTCTTCATCAAGACTTATGCCTGTGGCACTTTCCATTCTGACCAAGGTCTGTCTTTTGCCTCTAAGGCTTACCGTGATTCAATGAAGTCTATGGGAGTGCAGGCGCATTTCTCGTCTCCATATCGGCCTGAGGGCAATTCTGTTGTGGAGCGGATGAACCATGACTTAAAGCACTCTTTAACAGCAAGGGTACTAGGTACGGGCCGTAGTTGGTTAACTGATCTCTATGGAGTTCAACGTGCTCTTAATAATCTCCTGAGAAGATCTCTAGGTGGGCGGATCCCATAAGAAATGTTGATTGGTATCAAGATGTTTGTTCCAGACCTTGATGGTCTAGACGTTGTGGCGGCTGCCGCAACATTTGAAGTAGATAACCACTGTGCTGTCTTACAGGATCTACAAAAATGTTGTGATGCACTGGCAAGATCACATTTGCCATCGGTTATGCCCGATGAAGCTGCAGTTCTGATTCCTGTTACCAGCTGGCTCCCTAAAGTGGGCGATCTGGTTCGTGAAAGGGTAGCCATCAAGAAAGAATTCAGGCCATTGTACCATGCTTCTGTACCAGTTCTTGGCCTCCGGGGTACCCGAACTGTGATTCTGCCCCCTCTACCTGGTTGCAAAGATAATCGCTTCATTTCTATTGACCATGTCAAGTTACACCATATGGCAGACGCCGAATAGTATGCCTCGGGGTGTACCAGTACGGGATATTCCTTTACTGCCCGTGCTATCCGGTTTTTCTGATTCTCCCCGCCTGCTGGAGGGGGATGTCAAGCCTTCAGTTGACCTGGTGTCTGTTTTACCTTCCACACTCTCCACAATTAATATCATTTATTCTGATCCACCTCTGGTCTCCTCTATGGGAATACCAGCCTCAAATTCAAATCCAGCTTCCCTGCCTCCGTTGTTTCAGCTGAGTTCATCTGGTTACTATATCGATCAAGACAATTTTTCCTCAGATAATTCTTCGCAGTCTTCTGTTTTATCTACATCACCAGCAAGGATTTGTGTGTTCATATCCTGGTTTAAATGTACTTATCTGGTTCCGCCATGGATGTATGTCTGGATCGTGTTTTCCATGGTATTTCTGTTCATGTGGATTGGATTTGTGACAGTTTTTTTCCTTTTGATTAACGGTCACTACCTACCGGAACATTCTGCAGCAGAACTTGTTGACGGTGTGTTGGCTCCACATTCATCCCCGCATAAAATGAAAAGAGACCAGTACCTTGTGAACATTTCAGCGGTCCCTGTCACTGATGGAATTGTGTGGGGTAAAGTACCATTCGGTGTCTTTGGTCCTACGGAGACCTAACAGATTCCATATGTATTCCGTGGGTGATGTCATAATACCTGGGGTACAATCAGACGATTGGGATGAAAAGGCTGTTAATTCCATGTTGTCCGAATTGCAATATTACACCGTTTTTGATACTGAGGACTTACATCTGAATTCTGCTAACTATGCCAATTTATTCTTTTATCATCATTATGGTCATCACTTTCTGCATAGATCAAATGGTCAGCATCCAAACTTTAACTTTACTGTATGGGAACATTGCCCGATTCCGTCTCAAGGTAGTTCTAACACTCAAAAAAGGAAGTACACCTATTTTTCCAGTTATAATCTTTCGGATCCCGTATCATACTATTTTAAATTGATTTCCAATGTTTCAAGAAAATATATGCTCACTCAAACTAAGTTAATTTATGCATCTCATTTTATTGAGAACATAGCATTAAATGGATACGATTATTGGACAAAAAACATCGATTTGAAATCGGTATGGGGCACTGAGTCCTGGCAGGTCCAAGGTATTGAATCTTTATTCCGGGCATGTTGGATACCTGCTCAAATTATTTTTCTAAATGACCAACAGACTACTTGTCTGGGGTTGGCTAGGATTAAAGAATTGAATACTCCTGCTATTCCTTCCTTGGCCCTGTGTGACAATTGGCAATCTTATACCAATTATACTGCAGACCAACTAAATAGTATGATACAAAATGGTACTTTTAACTCCACTGCTATATCCCCGTTTGGATGGTCATTATGGGCTCTAAACAAGAATGCTTGTCATTCTCGCTTTGTGAACACTACCTCAGGGTTTACATAAAATATACCTGATCCGCGTTACCCACATTTCAATACTGTTGCAACTTATTCTATGGGTAAATTGTGTCAACAATGGTTAGAACATTCCACATTGTTTGCCGTGACACAGCATCTTTCTCTGCTATCGGATGACATAAATCTCTCTGATCTCCATTTAGGTCCCAAATCCCCTCGTAGCAAACGATTTGTATATGCTGCTTATAATAAATTTTGGAAATTGTCACAAATGGAAGCTGCTGTGCGTTTACGTCAAATAGATCAAGACAATTTGGACAAAGTGCTTGCTGTTGTTGACAACAGCATTAATATGTTGTCATCTCATATTTACACGTTAGATAACATTGTATTGTCTGTAATCAATATTGTACAAGATGAAGTGTCTACCTTGTATTGTGGTCAACATCAACTTAGATCAGTTATGCAATTTGGTTGGACACTGCAGACAGTTAAATATGAGCGCATACCTTGGCATTACCTGAATTGTAGCGCGTTGTTCCTACCCTTCAATTTAACCCGTAAACAACAGTTAATGGCTATGAAAGATGCGAGTTATACCATGCTACATATAGAAAAACTAGAACATCTTTCCCTCCACTGTAGCGGAAACTAATTCAGCGGTTTGGTTGATACACAGGGTTATTTCGTTGCCTATCTCGATGTTTCAATTTACTGCCTGCATGAAACACTACTCTATAGGTAGATATGAACCCCTTGGAAGCAGTTACTTTCACAAATTATGGTCCCTGCTTTTTACATATTGGTGTCAACGGGCTGAGAGAGACGTTTTTTGAAAACAGGTGAAGTGTGCGATTCCACTGCTGGCCATTCTCTTGTTTGCCAACAAGTAAAAATCCACGGCACCTGTAATGTTTCTGCCCCTAATATGGCTTGTTATTTGAAAGGAACTCCGGTTCCCGCTATTATTCTCACCCTCACATTGCTTTCAAACAGCAGTTATCTTCTTCTTAATAACCATGACTGCTATGGTCTGTGGGCAGGAATACTGTATGTGGTGTCTGTTTCCCAGTTAGTTACTTGTTGGCACAACGCGTTGTTTCCCCCTCCACATGGGAGTGTAGATAGTTCGTTGTGGCCTTCCATTCCAACCCTGAAAATAGATTTCAATAAGCTAAGCAGACTCAAAGCGCTATTGTTTCAACAAGAAGTGGCTCTCAATTCCGCTCGTGAGACCGTCAAATTGCAGGTGGTTAGAAAGTATAGTGAAATACAATCATTGCTAAATACAAATCTCTCCTTCATTTCGGGGAATTGATTCATCAAATATTTAATATGTCTGATACCACGGGCCTAGCACACTTTTTTAAACTTGTGGGCTCTGGCCTTGTGACTTCTTTTCAAACTATTTCCGGAGTAATTCCAGCTTTTATACATTCCATTTTTTCCAGCGTATTTGGTGGGTTCCCACTGCTGCTCTTCTTGATCTGTGACATCGTCGTGCTGTTCCTTTTGTTCCGCAATGTCTGCTTCATCTGTGATCCTACCCGGACAGGCATCCCTGCAGCTGTACCGTGAACGAATGCTACAATTTTTTGGAATGGTGCCTCTAGATGCTCTGGATGCCGAATTTTGTCTAACCTTCCAATATGTTTCTTCACCTGTGTGCAACAGGTGGTTCATTGTATCCGGTGCCCCTTTCAGTGGGCCCTGGATGTCTGCCTGGCCACCCCATCTCAGGCTGCCTTGTATTTCGAACTCTTGATGGGTCCCTTAGTGGCCCATAACCAGAACTGTTCCTTGGGTATGCGTCTTGTATACAACCCAACGTTGGGGCCACTGGCTGGAGGTAGTCCCTGTGCAAATGCACAGCATCTCCTAGATCTCAGTTTCATCGAAGTTCACACTGGTTCTCCATGGATCGTACAATCGACAACTGGAAACGAGGAGCATGTGCACTCTTTTGTGCTGCTCAATTGGATGGCAGTTATCGCCAATTTGTGATCAGTGTAGCATGTATTGCGTGCCAATAGCTAGCTATACTGGGACAGGGCCAGAGCATGTGCTGGAGGTCACCTATAAGAGCCCGGCATCTAGGGCAGGTGAGACCGGCCCCGGGGAACATGCGGTTTAGTCGAGAGGGCATGAGATATGCCCTGTGTAACACCATATATTGAATCTTTTTAAAACATGCATTTTGTGGTACAATCTGGGGGGACTCCATGGCTCTGTACCATTCTGTATCATGTAAAGGTAGTGCCAAATCCTCCTCCCTTCCACAACCTAAATCCCCTTCAGCTTCGGGGTGTACTGGAAGTGTTATGGACTCTGGCCCTCTGTATTACCAGTATGGTAGGAGGGGCTTGAGAGAGTGACAGAGGGGAACTTTTGTTTTATATATAGCTAGGTCACGAGGTTCCTAGGTAGGGGTTAGACACCACAGAGTAAGTAATGGTACAAGGAAATTGGTTGAGGAGGTAATGGAAATATAAAAGTGCTGGTACTCACTATCCAGAGTACCTGTTTGCTCATAAGAAATGCCGGTATTCTGTCATTAAATGTATTGAAACAGTGCTGAGAAGTGCAGGTACTCTCCCTTTAAAATGTAAGCAGTACAGGCACACAGTACTAGACAGTACCTGCCTATTTAAAGCATTGAGTTTGAGAACGTACGACTACTGCCTGTAGAAGCGAGTTTTTCAACAAACAGTGGGCCGCATATTTATATTCCGTGACCTTGTTTTAAGTTTGGATACTGTATTCGCACCCCAGCTGTGGTCTCAAATCACGTAGTTCTCAAATATCGATACCTGTGAAGTATTTTCTCTAGCAAACGCTTCAGGTGATAAGCCACGACAGAAGCGACGGAACAAATAAACGTTCACACCAACATGTTAAGAAGAATCCTACAGAACATGTAAATATCCCGAATGAATACTCGCGAGGGGCGGGTACCCCTCCTCAGCAAAGATCCGTAGCTCACCCCTCAAAAGTGGCCAAGTGGCCTGCATTGCCAATTTTTCAGTAGTTCAAGTGAGAGTTTATAATTTGAAAACATGAAAGGCTTGCCCTCGGAGCTTCATATTTAGTGTAAACTGTTACATTTCCCAGCCAGGGAACCTCTGAGGGCGCTAGCGCGTGGCGGGCGCGGCCGCAGCAATAACGGGACACACACACACGGTACTCTGTTGCTAGCGGACTGACTCTTCAGTTCCGCCCATTTTTATTTATAGCCGTGCTCCGCCATCCGGCGTGAGCGCGGGGCCCGTGCACTTCCGGCGCGCGTATCAGCGCCGGCATCTAGCGCGCTAACTCATCACATCCCATCTCAACTCAGTCCTTGACTGCTTCCCAAGTGTCTCTCAGTTCACTTACTTGGCATGCGAAATCTCTGAGCCGGGTACTTGGCTGTGGATTGTCCCTCAGAGCATACCTGTGGCTGCCACGGCTGGGCTGGGGTGTCATCACTTCGTCACTGGCCCTGGGTGGCATCTCCTGGGTGCCTTGGGTCGCTTCCGGGGTTTGGGTTGGTGGAACTGGCCTCGGGCCGCCGCCCTCGCCTTCTCCGGTCTCCATATGGCTGGCTTCTCGCTCCCCCGGATCATCAGCTGGTTCAGTTAGGGTGTCGGGGATGTCCACCCTCTTGAACCACGAGACGTTGCGGGTTACCGACTCGCCTTCCTTCTCAGCTGTCACCATTGTCCCTTTGACGTCCGTTACGGTCCAGTACCCTTATTCGTAGCAGGACCGAAACTTCCCGCCCGGCCTACGATCTTTCAGAATTACGGTGTCTCCCTCCTGGAGTTGGCGGGACACAGCCCCCCTTGTCTGACTGGCTGTGATGTTGTGCTTCTCCCTCCTCCTGAGGGCGCCTTCCTCGTCGAAGGGAGGGGATGACCACCCTGGGGCAGTAGGAAGGCCGTCACGGCGGGATCCATTGAACATTAATGCCCAAGGTGCTTGACGTGTGGAACTTTGAGGAGTGCTCCGATATTCCCGAAGGAATTTCTAAAGGTGCTGTTCAGGGTCGGCATGTTCAACTACAGCGATGCGAGGGCTTTATTTATGGTCCTCATAAACCTCTCGATTTCGCCGTTCGCCTGCGGCCATTGCGGGGTGATACGCCTGTGCCAGATGCCGTGGTGGTGTAGGAACTCGCGAAACTCATGCCCCTGGAATGGGGGCCCGTTGTCACTTTTGATTTCCTCCGGGCATCCGAACATGGCGAAGATTTTGTCTAGCACTGGGCCCACGTGTGAGAATGCTGGTGAGTTGATGACTTCCACCAGAGGGTACTTGGAGTAGCTGTCTATTATGGCTAAGGTGGTTCTGCCATCCGGGAAGCTCCCGAAATCGATGCTGATCTTCTCCCAGGGGCCTCTCCCCTGTACCTCAGTGTGGATGGGTGCGGGTCTTTCGGGCCACTGGTCACTTGACAGGAGGGGCACCTCCTGAATGTCTTGACGACACGGGTGTCCATGCCTGGGAACCAGACCTTCTCCCGCATGCTTGCTTTCATTTTCTCCACGCCCTGGTGCCCCCCGTGGGCCAGCTGGGTTGCTTGCAGCTGGAGGGACGCAGGGATGACGATTTGCGACCCCCTCAGAAGGATTCCTGTTTGGGTGACACTTAACTCGTCCCGGACCCTCCACATGTGCATGAGGCTTTCCTTCTCCGGGCCGGACCACGAATTCGCCGACTGTAGGAACTGCCGCCAGTGGCCTCCTTGGACGGCTGCTCGGACCTTGGCAATGACTGAGTCCGCCTCGGCGGCAGCGGCTATGTCTTCGAGTGTCAGTGCTCGAGGGCACGTGAGTGCAGAGATCATGTCCAGATGTGCCTCCGCGGATTCCGAGTCAGGCTCGTCGCGATTGTCTTCGTGGGGGTCCGGGTGCCTAGAGAGGAAATCTCGGGGTTCTTGGCCCCGGGTCGATATGCTACTTCCATCTCATATTGCTGAAGTCCAATGGCCCATCGTTCGATCCGGGGTGGCGGGTGGGGCGCGGAGCCCCGGAACAGAGGCACCAGAGGTTGGTGATCCGTGATGACCTTGAACGGGTGGCCGCAGATGTAGAGATGGAAGTGCCGGCAGGCCCAGCGGATCGCTAGGGCCTCCCTCTCGATCTGAGCATAGTGCTTCTCGGTCGGGGAGAGTGCTTTGCTGGCATAGGCCAGAGCGGCCCACCGCCCTGGTTCTTGCTCCTGGGTGAGGACAGCTCCCAGGCTGACAGGGCTGGCATCCACTAATATCTCAGTCCGCTTGGCCGGGTTGAAGTACACCAGGGTCGTGTGGTCAAGGAGAGCGTTCTTGACTGCTTGAAACGCTCCCTCTTCAGCAGATCCCCACTGCCATATGGCGTCCGTGCGGGTGAGATTCCTGAGAGGCTCGGCGATGGTGGCGAAGTCTGGAATGAAACGGCCACAGTACATCGCCATCCCAAGGAAACTGTGCACTTCTGCTACTGTGAGTGGCGAGGGAGTATTCTTGATGGCCAGGGACTTCCGAGGGTCAACCTGGATTCCTTCCTGTGTGAACGTGTATCCGAAGAACTCTATCCTCTGCTGGAATAGTAAGCACTTTTCTCTGTGTAGAGTGACCCCGTGGTCTTGGAGTCTTTTCAGCGTGTCCCTTAGGTGCTTGTAGTGTTCTTCGGCGGTCTGTGAGTGGATGAGGATGTTGTCACTCACATTGAGCACGCCCGGCAGTCCTACTAGGATCTCTTTGACTGTGTTTTGGAAAATTTCGGCGGCTGACGATATGCCAAAATTGAGGCGCTTGTACCTTCTGAGTCCTAAATGGGTACTGAACGTGGTGATGTACCGGCTCTCTTTGGCAAGCACCAGCTGGTGGTAGCCGGCATTCAGGTCCAACTTTGAAAACCACCGGGACCCATTTAAGTCGGCTACAATGTCATCCATCGTTGGCGTTCGCGCCGAATTGCCTTGTTGGGTAGGCGCATGTCTATGCAGAGTCTTATTTTTCCCGGTTGGCGGGGTTTTTCAGCGATTACCATGGGGGACACCCACGGGGTGGGTCCCGACACTTTCTCTATGACTCCTAGGTCTTCTAGGGCCATATGTATCAAGCAATTTTCCGATCGCAAACACTGCGATTCGCAAAAATCCAGTGTTTGCGATCGCAAAATTGCGTTGTGCGATGTATGAAAGGAAATCGCGGTGCAAAATTGCCAATCGCAAAAATAGCGATTCGCAGAAATCTGCGAGCATGAAACTGCGATTAATTTAGCGAATTCGCATTTTGCGGTACTTCAATTGCGATTTTCGCAAATAAAGTATTAGCAAATAGCGAATCGCAATGAAATGTATCAAAAAATCGCAAATAGCGAGTTTACGAAATTCGCAATTTTGCACCTCGCAATTACCACCAACTCTGAGCAGGTGGTAACCAGGTGCAACCTATATAAACTGACCCAGAATTCTACAGGGCCATTCACAATGGCTGCGCTGTACATCATCGCTAGGAGACTGAGGATCAGAGCTGCTGCCCAGGGAAGGAGACGCCAGGAGAGGATATTCAGGGCACGCATCACCTTGTTCCAGCAAACAGAGGAGGAGGTCCATGAAAAGTACAGGCTGCACCCAGACAGCATCCTAGAACTCATTGAGGAGCTAAAGCCCATGCTGGAGCACCCCACACCCAGGACACGCACCATCCCCACCCATGTGCAGGTCCTGTGCTCACTGCACCTGCTGGCGTCTGGGAGTTTTCAGGGGGTGATAGCAGCAGCAGGAGGGGTGACACAGAGTAGCCTGTCGCACCTCTTTCACAGTTTCCTGGATGCCATGATGCAGAGGATGCAACACCACATCCATTTCCCTAACACGCAGCAGGCACTCGACCAAACCAAGCAGGGGTTCTATCAGATAGCCCAATTCCCCCATGTAATTGGCTGCATTGATGGGACCCATGTCGCCCCCCCCATCCCAGACAGAATATGTGTACAGGAACAGGAAGTCCTATCATTCCCTGAATATCCAGGTAGTCTGTGATGCCACCCATGTCATCACGGACATAGTGGCAAAATATCCTGGTAGCACCCATGATTCCTTCATGTTCCGCCACAGTGGGCTACACCGTCGCCTCTTGGCTGGGGAGTTTGGTGAGGGCTATTTGCTAGGTAAATATATGGCTCACATTCACACATTCAGTTAAGCTCTTGATTGGGATGACAGTGTGTAACCCATTTCTTTTGCACCCTGCAGGGGACAGCGCGTATGCAGTGCGTGATTTCATCATGACGCCCTACCTGAATCCAGCCACTGCTGCGGAGCGCCGCTACAACAATGCCCACAAGTCGACCCGCAATGTGATAGAAAGGACTTTTGGCATCCTAAAGAGCCGATTTAGGTGCCTACACAAGAGCGGAGGTGCCCTCCAGTACAGCCCACAGACCTGCTGCAGGGTAGTGGTCGCATGTGCAATGCTCCACAACATAGCAACCAGGAAGGGCACCCCAGTGGAGCTGAGCGGATCAGAGTCCTCTGATGATGAGGGACCAGCTCCTCGTGCAGGACCAGCATGTGGTGTCAGGGCAGCTGCCGGACGCCAGAGGCGCCAGGAGATCATGCGCAACTATTTCTAGGTGAGGAATAATGACACAATGCGATGTATTGGTGCACAACTGTGTTTTTATTCCTTGAATAGCAGGAATATATCTGGCACACAGCCTGACGCACACCTAATGTGTGTCACTCATATTTGCAAATGTTGAAGTCACAGAGCAAAGATGTCTGACACACTCCAGTCCCCAGCAATGTGTTACCTGACTCATTGCCATGCTTCCCTGATGCCACCTCATCTCCTGCGGGCAAGGCCTGTTGCACCGCGCTGTGGGTGCCCACTGCTCTCCCCCGGGTCATCGTGTGTTCTCCCCTGCCTCCCGCTCCTCCGTCTGGTCTCAGGGGGCGGTGGGGTTATGCTGCTCCTGCTTGACTGATCCTCACTCTCCCCTGTGCCCAGGGGTCCTATCCCACCTGTGCCAGCCACCTGCATCAGTTCCGCGGCATGTGTCACCTGCCCCAAGATCTTGGCCACATCCTGGCTGTTATGTGCCATTTCCACCTGCATGCACACACACCGACGTGACAGCAGGGACGTGACGGTGCACAGGCGGTTGACCGCCTTGCTGTATGTGTCCATGCGGGCGTTGGCTCTCCTCTGCACGGCACACAGTTCGCGTATTGCACCGGTCATTTCCCTGAACCCATCCCTCATGTCGCTCATGTGATGGTTTAAAGAGGCAAACTGGCGCTGCATTGACCGCATTGATTTTGCTTGCAGGCGCTGCACCCTCAGCATGGTGCCCTCCAGCCCGACGAACACGGACTGCTGATCCTCAGCACCAGCACTGGTGGACGCCCTTGACCTGCACCTGTTCCCCCCTCCTTCCCTCTGGGGGTCAGGGGACTGTTGCCTGCGACGGACTGCACGGTGGCCCGGGACTGGCTGGAATTCTTCTCCGCTGTCATCTTGGTCTGCCTCCATCTGTGGTAGTGGTGGCACGATGTGGCGCTTTCTGCGTACTACAGGGATCTCAGGGGTCTGTACCTCCTGCTCCTCATCCCCTGCCTGCTCATCGTTGTCGTCTGTCTCCTCAGCCCCTGCACTGCCCTCCTGCCTTTCCGGTGGTGCTGTGGAGACAGAAGCACAGACATTTGTTTTAGTGTCCTGCAACCCCTTTTGTGAGAGAATAAATCTACTTCTTATTTGCATCACCTACGTACTCTCTGCCTGATTTTACCCTTCCCTAACTCACTGGCATTGTTACTACCTTGCTGTGTCTCATTGCAACACTGTTTGGTGCACGTGACTACATCTCCCATGATGCATTTCAGGGTGTACACAACAACATGTACTGCAGTTGCACAACTGTTTTGCTACTGGGGGGTCCTAACTGTGTGGGTGCTATTGGTGGAGTGGCAGGGGACAGATGGCATGCATCTTACCTTGTCTGGTGGGGTGTGGGTCGGAGCTGTCCAGGTCAGCCACTCCACTGACGCTCTCGGGTTGCAAGGTGGACTCCACCAACTCCTCATGGGGCGTGGAGTCTGTTGCAGTGGATGTTCCGCCACCGGTCTTATTCGACTGAGCCAACCTGGTTGCCACCTTTTCTTTGGATCTTTGGCGCATATCATACCACCGCTTGCGCAGATCCTCCAAGGTGCGGTGGGTTACGCCAATGGCATTCACCTTTTCCTGTATGGAATCCCAGATTTTCCGCTTCCTTGCCTCAGGCACGCGCAGGGATTTTTTGCTAAAGAGGAGTTCATGGCTGACTACCATCTCCTCTATAAGAACTTCCTGCTCCCTCTCACTGAACTTTGGTTTTCTCTTCCTTCCTGCATCCTCCTTCTCCTTCTCCTGCTCCTGGGGATTCATTTCACCTCCCTGGATGGCAGTGCTGTGCTCCTTCACTCTCCTCCCAGCCTCTGACTGAGCTTCTGGCAATCAGGTGCAGCTGTGCAGTCACACTTCCTGGTTGTGATGTCATCAAGCTGCACCTAGAATGGCAGACTCCCGATGTTGCGATTCCTTATTTGCGAATTCGCTATTAAGGAATCGCAATGTGGGGTTTCGAAGATAATTCTGCGAATTTTGGCGGTTCGCAAAGAAATTGCGATTTGTTTCATACATCCGATTTTGCGATTCTCAAATAGCGATTCGCAAAAAATCGCTATTTGAGAATCGCAAAACCTAGGAATGATACATATGGCCCCTAGTTTTTGCAGCTCTTCTTCCACTATGGGTCTGAGGTGGAAAGGGATCCTCCTGTGCCTCAACGCCGTTGGTTTGACGGTCTGGTCTATGTGTAGCTTGATTGGCGCTTTCCGTATCCTTCCTAGCCCTTTGAAGAGGTCACCAAATTGGTCGAGCAGGTCTTTTGTCTGGTCAGCCTGCATGCTCCTTGCGAATGTCACGAGCCTTAAGTCTTCTGCTGCATGGCTGCTCAAAAGTGTGTCCGCCTCTTGGTTGATGACGTGGATGTCAATTGTAATTTCGGTGTCCCCGGATCGGACAGGTACTGTCATTTTGCCTCGGAGCGGTAGGGGTGTCTCGCTCCCATACGCGAAGATCCTTGTCTTCGAAGGCCGGAGTTCAGGTTTGGGCCTTAGTTTGCTATACTGCTGGATCCCCATGACGGTGACTGATGCGCCTGTGTCGATAACTGCACTGACTTCCGATCCTGCTATTAGCACCGTGCACCTGGGCTGTGGTCGCCTCCGTCTCTTCAGGGCTTGTGTGAACGAGACCAGGTAGGTCTCCCTTTCGTCATCCGACGAGGTGTCTTCTGCCTGGTATTGGTCCTGTTCACTCTTCTTCCCTTTGTGTGATGACGACAGTGAGACGCTCAACAGTTGGCGGACCAGCCTTCGCTCCGGCGCGGACCGTCTCCCTTCTTTACGTTGCTTCTTCCTTCGACACACCGTTGCAAAATGATTTGCGATGCCACAGTTGGTGCATGTCTTCCCCTAGGCTGGGCAAGATTGGGGGGAATGTTCCTCGTATCCACAGTATCCGCACTGGCCGTTCGTGCTCGGAGGTGGGCGAGCACGTGACTTGCTGCTCCTCTCCCGCCTTCTGACGGCGTCAGCCCTCTCCGTCTTGATGTTGGTGCCCTTCTCTGGATTGCGCACCAGCGCGAGATCCATCTCCTCTGCACGCGCAGCCGAGAGGTCATGAGACTGTGCCAGTACAAGTATGTCGGCCATCGGTATGATCGGCTGTCGCAGTATCAGGCCTCGCAGGACCTTGCTGCGGGTGCCAAGGATCAGTTGGGCTCTGATTTCTTCCGCCGCCCTGTCGCCCACGAGGTGGGTGCCGGCGAGTTCCCTCAGTCTCGCATGGAAGGCGTTGACTGATTCCCCTTCTCTCTGTCGTGCCTGCCTTAGCTTGAAATGCTCGAATTCCGGATTGAGCTGGGGATCGAAGTGCGCGTTGAGCGCTGCCACCGCCGCTGCATAGTCGCTGGGAGGGCCCGTATTGGGGAGGTGCTTGAAGAGCAGGTAGATCTCTTCGCCTGCATAGTGGAGCAACAAGGACCGTTTGACAGCGCCATCCATTTCCCTGGTGGCGATGAAATAGTTTTCGAGGCGGCCTAGCCAGGTCTGCCACCGTGGTGACGCTGTGGTAGGGTCGGCAGATTCACTGAACGGCGGTAGGACGCCTGTTGGAGGGTGTTGCGGTGTGGGCCCAGCTGGGGGCTGGGCTGCATCCCCTTGATCTCCCATGGCTGCAGGTGAGTGTCCTTAATGCGGTATGATGTGATGCGGCCTACGCGGCCTAGCATGGTTCGTTGCGCGTGGTTGGGCCCCTCTGCGTAGTGAGACAGCTGTGGTATGCGCCACGTGACTTGCGCGACTCACCGCGCTTGCAGGCAGTGTGTCCCTTGATGAGTGGCTGCTGGGTGGAGCTTTCGCGCTGCTGCGAGAGGCCTGTCTGCCTCGTGGTTTCTGGCGTGACACGCGCTGCTCAGGCGGATCCGGGATCGCCCTTGGCTTTCCTCCGCGGGGCTGCCGACACAGCTCTCCTGCTGGATCAGGTCTGGGGCGTGGTCCGTCCCGCCTTCGTCGCCAGTGTTACGTTTCCCAGCCGGGGAACCTCTGAGGGCGCTCGCGCGTGGCGGGCGCGGCCGCAGCAATAACGGGACACACACGGTACTCTGTTGCTAGCGGACTGACTCTTCAGTTCCGCCCATTTTTATTTATAGCCGTGCTCCGCCATCCAGCGTGAGCGGGGGGCCCGTGCACTTCCGGCGCGCGTATCAGCGCCGGCATCTAGCGCGCTAACTCATCACATAAACGAAGCTAGCGCGATTTCAGATTTGTTGACTTTTAAACGTCCGTAACAATTATAAAACGAAAAACATGAGGGTGTGTTAAAGCAAAAAAGAAGGGACAGCTTCCTTCAGAAGGTGTGACGAATAAAATAAAATAAGGCAACATTGTCTGCGTTTTAATTGAACCTGCTGGCGAACAAAGTAAGACCTTTGATAAACTCAATTTGGAGACCGGTTCAAGGATAATTCGCTTTCAAATGTAAATGAACACAAACAAATTCCATGGATGTGTGAACCTTTTAACTGTGTGTACAAATTAAGCCCGAGATAACACGTAGAGACGGTTGAATTCGAGGAAGTGAATGTTACTCCCACCCTAACCTATCCCCGAAGAAATGCAAACACCGGCTGGCCGAAATCCCTCCGCCTCTTTCGACTAACAAGCCGCTTCCGCTGCTCCTCCTCCCCGTTCCCAGAGGCCAGAAACAAAGAGCGCTGGCCCTTTAAACGCACAGCTTCACCTTGCAGCCCAGCCCCCACCCCGTTTAATTTCATTAAAACGGCCCATGAATATTTCTATTCAACCTAAAATGAAATATGAAGCCATTTAGGCTCTGGCTGCACCAATCACCCAGATTTATGACTTTTCTTCATCACATCAAGAGCTGGGGAAAAATGAATTTTCCTCACCCAGGAAGGAAATAAAACCCTGGGCCGCTCTCATTTCCAGAAAGCTGTTAATTTGCCCGCGTGGTAATTACTTTCACAATTAACTAAAATACAAATCACCTTGACAAATTGGGCTAGTTTATATATTAATTAGTCAGTTTAAATGTATTCATTATAAAAAGACAATTTAAGGGGACCTTGGGTGTCTGTTTTATTGCAATAAATTACTGTTAGGAAATGGGTGCAATAAAACACCTTAATATTTAAGGATATTGTATCAGGAGGATTAAGCCCTGTTGACAGCTTCACTTTCCAATTAGCAGAGAATTACAGGTGTGGGGTCTCCATAAAGTGGGTGCAATAATGACTGTTTAAGGCTCCAGATATGTAATATGTGCGCCGTTATCAAAGATGCTCTATTAGTGTGAAAGATATGTGCATTCCTGTGCGAGTGTATTTTTTTTTTAGTAATTGCGGGCATAACGACGTGTTATCATAACGCCGCAAGTTGTGCGGATACCTTCGTAACAGGTGGGCTTTATTGTATATGTTGTGTCACTTGCATATAATATTAAGGGATAGTGTGAAAAAGGTGTACATTGCTGTACATGGTGTGCAGATAGTTTACACTATTACATGGTCGATTGGAAATGGAGATGCATTATTGTACACGGTGTGTTTATTCTATATAATATTATGTATGAC
The DNA here is from genome assembly GCA_963921515.1 of Calotriton arnoldi. Taxonomy (NCBI): domain Eukaryota; kingdom Metazoa; phylum Chordata; class Amphibia; order Caudata; family Salamandridae; genus Calotriton; species Calotriton arnoldi. The sequence continues at coordinate 68,438 of CAWUFW010013621.1, read as the reverse complement.
TGAAGGAAAATGTGTGCATTATTGTATACGCTTTGTGTATTCCTATTGGGTGAAAGGTTGTGCTTTATTATTTACGGCATGTTTATATGGTGTTGGCGGTATGAAAAGCATGGTGTGTTGATTGCATACACCATAGCATGATGGTGCTAAGTCAGTATGCATTACTATTGTACACAGCGGCCTGATTCACTGAGGGTTTTTTTCTTTGAGGAGATGCAGCTTACCTCTGATTTACTCCTGAATTTTCAGGAGTGTCATACCTGCTTTTCGAATAAAGTTGTGTGAATTGGATCTATTATATAGAGTGCCTACAGGATTGTGGGAGATGTTTTATCCCTCTGCACAGCGTGAACGTTGACTATCTATTGCTAGTTTAAGCTGTGTTTTTGAGTGTCTAAATCTTGTACACGAAAGTCTAACATGCATGTGTGCAACTGTTCACAACAGGCTGTGCACTACTGTGTGACATCGCGCGTGCCTTGCGGCGCCAGTATGAGTGGTGCCCCAGGACGGGACATGTGCATGGTTTTGTCTGAAGCACCGATATGACTGTTCATGATATGTGCATTTGAGAGTGGGTAAAATGTATACATTCTCGGGCATTTGATTACTGCGTGCGATTAAAGGTAATTACTTTCCGGATTTCCTAATTATCTGTATTTTCAATACAAAACACACTTTTCCGTGAAGGCAGATTGACTCCTTAATTTTAATGGAGGCTGAGCTCTGGGTAGCAGGCAAAGAGTGCATTCGAAACCTATGGGCGGAGTTTTCAAATGTAATGCGTATATTGCACATTCACGTTGTCCCCAAAACGTGAGGACCATTGGAGGTGCCCTCCCCGGTTAGCAGCACAGACGCCGGGTAGCATTCACCCAAACCCAACGCCCACGTCATCCCCCGAGGAAACAAGAATTCGGTGATGTTCAGATAGGATGACCAAGGGCCAGATGTAGGTAGACAAATAGCGATCGCAAACGCTGAAATTCGCAGAATTTCAACGTTTGCGACCGCAAAATAGCCCTGTGCAATGTAGGTAGGAAAAACCTACTCGCAAAATAAGGAATCGCAAATTTTGCGATTCCCTATTTTGCGACTGCCTTTAAGGAATCGCAAATTGCGATTCCTTAAATGCAAGGCAGGAAGCCCAGAAAGTCTGCGATTTGGGCTTAAGGAATGCAAATTACCACCAACTTCAAGTTGGTGGTAATTTGCAATTTCTTTGAAAAATGCACTTTTTGCATTTTTCAAAGTGCTATGTGGCGCACATACATGCCCTTAGGGCATGTATGTGCGCCACATGTGCACACATACATATTTCAGGGGTGCAACAGGGTGTCCTTTTGACACCCTTGCACCCTGAAAATGCATTCGCAATTTGCTAGTACCTAATGGGTACTCGCAAATTGCGAATGTCTTCCCAGCCTCTAGGCCCATAGGAATTAATGGGAAGGTATTCCTTAATTGCGAATCGCAATTTGCAATTAAGGAATATTAAGGAATCGCAATTAATATTGCGATTCCTACCTACATTCCATTTTGCGAGTCCTTAATAGCGATTCGCTAAAAATCGCTATTAAGGACTCGCAGAAATGAGTTTACCTACATCTGGCCCCAGATCTTGAGAACCAAAAACCGGGACATATTGGGAAAATAGAAGAAGGACTACAATTTTTCATCCACGGAATGGCGCAGAATGACAGCTCTCATCAACATAGGATCACAGAAGCTGCATTAAGAAAAAAATATATATATAATTTCTACAACCAACATCATACCTATTAATTAAATTGCTTAATTATAACAGCTGCTAACTAGCATAGCTTTAGAACACCCAAAAAAGTGCCTCTCACTGTTTTCAGTCCCTCCCCCCCCTCCTATAAAAACCGGGACATGAGCCAAAATTGCCGAAATCTGCCCGGACAGCTGGTGAAAAACCAGGACTGTCTGGGCAAATCCACGACGTCTGGTCACCCTATGTTCAGAGCATAATGGATATGGTTAAAAATATATAAATAGGATAAAGCATTGTATATATAAATATTTATGACAATATACGAAAACATAAAAATATGGAATTACTCTACTCAAAAATTGATCATTTTTGGACTATATTAAAGTCATTGGGTCTTATGTCTAAATATAGATAAAATATGCATGCGTAGTACGTAACGATATGCAACAATTCACACCTGTTGGTGTACGATCCTTGGCAAATGAAAACCTTCGTGCCTCATCCTAGATCTACCCGTTACCCCCACCCCACGCCCCACCCCAGGCCCATCAACTATCTTGAGTGCTTGAGAGTCAAACCCTAAAAGGCAACTGGCAGAACCCATTTCGGTGACCACGAGGCAAGCAAGGGCTACTGGGGCAAAAAACCATGGGGTCTGAGATTGTTTGCCTCTGATGTCCTGGGGTCCGTCCTACAATGGCACTGCAAACAGGGCCAAGCACAACCCTTTACGCATTTGACTCTCAAGGTAGCAAGGCTGAGAAGTCACATGCTTCTCAGGAAGTGCATGTGGGATGCTCAAGTTCAGAGCTGTAGCAATAGATCGGGTCGACCCAATAACCCTAAGAAACTGAGTAATAATACCATATCGAAATCTAAGGTTCACTCGGGAGTTCAGAGCTTGACAATAAAGAGACCCAATAACTTAAATTTCCAGCCCAGTGCTTATCTTTGCAAGAAAGAAAGTACTTTTATCACACAGTGGTACTTAATACTACACACTGCAATAATCAAAAGAATTTAGTATCTCTGGATGCTACAGTGGCAGGCGCTGCACTCATCCTGCTCCCTCTTTCTCCACTGCCCAAGGTTCTCTTCCCAGGTTTTGGGTTCGACCCTCTCTCTCTCTAGGGGGTAAACACAAGTAACATGAATATAGCACAATTGCTGTTAAGCCACCCCCAATGCATGTATGCATTCAATCTTAAGTCTCTTACCCCTTTCTTGGGATGAGTCAGTCTTAGCAGGGTCAATCTGAGGCCGCCCGTTGCTTGGATGGTGCACCCGTAGACTTGTGACAACAGCAGTCAACCAGCAGGCTTTTATGGAGTTTCTTCGACCAGGATGCAGGCCCACACACTAGTGACCCTGCTTGGCTTCTGCACAGTCACATGAAGATCAGCAGTCCTGAGATGTCGCAGTCTTGCTTGGACTATTGGTAAGTATAGTCCTTTGGGGCCCTCGCAGTTGCAGTTTACACCGGTGCCGGTTGCACCACAGGTGTAGCCCACAACAGGTCTTCAACATTAGGGCAGTTACTGCCCTGCATAGACATGTCACAGATTCTGCAAATGCAGCCCTGCATGGGTCAATCAGGAATTTAGCAGATGCAACCTTGCATGGCCGATCATGGATTTAGCAGATGCAGCTCACAAGGCCTATTAGCAACATAAAATCACAGACCTACCTGTCTTTTGCAATGACGCTGTCATGGTTCTTTCCTGGAACCTTTGGGAGAGCCTCTGACACCTGAGTCTTCCCGGATCGTTCTCCAGCAGTGTGCCACTTCTATGCCCCACAGCCACCTGGGATGTACTGGACCTCACTATTTCCTGGCCAGTATACACTCCTGCAAGGTAGGCAGGCTCCTTCACTCTCTCTTCACAGGTAGAGAGGCTTCTAGATGCTTCAGGCTGGTGCATAACTACACCAGCAAGAGGTCCAAACTTTAGGTAATGTCTGTTCACCTCTGGGAGACTTACCATCAGGCTGAAACCAGCCCATGTTGCACAGCAGCCCTCTGAGTATTCCGTGGAGCACTCTCTTCCTTGGTCATGGAGGATGTGGAACTAGAACAAAGTGTGACAGTTGGAATCTTACTTTTATACACAATTGGAAGTCAGTAGATGTGGATCCATTGTCTCAAACTATAGAATCAGCTAGTAGTGTTTTTTCCCCCAAGTTTTCTTTCCAGGGTGTCCTCCAGACGTAGCCTTTGTGTTCAGTGATGCTTTTCGCAGCATGCTTGTTTCCATTCCAGAGCACCCACAACAGAGGCAGAACCAGGGAAAGTCAAAAGGGAAGGCATCTCTTAAAAGCAGCCTGGCCATTCACAACAGAGTCTGCAGTTCTCACCTCTATCATCCACCAAATGGCAGTGTTAAGGAAGACAAACGAGCAGTGCCTTGCTAACAAGAAGACCTCATAGAATATCTAAAGGAGCTCTGTCTCTACTCCCCTAACTTCAACATCTAAGTCTCCTACTTCTGGCTACAGAAGTTAATCAATACATTTCTACTGTTTGGGAGCACTGTCCTCACTTTCCATCTTATGCAAGGCAAGGCCAGGCCAGGGGCACCCAAATTAGATTCCATTCTCCTCTAATATTCTGGATCACTCACATACCATACATGTACCACAATGGCCACACACACCAATGCACTAAAACACACACTTTGGATGGTAGCTCAAGACACTGGGTAAGCACATACAAGCAGAACTTTACACAAGTGGTCCAGCAGACATCCCTTCCAGTGATCCAGATAAAAAGGGCCTGGTCACAATGATACTTAAGACACGTTATGCTGCCACTTCCCCTTTGTATGCTAAACCCTATGACATGGAAAATAGCCCTCTTTCTCATCCAGGGCCTCTCATTGTGAGTATCAGACCTAGACCTCTGCCCTGACACTAGATTAGCAAGACTCTAGGGCCAAAAATAAAAAGTCAGGATACCCGATAAACACAGTCTGGCACTCAGGGCAGGGTAAGACACCTGTTTACCATGCAGCGGTCCTTCCCATTTCAACAACAACCCTGCTTGATAAAATGTATATGAGAATGTAGGCACTATTTTGATTTCACTAATGACGAGTCCATTAAACAATAACACCAAAACTCTGTAACAACATATCTTCAAGAGGAAAGGAGTATCATAAAACCTTCTTCAGAACAAATAGCCAGTAAGGCCACTCACAGAATGGCCAATGAGCAGAGTGACACTGAAGTTTTATGAAGCAGCAGAGAAGCAAAAGATGGAGAGTAGGCCACCACAGCAAGTTCGATATTTGTCGGACATGTCCAGTTTCGCAGTGCTGAGTAGTGGCACATTTTTCATCACTGAAGCATATTGTTTGGAAACACTAATACTATGCAGCCCCTTTGTCTTCATGGGAAGGGAGAAGCAGGTGGGGTAGTGCTTCTGGGACAGACGCAAACAATCCCCTTTCACACCCCATTGAGTCTATTTAACAATGCTTACAAAAATAAGTCGGCATTAGGGGAAGGGACCCACTGGTTAATTGTACTCCCTCACCCACATAAGAGTCCTTAAATGGGCATTACCACTGGCAAACAAGATCCAGTAATTGTGGTGGCTGCACACTACAGCATTACTAAAGAAGCTGTGGACCAATGATACACCATGGGGAGACAGTTCCTTTCATTATATCACTAAAAGGGACTATTTTGTCACATATCCTTTCTCAGTGTACAGTGAACAAAAATGCAATACCTTCAACAGCAATTATCACTGCCGATTCCTCCTGCCAAGTATCAGAAGTAAGAGTGTTGAGCTATGTAAAGGTGTGCTACATCTGGAATATTCTCACCACTAGTGTACAGGATACCTTTAATAAATTGCGTCTATGATCAGGGATGGTCTTCTCTGGTGCCAAGTTACCTAACCTCCACTACTCCAGTTTTGGTAGTATGATTTTATTATGGAGATGCAGTGGGTCGTCAGGCTCAGTCCCTTCCAATTAGCTGAGGCAAAAGTTAAATGTGGGGTTCCTCAGAAGTTACACTGTCACCACTGCTATTCGAGGAGTATATCAAGAGTTTGTTTTAAATCAATGGGGTCAGAGGCCTGAGATAACATTCATACCAAGACAGTACACATACTTATCTGCATCTAAATGGTTCAAAAGATGACTTCCTGGTTCTACGCGGCCTCTTAGAACATAGCAATATCAAGCTTAAATGAGTTACAATGAAAGTGCTACTAATAGAATCAAGCAAAAAGCTGACAAAGATAAACTCCCTTAGTTCCCAAAGATATTTGGATCTCAATATCTTTGCCAAAAAAGCAAGAACAGTGAACTCAATTTTGGAGTTCATGTTGACTCCAAAGTTTGTCCACGCAGGTATATTCACCTAGAAGGACTTAAACTGTGATATGCATTCATGGGCTACAATTCATATAGGAATATATGTCTTTGGTTATAAACCATAATAAATAGAGTAAATGATATTTAATTGAAAATAGAAGTTACATGTTAAGAAAATTGATGCAAAGTGAATGTGTGAATGTTTTATCCTTTGCTTTGAGATTTCCCTTTAGATGGAATATTGGTGTACTTCACAGGAGAGATAGTTGTATAGAGTGAGCTTTGTTCTATTGGGTTATGATAGATGTATATATGGATCTGCCTAATAGTATATTGTAATAATTGTTTACTTATAGTGTATATGTGTGTCTTTTACAGCCCTGATGAAGTTCCTTCTAGAAACGAAACGTGTTGGCTGGGCTGACTCCAATTTTTAACACTTTATATCTATCAGATAAAGTATTTGATTAGTAGATGAAAATTGGTCTTGGCATAATTAGTGAACTCTAAGAAGTTGGATTGATAATGAATCCTCTCATAACAGCTCACTAAAAACTATGGACTTATTTTGAATTAAGACATTGTCAGTGTGTATCCCAACAGAATTTTCAGTTTTACTCTAAAGTTCAATCAGAATTTTAAACCTTCAACAGCTAAAACAAACACTGCTATTCATTGAAAGGAAATGCCATAAAAACATTATTGGTAAATTAATTCAAAATTGGATTACCTTGATGTATTGTTTTGTGGCCTCTCAAATAACTAAATTCAGCAATTTCTGCATGCACAAAATATGACAGTAAGATTGGTCCACAAGATAGTAGAGTACAATCATATCTCAGAAGGATATAATTTACTACCCAGGCTTCCGCTAAACAAATGCATAACCTTTATGATAGCCTGTCTGATATTCACATTTATCAAGGCGCTTGCCCCAGTCTATTTGCAGAGCAAAATTGTCAGATGTTTTCTTATTTACAATCTCAAATCAAGCAGCTTAGGCCTCCTATGCATCGCCAGGTTCAAACTTTGATCAGAGGCAGACCAAAGATTTGACGCTATAGGCCTTTGGATTTGCATTCACTGCCTATAAGTCTCAGGGGAAAACTTACTCTGTTGGCCTTTAGGAATGAATTAAAAACAACTCTATTCAGGAACTAATTCAACTTTTATTTTTCTAAAGCATGATCACTTTTGGTAGTACTTTATACAAGTTCACATATTCCTTATTGATCGAGGTACCTATGGGCAGGTTTGTGACACAGGCCTTTTAAATCCATAGATAATAAATACATGAAATTATTAAACATACATCTGGGTAAGCTGCATCTGGCAATGGGTCCCCACCTTTGCCTGAAAACAAATGGGAAGCTCTTATAAAGAAGGTGTCGAATTTGGACTGGGGGGGGGGGGTCCCAGAGCAATTAGAGGTAACTGGGCTTTAATTATGTAAATTGGAGTCTTTCACCTTTGGTGTCTAGGAGCCACTTTAGTTTTGCACCCAAAACTGAGCACCAAAGTACACCCCTTTAGCACTTGACTCTCAAGTTAGTAAAGCATAGGAAAAATACTTTAAACAGGCATCTGTTCACTAAAATCACAAGACTTCGAAAAAATCTTGATGCTGATTCCAATGACTTTAGCAAATTATAAAAAACCCTCCTACAGCAAAGTATGGGGTAATAATGTCCACCTTTAAACCTAAGTCAAGGAGTATACCCCAAACCAAACATGATAATATAAACATCTTCTCCAAAATGTTGATTAAAGAATTACGTGACATACAGTATAAGAGTAACAACAAGAAGGTATATCAAAGAAAGGGAGTGACTGAGTACAAACAAATTATCAATAAATTTAGTGAGAACAAAATTAATGTCATAAAGAGCTCTGAAAAAGGTGGTAATGTAGTTTTTTGTCACAAAGAGATCAGCGTGAAAGAGGTGTACAGACAGCTTAGTGATCTTGAATATTCTAAGAAAATTACTAAGGAAGTCTACATACAGGTTAAAAGAGACTTCCTTCATGATCTTAACAAATGGAAAGATCGGGGCTTTTGATTTTCTCAGAAGGATATTTGATGTGAGTTATGAAAAGGACATGAACATGATGTCATTGGATGTATCCTCTTTATATACAAGTATAAGGCATGTAGATGGCTTGAAAGCAGTGGAATGCTTTGCAAGTGCTAGGCCCATACGGTATTGCGAACATAACCATGTGGGATTTAAAATGATTGAATGGCGCATTACAAGGAACATCTTCACATTCAATGGTGTTATATGAACAGCAGAGAGGAACTGCGATGGGCACCTGCTTCACCCCGAGCTATGCAAATCTGCATATGCATATGGGTTAGTGGGAGGAGCAGGTTTCCATGGTTCAGAGATGGGTAAATGGGCAGATAACATTACCCTACGAGTCTGCTATATAGACGACCTTTATATGAATCGGAATAGTGTCAGATGGAGGCAGAGACATTTGTGTCTGAATTGAACAAAAATACTTTGAAACTGTCATTTAGAAACAACAGAAGTGGAATTTGTGGATGTGAAGTTGAAGGTGGAGAACCAAAGGATAGTCAGTGTACCCTATAGGAAAGCTATAGCGGGTAACAGCACCCTCAATGTGAGCAGCTTCCATCCTACACCGCTCATCAGCAGTATTCCGTATGCTGAGCTCCTAAGGGCAAAAAGGATATGTAGCACAAAGGAGGAGTATGAGAAGGTGGAAAGGGAGATGGTTAGGAGATTTAAGGATAGAGGATATTCAGAGAAGATCTTGAACAGCACCATGAATAGAGTCAAAAAGCAGAAAAGAAAGAGGCCTGTTGGCTTTTAGGAGGAGGAAGGGTAATGAGAACGATTGTAGATTCATCATGGCATTCCAAGGGGAACATGTACAGATTTGGACAGCACTGAACAAGTTTTGGCACATCATTAGATGTAATCCAGTCATAGAAAAGATGGTAACAAGAAGATCACAGATTAAGTTTAGAAGATCGAGGTCTATAAGGGATGATGCTAGTGAGAAGTGATATTGGAGATGTTTAAAAGGAAGGGACATGGCTTAAACACAAGATGGCTCTGTCAAATGTAAGGCATGCTGACTAAGAGTTAACATTACCAACATTTTTACTCCCTTCAATAAAATCATTAAGATTGGACGGAGACTCACTTGTAAAAGCGATCATGTAATATATATTTTGACCTGGCCATGGGGAGCCTCCACTGTTTGCTGCACCAGCCTTTTCCTGCTTTACAGGCCCTGAGGAAGGGCCGCGACATAATCGCCAGGCACCGGAGCGCCAAAAAGCCACGGGAGCCGCAGTGCGGGACCCTCCACTGTTTACGCACCAGCCTTTTCCTGCTTTCCCGGCCCTGAGGAGGGGCCGCAATGTAATCGCCAGGCGCCGAGCGCCATAAAGCCACGGGAGGTGTCCGGCAGCGTGGGAGCCTCCTCTGTTTGCCGCACCTGCCTTTTCCTGCTTTCTCAGCCCTGAGGAGGAGCTGCGACATAATCATCAGGCGCCAGAGCACCATAAAGCCACAGGAGGCGTCCCACAGTGTGGGACGCACGCGGGGCATGCCCAGCCTGGCCCAGGCCAAGACCGGGCCTGTCTTAGCTCGTCATAGCCCTGTTTAGGCTGGGCAATCCCTCTGAAGCTTTGCATTTGGGACAGCAGGGAAGATTATCTATATACAGAGGTACTGCTCCACCTGATTTGTTTGTTTTGTAGTTTGGGTCTCCTAGTGGATCTCTTTATGTCTGCTGCATCATATTTGTGTGGCAGCTAGCTGCTGGATTATGGGTAAAAGGAAGGGCACTACCGAGGTCCCTAGCGTTCCACCACCACAAAGTCGCTCCACAATCGATAATTATTTGACGCGGGCCGTGAATATGGTTTCAAATGAAATTAGACTGGTGGAGTGACATCTTTCCCTCACTTCTGAGGAATTCGCTCCAGCTCGACCTACTACCCAGGTCACTCTCAATGTCTCGGGTGGTCCCCCCAAACCTTCTCCGTCAAGGTCATCTAGTGTCCCTGTGTCAAGCCCACTAGTTGCCCCAATTGCTGTCACTCATCCTGTCGCTGAAGGCCTAATTAATAATGACACGCTAGCAGGCACAGGTGGCAAATCACATGCGTCTGCAAAAGGCCAAGTAGCTGAGTTAAATCCTACTTGTATGCTGGGCCCAGACCAAGACTCAGACTTAGAAATTGGGCCAAAATCAAAGTGCAGGAGGAAATCTTTGAAACCTGTGAGAGACAAACCTCCAGCAATTAAGGGCAAACCTGCACCTCGCAAAAGGCCTTGTAATGAGGATGTGCTAGTGTCACCATCTGCCATCTCAAAAGAATCTTGGAAGCAACTAAGAATTCATATAGGTGAATTGTTAGACATCAAATTGCGTCCTATCCTTGATCGCCTTGTACACATCAAGGCTATACTGGCAAAGTCATCTGCTGCCAGGGCCCCAGAACCCCAGTGCTTTCCAGTGACTCCATCAACTGAGGTCCATGATAAAGGGGGCGAAAGGGCGGCTATTAACCAAGTCTCTGCTCCTGATAATGGTCTAGAATTAAATGGAGTTTCACAACTCTATGAAGAGCAATCCTCAACAGCTAAGCAGGTTACCAAGCAGGTAGAAAGACAACATCCTAGTCTGGCCCCTCTTCCTGTGATTGACCACCCTCCTGCATCCTCTCCCTATGTAATTATTCTAACTAACGTGCCCAGCCTTCCAGCTGATGGCGAGGAAACCACAAGGGGCCTCATGAACAAAACTACACACTGGTTGAACACTAATGTGTGTGCCTATTGGGACTTATCTAAAGAGATTTTTCTAGCAAGACGTGTGGGGGTGATTGGTTGGAATGGCCAAACGATACAATGGTGATGATATAGTGATCAACTTTCATAACCCCCCTGTCCTAAATGAAATTCTGGGCCTAGCCCGGGCTGGCATGGTTAAATCCAGTTCTGTTAAGATCCTGCCACTTGGTTTCTTCTACAGGCATCTGGCGACTTCTACACTCAGTTCAGAAGGGTCAACGGCACCAAAGAGAGACCCCTTTAGACCTTTATTATACCGACACTACCCCTGAGAAATAGATTTACAGTGTTGTCAGGGTTGGGACAATAATTGACTGCATAGTAAGGAGCGTGACTGCACTGACGCTTTGGAAAATGGAGGTATGCTTAGGAGAGAGATATCTGTAGCCCACCTGTCTACTGCCTCCCCACTATTAAGTCATGGTAACTTGGATAGGGTGGCGGCCTATGTCTATCACCCAAATATACAGGAAGGGCCTGATATGAGAGTGTCTGTGGTAGAAGGTGGTGAATATCCCTATTGTGTTAATTTCCTGAGCTGGAATGTTGCTGGCCTAGCTTCAAAAGTCTTAATTGAAGGTTGGCAATCTTTTATTCTTGACTATGATATCATTTTCATGTGGGAAACTTGGGAACTGAAAGAGATAGCCTTTAATGTATATATGTCTTTAAGCCTGCCAGCGGCAGAGTCACCAGCTGGACGAGCCAAAGGGGGTCTGTCGGCGTGGTTTAAAGTTAACATTGGTTGCTCTATTACTCCTCTACCTCCTGATGAGGGGGAGGTACAGGTATTTTGCCTCTGTTGGAATGGTAACTATACAGTATATATGATAAACTTTTATAATAACAATTTTTCCAGCAAGGGTGATTGTAATTTCCAGGGTCTGTTTTCTGTAATCAACCTGTTAGTTGAAAAGGAGGCTCGGGCAGAGCGCCCTTTTAACCTGCTCGTGGCAGGGCATTTTAATGCTAAATTAGGTTATAAAGGGGGCACCTTTATAACCAACTATGTTTGATCCATTTGCCGGAGAAACTGAGCACAATGTCATGGATCTAAGATGTTGTGTTTTATCCTCTTTACTGGCTGAGCATGATCTAGTTAATAAGGTCTCTAATTCTGCTGGCCCTGAAATCCCAACCTTTATAGGGAGGGTTGCCGGGAGCATTATAGATTACGTCTTTACGTCCTGGGGTATGTCATCAGCCATTATCAGTAGCAAGGTGCTTGAACATATAGATAGTGACCACAACCCCATCGCAGTGCAAAGTGCGGCCCTGCAAAGACGACACAAGCCCAGGCCTATGCCTCTGCAAGTTTTAACTGTAAAGGATGCAGGGTGCATAGTGGCTTGGCGAACTGCAAATTTGAAGCATATCATGACCCAGGTTGCCTGCAACAGTACAGCATTGATAAACTGCTGCAATTTAAAAATATGTGATCCAGCCCTTACTTTAAGTTATTTTATTGATATTTTAACGTGGATCAAAGGGATGTTATCTGGACCTATTACCCAGCCACGTTTTCATGTTAAATCCTGGTTTGACAAAGAGTGAAGAATGGCAAATTAATCTTTACATTGGGCATTGAAGCAATCCCCAAGAGACCTGTGTGTTATTGCAGCCTGCAAAAAGACGTATCAACTGGCATTAAAAAAAAGGAAACTGGCCATGAAGGAGGAGAAATGGGAGTCCATAGTTAGAGCATGCCAACTTAAAGATTCCCAAGCTTTTTGGAAGGTAGTGCGGTCAGTTTTATCTCCTCCGACATCGCAAGATAAAGTAACGGTCCACATTATGGCAGAGGCTTGGTTGGTGCATTTTTCAGGGATGTATGCCACTAATAATAGGGCTGCTGAAGAAGCACCCACAACAGATCCCTCTTGTTTGAAACTTGACTTCAGAGAGGAAGAGGTGTATAAGGCGATTGCCGATAGTCGGTGCAAAAGGCGCTGGGCCCGGACGGTGTCCCCCTTGATTTATTTAGGGAGAATCGGGGTTCTGGACTCCTGTGCTCACCTGTGTATTTAATGCTGTCTGCAGTTCGGGTGTGCCTATGTCGTGGCACACCTCAACAATCGTCCCTAATTTAAAAAAAGGAAATGTGCATGATGTAAAGTGTTACCGCCCGATATCCCTTCTAGACTCCACAGCCAAAATTATTGGGAGAGTAGATTTGGATCGTCTTTTAGTTTGGATAAATAAATAAACACAATATCCTCTCCCAAACCCAAAATGGGTTCAGAAAGGGGCTCGGGACCATCAAACAGTGCCTCAACCTCCATCTAATCGTGGCAAAATATAAATACACCACAGGTGTGTCTACATACCTGGCATTTAGGGATTAGTCGAACACCTTTGATTATGTATACAGATCCAAGCTGTGGTCTCTTTTAGAGAGTATGGGTGTTGATGGGGGCTTGGTTTCATTCTTAAGACTGCTTCACTATGATCTTACAGATGTAGTAAGATTCGGTAATGCTGGTGAATGCACAGAATCCTTAAGAGTTGAGCGTGGGGTGCGCCAGGGATGTGTTCTTGCCCTGATCCTCTTCCTGCTCTACACAAACGGGTTGGACAGGACATTGGGTTCTGTTGGGTTGGACGTTCCTTGTGTCGGGCAAAAAGCTGTGCCCGAGCTTCTATATGCAGACGATGCGGTCCTCCTTGCAAGGACGGCCAATGGCCTTAAAAGCCTGATCTTTAGTTATGTTAATTTTATGAGAGATCTGGATTTGGAGACTAACCTTGCTAAAACATTCACAATGGTATGTGGCCCCAGAAACACCAAAACCTGTACCTTAAATATAGATGGTAAGAAATTAGATAGGGTAAGCTCATTTACATATTTGGGCCTGGAGTTTGACGATAGGTGCACCTGGTCAACTTGCACCAATAATAGGATAACTCGCTACACATGAACAGTAGGCACTACTTCTTCGCTCGCCATGATTATTGGTAAAAAACCTATTGCACCAATTTTGGAGATTATATCATCGGAAATGTCTGCCAATTTTAACTAATGGAATGGGTATTTGGGGATGCAGGGATGTGGGTGTTATGCAGAAGGAGGAAAACAGATTCTGCTGCCGGTTACTGGGCGTTCCCCCCTCGAACCCGCATTTTTCCCTGCACCAGGAGTTAGGCATGGATTATGTGAGGAATTCTATTAATCCTGCCCCTTTGGCCCGCTGGTGTGCAATATGGGCAAATAAGGAATCTGATCTCAACCAGGCAGTCATTAGAGATTGCCTGCTTTGTGACCGTGGTTTGGCAATTCCTTGGCTAAAATATATTAAAGACTGCTTCCTGGCCCTTGGTTGCGCTCATCTGTTTGTGCACCCTGAGACTATCTTGAAAAAGGATAAATACTGGGCATAGACAGGAAACCAGGGAATTAACGGAAGTGGCCAAACCCCTGGTTAGTGATTATTGCATTATCAAGATGGTGCCAAAGATTTCCCCTTATCTTTTTTATGTGGCAAGTGTGTATGAGAGAACCTTACTGGCCAGATTTAGGTTAGGTTCCATCCGTTGGCTTATATGTTTTCCGCTAGGTCAATACTCCTCAACGTGCATTAGCAATTGCCCTTGTGACGAGCAATCCAGTCAAACTTTATTACATTTTGTATTTTTCTGCAAATATTATGTGCTGTTTACAAGGAGGTTTTTATTACAGCTGTTGCATACATACATTTTCGAAGTGTAAAGATGCTCTTTTCTTTTTACTGCAACTCAATGATTGCGATCCATGTTTTTCAGTTGCTAGTTTTCTGAAGTGCATTCTAGCACAAAGAAGGAGCATGATGTTTTAACAATAATGTATATATATATATACCCTCCTGTATTATTAATTGCCGGTTTTTTATTACGATGCTGCACTTGGTTATATGCACTTTAAATTCTCCAAAGCTGCAAGTGGGAGGCGCGAGTATTTTTGTAAAGAAATTGATGCCACCCTCATAATTGAGAACTCTGAATTAAGTTTTAAGTATTTTTTATTTTTTTGTATGCATGTTACATGTTACTAAAGGTTTTTATTGAATGAATTTGTAATTTTAATGCTCTTATTGTATGACTTCGTTTGTGTATCTTTTATAATCTACCATTGGAAGATCAAATAAAGACAATGATGATGATGACCTGGCCATGCCAGAAAGTATACATAGGCAGGGCCACCTTACCAGCCCATAAAATGATCTTACAACATTTAAGAGCTATAAAGAATAATGATATGAACTACCCTTGTGGCTCGGCATTTTAAGAGATTCCATAAAGGTGATGAAACCACTCTGAGATACAGTGTAGTGGGCTCTGTTCCAATGTAATTCAGGGGGTGAGATAGACAGAGAGAACTTAGGAGACTGGAGTCCTGTAACATTTTAGATATGGACAGTAAAGAACCTCAGGGTTTGAACATGGAAGAAGAAATGCATGTGCACCTCTAATAAGAGAATCTGCCTTTTCCAGTGGGGGGAACGAAAGCGCCGAAATTTGTTGTCATAATATGCTTAATGTTGCAAAATGGTGATTTTAATTTTACGTATATGTATTTTCAACAGAACGACGGAAGCTATGCTGTGATTCATCCTGAGGCAAGGCCTACTGGGGCAGGATCAGTTAACAATCCATTGATCACTGTACTGCATGAACCAGTGTAATTGTTTAACATTATCCTGCGAATTTCAATGATTTTGGGGCATGGTGTTGCATTATGAATGAGCATGTATTCATATCATGATGTAGGAAGGCTGGATTTGTTAGTGCCGTAACATATATATTGGTTCAATTAAATGTGGCGTGCCGCCCATGTATTTGATGCTATGGAACTAGAACATGCAGTAGCGAATGACCAAATGGATGACCTCTTTAAGATGGCAGATACAATACAATATTGCTCAGTCTGTTCTTGATGTCTATGGTGATGGGGAGCACTAATAAAAAACAGTGTTGAAATATGGCGTCTAACGTCAAGAGCAAGGCTGGAATAGCAAAAATGCACTTTCTTTGTATCTCAGCCTGCAGTAAATTTGAAGCTGCAATCTTTCCAAGTGCTGGCCTGTTTGTAAAAGGGAACCAGAGCACTGGAAGCATATGATGGCGTTGGTGGTGGTTGTGCCAAACACCGAGCACCTCTAAGGTTGGGTGCCTGTTGGCAGCTATCGAGTTTGTGTGAGATATACCACTGGGTAGTTATACCTAGGACCACATTTCAATAGTAAAAACATTTTTTTTCCTAATAACTCTGGCGCTGTTTAACGAAACTTCACACGGCTTTCCCCCAAAAAATGTTTGATCTCCACTCCTAATTGGAACGTTTCGGGGGGATCCGTCAGGCGGGGGCCTTTAGACACAGCTACAGCCCAAACAGCTGAATAGATTTACACCAAATATGGCAGAAAACTACATCTTGGTCCAGAAAGACTGTACTTTGTGATTTAGTATAAAAACGTTCAAGAGTGTTTGAGCAATTAATGCTCAAAAGCTTCATACATTTCACGCTGTGGAGGATCGACGAGGCCGACAGATCACATGGAGAGATCTGATTGGCTGTCACCTCATGAACAGCAATGTGGCGGCAGTCATCTTAGGACTCTGGACACAGTCCCAAGTCCTGAAAAACACAAAAAACAGACATATTGGGCCAGATTAGGGATACCCTGACCCCCTAGGCCTAGGACCAAAAATGTTTTTTTAATTTTGCAGCAAATTCACTGAGGATCTGCGTACCTGGGGCAAAAAATGTTTTAAAAGCGCAGGCTCCCATGCTACTCCTAAGAACCCCCCCTTTCCATGCACTGCTTATTACCCCATATATTACATCACTCATGGCATCTTCTATTGCATCATTGATATTATTATTATAATTTTTTTGTCCTCATCCCGCCAACTTTCTTGCTGGTGTAGCTCTCCTCTCCACTGTGGGAGAGGGTATGCCTTCCCATGCAGAGAATAATGCTGTTTCCACGCTCATCTCCCTCCTACAAAAACAGGGAAGAAAGAAGCCGGGACCTCCAGCATATATGGCTTAATCGCTGGACCCATTTATTTGTTGTTTCCAATTCACGGATGGTGCCCA
This sequence comes from Calotriton arnoldi, assembly GCA_963921515.1. Classification (NCBI taxonomy): domain Eukaryota; kingdom Metazoa; phylum Chordata; class Amphibia; order Caudata; family Salamandridae; genus Calotriton; species Calotriton arnoldi. The sequence goes on along the minus strand of CAWUFW010013621.1, from coordinate 51,461 downwards.
GATCTTCTCCAGACTTTTAACATCGCTAGCAATATCGGCCTGGCCCGTATACTTAATACTTCTAAGGCAATCAGCTATGAGTGGGGGATTTTCCGATTTCCACAGCTTGCATATCTCCCGTCTCCCCAACAAGATCACATAGAAGACGAATTTTGTTGTAGTGGAGCTTGCTCCTACACTTGCTTCTGGATGCAGTCCAAAAAATATGAGTTGAGGGCTTACCTCTATTTGTTGTCCAATCACTTCTCTGATAAAGTTGCATACTGATATCCAGAAAGAAGCAATCTTCGGGCACTGCATAAACATATGCACGTCATCTGCAGATGAAAGCATACACTTCGGACAGCCGTATACTTTCCAGGTTACTCTTGAAAGCTTAGCTGGAGACCAGTATATCCTGTGGATAGTAAACAGGTGATTTCTCTTAAGTGAGGCAGGTTTCACCACTACATATAAAATGGAGAAGGATACTTGCTATATTTGCTTTAAATTTCCCTCCAGTTCTCCCTCTTCCCACATGTTGGTTATATCTGGCAAGCTCTTATCGTCCGCCTCCAAAAAGGCCCAATACCAAATTGAAACTTCTTTCTTGAGCGGGCCAATTCTCAGCGCCTGTTCTAACCTTGGCTCGTCTTCCTCTTCAGCCCACTCTTGAGTGTCCCACCATGATCGCAACTGACAGAATTTAAATCTTGTTAGCTGGACCCTGTTCTAAGATCTGCCCAGTGAATTAGACCCACAGCTTTTAAGGGTTGGCTGAGCTGGTCTATCAGACAATCTGGGGTGCCTGGGGATCCCAAATTGGTGCCGAGGACGTATAATAAGGTACACTAAACCTTCTCCGGAAATATACCCAGGTTCTTAGGGCCGTTTTCAAAACCTTCAACCTCACCGTTTTAAAATACTTCGGGTCCCCATATTTAAACAGAAAATTACACTGCCTCAATCCTCCAAGCATTGCCTCAACAATCTACCAATTGGTGAGCTATCTGGCCTATTTTCTAACATACAAAAATTCTTAAAATGAAAAGCATAACTATAGATTAGCAGGTCCGGGATAGCTAGTCCCCCCACCCCCAGCCTTCTCCTCAATTTTTTCCAGGCAATCCTGGGTCCCTTCGACGCCCAGATGAAGCTACCGATTTTTCCCTGTAATTTAGCTATATCCTCCCTCAAAAAGGTAAATGGTATAGAATTAAAAAGGAACAGGATTTTGGGGAGAATGATCATCTTAATAAGATTAACTCTGCCATAGATGTTTAAAGGTAGATTGGCCCATCTTACCCAATGTCTCCCCACTTACTGACTCACTTTTTTCCAATTGACTCTTGGGATATCATAGAGCCTCTGTGTTATTAAAATGCCAAGGTATCTCATTTGAGATTTTGCCCCCCAACTACTATTTCTCTGATTCCAATCCATGACTTCAGTTTTATCCACATTTACCTTATACCCTGATACGCTGCTGAAGCTCTCCGCCCTCGCCATCAGCTTAGGGATTGCCACCTGTGGGTTACTTGTATATAACAACATATAATCTGCATATAGAGCTAGTTGAGCCTCCAACCCAGCTGATTTAAAGGGGATTATGGTGGAATCCGCTCTGTTCTGATGCGCTAGCGACTCAATATACAGAATAAAACGAAGAGGAGACAGGGAACAACCCTGTCTCATACCCCTGGTAATGTGGAATCACTCAGAGAGCTCCCCATTGATCAGCACCCTAGCTTTGGGTATCTTATAGTGGTTCTGCACAGCAGTTACCACGTTCTGTGGGAATCCAAAACTTTTAAGAGTTTCCTACAGATACCCCCAGTGTACTCGTTTGAATGCTTTAGCCGCATCTACTGTGACTACCGTCAAAGGGGATTTCTGGGCTTCTGCCAAATTGATGACCCCCATCATCAGATATGTGAGCTCATTTAGCTGCCTCCCTGGAATAAAGCCTCTCTAGTCAGGGTGTACAATGCCCTTGATAACCTGCGCAACTCTTGAAGCTAATATCCCTGAAAATATCTTATAGTCAGTGTTCAAGAGCGATATTGGTCTATACGAGTCTGCTCTTGCAGGGTCTTTATCGGGTTTCAATATGAGGACCACTGTTGCCTCCGACCAGGATGCTGGCACTCTCTCACCCCTTACATAGATCGCATTGAACACTTCATTTAAGGGGAAGATTAACTTCTCGATAATTCCTTTATAGAGCTCTACTGGGAGGCCATCCGGTCCGACCGCCTTCCCAGCACTCATTTTCCTACATGGCGCCCTGATCTCCTCTTCAGTAATCTCTGCCTCTAGTATATCCCTTTTCTCCCTCGTTAGATTTGGAAGATCTGACTCCCTTAGCCAGGCCACTATACTCTTCTTTCTTGGGTTTAGGTCTTCTCTATATACACTACTCATATGCCTCCAAGCTTCCCCTCTGATGTCTGCATTTATTTTTAAGAGCACCCCCGTTTCTGCATTCATCAGGTTCGGTATCGAGTTCCTGGCTCTATCCACCTTAGTCTTCCATGCCAGAAGCGAACCACTCCTCTCACCATAAGAGAAGTGCTGTAACTTACTGACTTTCCATCTATCCTGTAACCTTTTGCCCAGCTGAGTCTCATACTCTGCCTGGAGATCCTCAAGTTCCCTACGGAGGGATGATACCCTATGCGTTGCCTCGAGTGAGGCCTTCTGAAGTTCAGTTTCTTTTACTTTGATTTCAGCAGTTGCCCCCTCATCTCTCAACCGTACTGCTCACCTCTTACCCATCATGGTTGCACTTAATATTGCCCTTAAGTATGCTTTAATCCCACAATATTTGTGGTTTTGCAGAGGCTCTATTGAAATGAAAGAAGTCAGCTGTCTTATCTGCCAGGTCTAGTGTCACCCCCTGTGAGAAGTTGGCCTGGTATATGCTGTCCACTAATTAAAGTGGGAACCCTGTACCAGTCCAAACAACCCTTATGGTGATTTATGAGGTCAAAGATAACTTTAGAAAGCTATCCAAGTGGTAGCTGTGGAGAGCAGCCTTCAGGCTTAGTCTTGAAGGAATGTTAAGCAGCTTGTTTTACCAGAATGCAACCTTATAGTATTGGTTAAATGAAAGGAGAACGACACAGTAGTTATAAAAATATGTATTTATTGATATAACACTCTTTAAGTACGACACAGTGTCTTCTGCACAAAGATAATCACAAAGCACACAATACTGTAGCACAGAAACAATAGTAAATAGCACTAATACACAGTGGGCTCCAGGGGGAGACCAAACCATTTAATAAAATAGTGGTATAAGAACCACGACTCAGGTCAAGACAGTGTCTAGAAGATGTAGAATCGCTGGGACCCCAAGGAACTACCCAAGGTGAGTAAGTAGGGACCCCAGGGAGGACGGGTGCAGTGTGGGAACACGACCGCGTTCTCCATACAATTCTATGGGAGAGTCGCAGTTGAAGTTTTAAAGTTTAAGAACCCTTCCCAGTGGACTTCGAAGAAACCCCGTGGAACTTAGGAGGTTGGAGAGCCACCTCACCCGTGGATACCGTAGTACCAGACTTACCTATCCCAGGGAAGCCGCGTGCATAGGGCTGAAGAGGCGTCGGAAACCGCCGTCAATCTCAATGGAGGACTTCAAGAAAGTGCCACTGCTGGAAAGAAGAAAAGTGTCCGTAGGAATCCAAAGGTGGATTCTTCTTGAAGAGTACCTGAAAGCAGAGGGGACCGAGTCTGGGTCACTCAGGAGTGACCAGGGGCTCAGTAGACAAATGCCCACCGATGTCGGGTGCTTCAGGTGCGTTGAAGGGGTTCTTGACTCTGCAGTCACCGGGACCAGGAGATGTCGAGGATGACCAGGAGCTGGATGCGAGCTGTCCCACAAAGGATGTCGAGTACTGAGGGGTCGGTGTCCGGCTGGAGCACCAACAAGCCTTGGCAACATCAACCCAGGCAGAGGGTAGAAGAAGGTTACGGTTCGGACCAGCAAGGTCCAGAAGACTCACCAAACACAGGGGAGTCAGGGCAGGCCTAGAGCAACTAGGGGAGCCCAAAGAAAGCAAAGTTGACCCCCAAGGAGACTCACAGACCAGAGGCACAGGAGTCACAAGGGGACCTCAAGCAGTTTTGCAAAGCAACAGCCCACGGAGCACTCGGTGTGAGGAGGCTGGAGTTCTTTGGAGGAAATGGTGCCAGAGGTTGGGGCTACTCAGAGCCCAATGCACTTGCTCTGGAATCGCCAACAGGCATATGCACTTGAAAATGAACGCGGTACACAGGGGTACGGGTATTGCAACCCCCACGAGGGATTCTGACCTCAAACTTGGTTAGAGGGCAGCTCAGAACTCAAGGGACTTGGAAACTCACCTTCTGTGTTGCCGGAGCTTTCGGAGTCCGTATGAGCTCAGGAACACCAGACCGGCCAATCGTGATGTGGTGCCTGCGGTTGCAGGGGAATGACTCCTTCACTCCAAGGGAGATATCTTCAGTTGTACTTGATGCTCCACAGGTCCTGCATGGAGCCTGTATGGTGCATGGGCACAGACGATGCTTCAGACTGAGAGGGAGACAAAGACGGGCCCAAATGAAGTCCAGCGAAGTCCAGAGTGTCCAGACGGTCGAAGTTCAGTGGTTTCTGGTTCAGAATCTTGTCCACATCTAATCTAGGGTCCTACAGCCAGATAAGCCATTTTGTACCCACGGGAGAGGGTTGAACAGATTCAGGGGACCCTCCTAGGGGAGGGTCTGGACAGTGGGGAGGTTACTCCCATATCCTTTGTGCAGTTTCGTACCAGAGCAGGAGCCAACGGCTCCCAGGACTGGTTTGAACTGGACTATGCACAAGGACACCAAATGTGCCCCTCATGCATACTTTCGGTTGCTGGTAAGCGCACCCACCCTGGCCTAATACACTAAATCCTGTCTGGGAGGTGGTCACACCTCCCTGTGACAGGATGCCTATTGTTCTGCCTTCCCCTGCTCGAGCTTGGCTCAGCAGCAGGAGGGCAGAAATGTGTCTCTGGTCGGCAGCAACCCTTTTGGGCTGCCCGGGACTAGAAGGCTGGTACCGGGAACACCAGGGACCTCACAAAGCTCATTTCTGAGGGGTGGAATCATACCTCCTACACCGGTTACCGGTGTGGGGGTATGATTCCACAATGTTTGACACCAAACACGATAGGGTTACTTTCAGCCGTTTTAGAGTTGGTCATCTCGCGGTTACATAATGCCACCCTATGTGTCGTAAATGGCTGCAGTACTAACAACCCGGGAGAATGGACTCTGTAGGCTGCAGGGGTGTCCTGCTCATGCCGTGGCACCCTCTCACTTAGAACCAAGCACCCTGCCTTCAGGATTGTCAAGGCCTGCTATATAGGTGACTTATAGGTTTTCAGTGTAGTGACGCTTAGATATAGTAAACCTATATCTAAAGTAAGTGGTGCATGCACCATCTTACACAAGCTGCAATGGCAAGCCTGTAGTTACATTGTGCATGGCCTCTCATGGGTGGCACAATACATGCTTCATCCCATGGGAGGCCTCTGTGATACCTATGCCCTGGGTACATGGGTACCATATACTAGGGACTGACAAGGGTACCCCAGTATCCAATCTGGAGTGTACCTAAGGACATGACATAACAGTTTAAGGAGAAAGCAGATAGACTGGGGTCCTGATTAGCAGGATCCCAGTCAGACTAGTCAAAAACAGTATCACATGAAGCAAAAAGTGGGGGTAACCATAAGAAGCAGATCATACTTTCCTACACAACCCACCCAAACGTAAGGAGATGAGACTAACCTTGCCCAGTTGAGTCTTCATTTTCTAAGTGGAAATATCTGGAGAGTCCATCTGCATTGGCATGGTTACTCCCAGGCCTATGTTCCACTGCATAGTCCATCCCCTCTAGGGAAATGGACCACCTCAAAAGTTTTGGGTTTTCACCCTTCATCTGTTTTAGCTATAGGAGGGGCTTATGGTCTGTCTGAACAATTAAGTGAGTGCCAAACAGGCATGGCCTCAGCTTCTTCAGGGCCCAGACCACAGCAAAGGCTTCCCTCTCTATAGCTGACCAACGTTTCTATCTGGGGATCAACCTTCTGCTGATAAAAGCTACTGGTTGATCCTGACCCTCTGCATTAAGTTGTGACAACACAGCCCCTACCCCCAACTCAGATGCATCTGTTTAGACAATAAATTGCTTGGAGTAGTCAAGACTCTGCAGAATGGGAGCAGTGCACATGGCCTGCTTGAGATCATCAAATGCCTTCTGGCAGCTAACTGTCCACTGAACCATCTTGAGCATTCTTTTTGATGTAAGATCATTCAAGGGAGTCACTATAGACCCATATCCCTTTACAAATCTTCTGTAGCACCCAGTCAGGCCCAAGGAAGCTCTGACCTGAGTCTGGGTAGTTGGAGCAACCCAGTCCATGATGGTCTGGATACTGCTCTGTAATGGTTGAACTTGGCCTCCACCCACAAGGTGGCCCAGGTACACAACCTTGCTCTGCCCTATCTGGCACTTAGTAGCCTTGATAGTGAGGCCTGATTTCTGCAGAGCCTCCAAAACATTCTTCAGGTGGACCAGGTTGAGCTAAAGACAGCTATATCATCAAGATATGCTGCACTATAGGCTTCCAGGCCTGTAAGGACTTTGTTCACCAGCCTTTGGAATGTGGCAGGTGCATTCTTCAGACCTAAGGGCATTACAATAAATTGATAATGCCCACTAGGGGTTGAGAATGCTGATTTTGGTTTGGCATCCTCAGCTAGTCTGATTTGCCAATAGCCAGCAGTTAGGTCAAATGTACTTAGATACTTGGCTGAGGCCAGAGTATCAATAAGTTCATCTGCCCTAGGAATTGGGTGAGCATCAGTCCTAGTGACTGCATTGAGTCCCCTGTAGTCCACACAAAATCTCATCTCTCTCTTACCACCCTGGGTGTGAGGTTTAGGTACCAGGACTACTGGGCTAGCCCAAGGGCTATCTGAGGGCTCAATCACCCAAAGTTCCAACATCTCTTGGACCTCTGTCCTGATGCAATCTCTGACATGGTCTACCTGTATATTTTATTCTTGACAGGTAGGCTCTCATCGGTGTCCACTTCATTGGTACACCAGGTAGTTTGACTGGGTGTCAGAGAAAACAAATGCCTGTATTGATTGAGGACTTTCCTACAATCAATCTGCTGTTGACCAGTGAGGCTGTCTGCCAAGACTACACCATCAACTGATCCATCATCAGGGTTCTGTGAGAGGAGGTCAGGGAGTGGGTCACCCTCTTCCTCCTGTCCCTCATCAGTTGCCATGAGCAAGCCCATGCCAGCCCTGTCAATGTATGGCTTGAGCCTGTTCACATGGAGCACCCTGTGGGGGCTCCTTGGAGTACCAAGGTCCACCAGGTAGGTGACCTCTCCCTTCTGCTCAAGAATGGCAGGGGGTCCAGCACCAAAACCTTCTGCCCTGGCTGATAAACAGTCAGGGCAGCCTTTTGGTCATGCCAAGCTTTTTGCAATTCTTGACTTGCCTCAAGGTTTTTACTGGCCTTCTTCATGTACTCAGCCATCCTGGAGCGGAGACCAAGTACATAGTCCACTATGTCTTGTTTAGGAGGTTTGAGAGGTAACTCCCATCCTTCCTTCACCAAACACAAGGGACCCCTAAGTGGATGCCCAAACAGAAGTTCAAAAGGGCTGTAGCCAACCCCCTTCTGTGGGACCTCTCTGTAGGCAAAGAGAAGGCATCCCATTTCCGCCTAAGCTTTTATGGGAGGCCCATGATCATGCCCTTAAGGGCTTTGTTGAACCTTTTAACTAACCCATTGCATTGTGGGTGATAAGGTGTGGTTAACTTGTAGTTCACTCTATAGTCCTTCCATATTGCAGTAATGTAACTTGACATGAAGTTGGTACCTCTGTCAGTCAAGACCTCCTTAGGGAAACCCACTCTGGAAAAAATTCCCAGGAGGGCCCTGGCCACCACAGGAGCTGTGGTGGTTCTAAAGGGTATTGCCTCTGGATACCTAGTGGCATGGTCCACCACCACTAGAATGTAGCTGTGCCCAGATGCAGTAGGAGGGTTCATGGGACCAATTATGTAAATCCCAACCCTCTCAAAGGGAACCCCCATCACAGGTAGTGGTATGAGGGGGGCCTTTGTGGTACCACCTGACTTACCACTGGCTTGACAGGTGGTACAGGAGCGACAAAACTCCTTTGTGTCCTCTGACATGTGAGGCCAGTGAAAGTGAGGGACAAGCATGTACCAAGTCTTACTTTGGGCTAAGTGTCCTGCTAAGGGAATGTCATGTGCCAAGGTGAGTAGGAAGCCCCTAAAGTTCAGCGGTATGACCAACCTCCTGGTGGCACCAGGCTTGGGGTTTCTACCCTCTGAGTACAGGAGTCCCTCATCCCAATAGATCCTGTGGGATCCACTGACACTCCCAGCAGCCTCAGCAGCAGCTTGCTGTCTGAGGGGTTCAAGAGAGGGGCAGGTTTTGTGCTCCAAACTCAAGTCTGCCCTTGAAGGGCCCCCTGTCCCCAAGAACTCAACCTAATCAGGTTCTAGTTCCTCTGAGACAGTTCCTTCACAGGGACTGAGATCATCACCCTCAAGAGATTAATCCCCACACTGAGTCTGGGGGGGGAGACACAGCCTTACCCCTCTTGCTCTTTCTCTTGGAAGGCCCTTGGTCCATTGTTCCAGGATCCAGGGCCTGTTCAGTGTTAGCCAGTTTGGCCTTTGACCTGGTCACAGCAAACACATCTGCAGTGATGCCCAGCATTGCTGCATGAGTCCTTAACTCTACCTCAGCCCAGGCTGGAGTTTCCAAATCATTGTCCGCCCAACAAACACTCCACTGGAAGGTCTGAGCTAACCACAACTTTCTTAGGGCCAGTTACCCCTCTCCAGCTGAAATTAACAACTGCCAAGGAATGATCAGTCCTGACATTGTTAGCATTGGTCACTTGGTACATTTTTCCAAGTATGATTTGGTCAGGGCCCACAAGATTCTCTGTCACCATAGTGACACTGCACCTGTGTCCCTGTATGCCATGGCCTCCTTACCATTGATCAAAGGCTGCTGTCTGTATTTGCCCAGGTTACTGGGACTGACAAATAAGGTGGCAAGATCCATGCCACCATCACAGACAAGCACAGCCTGAGCTGGAGTTCTTGTAGTAGTGAGCCTCAGCAAGGCCTACCAGTGCTTAGGGGTTCACCCTTCTCTGCACAGAGTCCTCAGACACTTAGGAAGAAGTTGGCACAGAAACTGAAATAAGAAAGACAGAGTTTATTAAACCTCATGAGGTGGAGCTACATTTACACACCACCCTTCGGTAATGCATGAAGTAGCACACTGAATGGAAGGACCATGGTCCTTTTATACCCACACAGGGGCTCAAATGAAGGCGGTACAAACACAAATGCTGGTTTTAGATACATATAAGGTCATACAGAAAATGCACAGTCGACAAGTGGGTGGAGCTAACAGTTTCTACTTCTAGTAGACACATCCTGACATTTATAAACTCGGAACAGCTGCAAGCTCAACTGAGCATGTGCAAAGCAAAAGAGAACTAAATATAACTTGTCTCTAGGCAGATTTCAAGAGCAGTTAACAGGAAGGTAGGACAGAGCACATGGTGAGCACATGGCAGCACATGGCAACCAAAATGGCTGCCAGAAATACAAAATGGATTCCACAAAGCGGACAATTCAGCCTCTGAATACAGGCTGTCTTCAGCCAATGCTTAACTTAAGTGCTGCCAAATTACAACAGACGACCCTTTCAGCATTGGCTGAAGACATTCGTTTATCTGGGGTAATCTAGATATTCATCCCGTACATCTATTAACATTATTTCAGCCACCTCTTTATTCAACATTTGTTGGGCCTTTGTTTCAGCAACGTTCCCTTTGGCAGGTATACAAGCAGAGATGCAAATGGAGCAAAGCATTGGACCACATTGGATACATACACAGCATGTAAAAAGTATCAATCATTACATACAGGATAGTCAGTAGCTTCCAGCCCCAAGCAGAAACAAGAGTCCAAAACCATCTAGTCTAATTCTAAGTTTCAGGGCTCTGATGTATTTCAGTGACTATCTATTTCAATTTTCAGAATAGCCAACAGCACATACCTAATAAAAACATTTTCAATAGACTTTTTCAGTATTTCTTTTATTAGGGCTAGAGTATCAATTAATATACTCAAGGAAAGAGTAAAGTAACATTTGGTAACTGCTCAGGAAAATGTTTTTCGTGTACAATAAGCATGATAAGTAATACAAATATCAGGGAAGTCAGACAGATTATTACAAAAACAATCCTGGCTCCGGGGGACCAGGAGGACCACACAGGGCCATAGGAATTAGGACAAGGAGCCACAAAGGGCTGCTCCTCCTCAAAAATGGGACGACCAAAGGGGTACATTACTAACAAAAAAAAGAGTCCTTGGGAAATTATAGCCGCTGTACAACCATCCAGAGGGGAGTCTTCTCCCTGTGTCCGTTTGAGCCTCACAGGCAGGCTCTTGTTGTTCCCACGGTGGAGCTGCACAACTCGCAACTCAAGAATCACGGCCCAGTTTGAGAAGAAAAAGTCTTTTTTTTCAGAATAGGGCAATCACCCCCCCAGGGCAAATACCCTCAACGATCCTGTCCAGTGTCTCAGGCAGTGCACCAGTTTTCTTCACTTTAATCTAACAGGCACCAAGGGCACAGCACCTGTACCCTAAACTTAAGTCCTTCCCTAACTCCTGTATTGCACCACTGGCGCACTGCTCTTTTGTTGGGGCCACTGATTGTAGCCAATATGCTCAGGCATCCCTTGATCAACAAACAAAGGCGCAGACTTGCATTCACTTGGGGACCAGGACTCAAAAGGCCTGATGCTGGGATATGTGAAGCAACCCTTGTTTCAAAGGGGGTCACCTCAAGTAAAAGCCTCCTTGCCGTCCTTATCGGTCTGTGACTCTCTCAGCTGGGCATCAAAAACTGGATCCACAGAAAGATTTCTTCATCCTGATTTGTGACCCCGTCTTTCGCCCAAGACAGTGGCAGGGGTACACACTTCACGTCCCAGTGCTTCCGGCCTTCACTGAGGTCCTAGTTGCCAGCAACGCCTGTGCTGGTTCCCTTTATCTTGGCTCCAAGCTGGACTGGTGCTGACTCCCAGGCTGGATCTGATGTCCGGGCCCCTCTGGCAATGGTTGTAGGGCAGCAAATATCTATTGGTGGGCAGAACAAAAGGTCTTTAGACAAGGCATAAAAATAATCTATCAACAGAGAGGATAGTCTCAGAATACTTCCTTAGTCTTGGGATGCCCCATTCATTAGCAAGGCACCCAAGAACCACTTCATCTTATCTGAGAATACAAAAAACCCTAGACCTATTGGCAAGTATAAAAGGAACTTTTTGGTGAACTGACAAGAGTAATACGTCACCCAATCCCAAGCAACCAAGGAAGTCTGTGTTCATTTACTAAATTCTGAGGAAAAAAGAAAAAATACAGACATACTCCAAATCCTTACATTTGTGCATTCCTATATTATTCATCTGAAGAACCTCAAGAAAAAGGAACTTTTCTACAGTTCTACTTATGAACCTTGCATTACTTGTACAGGACTGCAGACACTTCTAAAATAATTTCTCTTAATAAAAGCACCTTCATTTTATGCTTAGAACCATGCTCTCATGTTATAGGCGCAGCAGGAAAAATCTAAAACTGCTAATTTAACAGGGATTCTTATTGCAAAAAGAACTAAACTTCAACATAGTGGGTACATACATTTTTCCAGCAGAACATGTCGTGACAAACAAACTCCTATAAAACAATATTTTCCTTCAAAGTGTTTGCTAAGGATCACATGAGCGTCTTTCCTGCATTCTACTTTTCACGATCCAGACTATGCAACATCATTTTCAAAAGGAAAAAACCCTATTCTCTAGCTCTAATAAGGGCTGTCAGCTCAATTACACAGACTAGCTAATAAAAGACTAGCAATGCCCTTGCAAAACTGTATAGAACATGAGAATAACATAAACAATAATGGTATTGCCACCTGAGATTTTTGAACAGAAACCCCCACTATACAGTTCCCTTTAAAGGTCAAATAAGGGAACATCAATCTGTTCTACTCATTCTTTCATACAGGATGGGCAGTAACATAGCATATATTTTCATCATTTTATTAATTCTAACAATTTTAAAACAGTATTACTGAATAGCCAATGAAATATCTCATGGGCATTTCCTAGACAGCTTAGACAGACTCAAGAGAGAGTGAGAAAAAGAGAGAGAAAACATAAATTTGCCTACCCTTAATTTGCCCAGGAGCTAACCTCCTTCCCCCATTTTGACAGTAGGAAACCCTGAAACAGGTTTACCTTCTGTCAACACTATTTACCCCTATTTGTGGCAACTGGGCACAAACAAACTTGTAGGAGATATCTTAGAAAGTGGCTATTTTCAGATTCAGCCTAACACAAGCACATTGAGTACTGTAGAAAGCGTTAATAACCAATTTACTAATTCCTTCAGCAATTGTACTAGATTAACATGAGGGCGCATGAATGCAAACTAAAATCCATTGCCTCCTTATCTCAGCCCTTGCACAGTAATCTTTAAGCTAAAACCATTATTTTTATATACATGGCAGAGCTATGCTTTACTCAAGGCTTTTCCGTCTTTTCAGATGACTGCGCAAAACTTGCGTTTGCCAAAAATAGGAAGCAAAGCTTCTCTTCCTTTCTCTGCGCTGTCACCTCGTCTTTCAAAAAGTTTCAGACGTCAAAACGTCAAAGCAAACCTTGCTCTGGGCCCTGGTAGGCTTCTAAATGTAGAACTCGACCTTTGACCCTTTCAGCAGCTGTCCATTTTTTTTTTGTGCAAGGCTTTCCATGCGGTCTTTGCAAGTCAAAGCAACTCTGGAGAATCACGGCTGAAAGGCAGTCCTGTCCGGTGTGTTTGCCAATAATTTAAAGGTAGGAGAATAACTTCTGCTGTGTTTTTTTTTTTTTTTTCAATACTTGTCTCTAACTGTGTACAATGTATGGTGTGCAGTCTAGCAGGTTAAAGGTCAGCTGTTTGGTCTGTACTTGCATGTATACATTATTGAAGCCTGAGATCATTTCAAAAATTGCCCTGAGTGGCAGAATTGCTTTTAAATAGTGACTTTTTCCCAAATTCGACTTTGGTGGTAGGGGCACTTAAAAATGAATATCCTACAATATTTTTGCATAATAGGAACCCCCAGAGTGTTCTCTAGATAGCCCAGGAATGGGAAATCAGAAATGTATAAGGTATACCCTTATAAAAATGAGTTTTGTACGGCTGGGTAAAGTGACATTTCACATTTAAGTTTCCTCCTATTGCGGTACAGCACTGCTTAAATTCAACTTTGATGCTAGGAATTCGCAGTATGATGATTAGGCTTTATAAAGATGAAAAAACGAATTTAAAGCATTTATTTTTAATAATATAGATTTTTTTCATATAATTACATTTTTTTTTTTTAATAAAACCAACCATTTTGATGATTCCACATTTGAAAAGCAAGCTTTATTCGTAGCCTATCATATTCAAACGCATTCATTTATAACCCTAAGCACAGAAGCCTTACTTGAAACATGAAAAGTCTGCGCCACTTTTTAAAGGACAGTTATTATTTAACATCAGAACCACAGATGTACTTATGTAAAAAATCCCTACTTTCAATTTTGTTCTCTGTTATCCAAAATAATGAAACTGGTTTTTTCTAACTTATAAAATCAGCAGTTTTTAATGCACGCCTTTATACCGTGTTTGCACTAACTGAAAATCTAGTCGACTCGGCCTCATGGCTTGGGACCAAAAATAGCCATGTGTTGTTGACACAGCTGTGTTCTGACCAGCAGGCGTCAACATCTCACGCTTTTCAAGCCAGCACAAATCTATCGTTCTGTAATGTGGTGTTTATTTCAACAATAACCAATTCACTCAGATAATATGAATGGCTTTCAATATTAATATATAAGGATAATACTGTAACATTTTGCATTTTAGTCCTAATTGTGTGAAAGCACACAAATTCGTTTTTTTTCCCCTACCTTTCTATGAGGCCTATTTTATTCCTATTGAATGTAAATTCTGATTTATCTGTACCAGTGTGGCAATTTGCACATATCAATAGTTTCTTACTTTATCAATTTTAATGGTAGCGTGCAGCTATTTAACATATGTTACATTATTCATTCCCTGAATTTAAAAAAAATGTAGTTTTTTTAAATGACATTTGCATAACAGAATGACAACAAAAAGCAATTTTAGCTCATTCCAGACATTTTCAGAAGGGGGTCATACACTCATAACACACAACACAGCGCGCTTAATGCTAGCCATTCTTACACAAAGAGCGCAATCGCTATTTACTCACACAAATATCACTAATGTCAAACCACAAACCACATAGACATTTAAACACACATTTAACCCACAAATCAACATTTAGGGCAAAAACAAGAGACAGCCTACAGACTGTACGCAAAACCAAACTATTTGTAAATACTAATTGTAAGTCATATTTACAAGAAGAGCTCTCAAAAGTAGTCCAAAAGACTTCCATGTTCAAGAAGCCAAAATACACCAAATTCGCCAGTTTTGGCTGGTAGAACACTCAAAAGCGCTCTGCATATCACTACTTATGAATGTTACTAAGTGCACAGATCAGGATCCGTTTTATGTACATATTTAGTTCCATGGGGTACTTAGTCACCAAGAAAGAAATATCTTTTACTATATCCAAACCTATTTAGGTATCCCCTCTGAGGGAGTCAACTGAGTACTTACTAAATCCCTATTGGTACCTCCAAAACAGCAACACTTTCTACGAAGTGTGCTAGAAGCAGGCATGCCAAAAATATTATAGCATATATAATATTATACTCCAAGTGACACTTAACACAATGTGTGCCGTTCAAATTTTCAAAGTTAGAGAAAAATCTCCTCATTACCTGCCTATATGTATTGCAATACATATATAATTACAAAACAGATTCCAAAATTGGCCAATCATACAAACAAAGCCACAGTAAGTGTTACTAAAACTACCTTACCAATCAAAGGCATCAAACCAACAGCAAGTGCCGCAAAACGGCTCTTACCAATCAAATGGTGTCCAGGTTCCAACTGCCAAGTTCTCAAATCGACCAAATGGTCACTGCACGGCGAATCAACAAAAGAGATCTCAGTCAAGGACCGGCGCCGCCGGGATGGTCAGATCAGAAAGAAAGGAAAAACGCCATGGGTGCCAAGACTCTGGTCTCCTCAGGCAGCGATCGCGTCCAAGAGCGAGATTCCAATCCTTCATCTCGACCAGTCCTTCGGGCATCCGAGTCGCTGATGAGTCCCACGTTGGAAGCGCCAATTTGTAGTAGTGAGCCTCAGCAAGGCCTACCAGTGCTTAGGGGTTCACCCTTCTCTGCACAGAGTCCTCAGACACTTAGGAAGAAGTTGGCACAGAAACTGAAATAAGAAAGACAGAGTTTATTAAACCTCATGAGGTGGAGCTACATTTACACGCCACCCTTCGGTAATGCATGAAGTAGCACACTGAATGGAAGGACCATGGTCCTTTTATACCCACACAGGGGCTCAAATGAAGGCGGTAGAAACACAAATGCTGGTTTTAGATACATATAAGGTCATACAGAAAATGCACAGTCGACAAGTGGGTGGAGCTAACAGTTTCTACTTCTAGTAGACACATCCTGACATTTATAAACTCGGAACAGCTGCAAGCTCAACTGAGCATGTGCAAAGCAAAAGAGAACTAAATATAACTTGTCTCTAGGCAGATTTCAAGAGCAGTTAACAGGAAGGTAGGACAGAGCACATGGTGAGCACATGGCAGCACATGGCAACCAAAATGGCTGCCAGAAATACAAAATGGATTCCACAAAGTGGACAATTCAGCCTCTGAATACAGGCTGTCTTCAGCCAATGCTTAACTTAAGTGCTGCCAAATTACAACATTCTGACTAGGCCAGAACCCATCTCAGAGCCCAAGGTTAACCCTACTAAGCCCTTGTTCCCTGTACCACCACCTATACTAGTGCTAGGGGGCACAGTTGCCTTAGGGGCAGTGGTGGTAGGAGGATTGTCCTTGGCTTTTGGACAGTCAGCATCTCTTATCCAATGTGTCTTCTGTTTACAGAGATAACACCAAGGTTTATTTTTTCTTTTACCTTTGTTAGATTGTGACTTCCCCCCAGATGCAGGTTTTTGGGGCCCTGATGAAGACTTTTGATCTTTACGCTTGTCCCCACCCCTTATCTGGAGTTTCAGAATCCTGTTTCTTTTGGTCACCACCATTGTTCTGGGTTTTCTGCTTCACCCTGGTTCTGACCCACTTATCTGCCTTCTTTCCCAATTCTTGGGGAGAAGTCAGATCAGAGTCAACCAGGTATTGATGCAATAACTGATTTTGGCAATTATTAAGGATCTGCTCCCTCATAATCAAATTGAACAATCCCTTGAAATCATTCACTTTGCTGCCAAGCAACCAGCCTTCCAGAGCCTTAATGGCACTATCCACAAAGTCTACCCAATCCTGAGTCTGTGTCTTCTGGGTGTCTCTGAACTTAATCCTATACTGTTCAGTGGTTAAGCCACACCCATCAATGAGAGCACTCTTCAAGATTGAGTAGCTGTCAGCATCCTCTTCTCTAACAGTGAGGAGCTTATCTCTACCTTTGTCAGCAAAGGAGAGCCACAAGATAGCTGTCCACTGCTCTTGAGGGACCCTCTGAACTCTACAGGCCCTCTCTAAAGCAGTTATCCATTTATGGATGTCATCCCCAACATGGTAGGGAGGGACAATCTTGCTCAGGTTCCTATTATCAAAGGCATGTTCCCTAATTCTAGGGACACTGTTGCTACCACCATGGGACTCTAGTCCCAACTTTTTTCTAACTCTCTGGACTTCCAGGGACTCTATATCCAGGGCCAATTGTTGTTGCCTGAGCCTAAGCTTAGCTTTCTGAAGTTCCAGAAATTGGCACTCCCTGTCATAAGAGTGGTCCCTCTTGTTAGATACAGAGGTCCCTGCAGACTGTCCTGAGTGATTAGACTCTGCAGAGGGAGATCTAGATCTCCTTGGTAAACTCTGCACTCTTCCAGGAGGGGTGAAGAGGGGCCATCCTGGCCTTCTCCAGGGCCTTCTGGAAGATCTGAGTTATCCAGTTGGGACCCATCTTGGTCTCCCTGGTCAGGGTTAGATTCCAGGTCATTAAAGGTGTCACCTCGTGACCTGTCCTCATTCCCTGTCCCACCCACTCTGTCCTGCTCATCTGACCCTGTTGTATTTCTCTTAGGGTGTCCGTATATAGGTTTTCCTGTATCATGTCCTTATATAGGCACAATTCGCCCTGCCCTTATATAGGCATAAAATCCCAGTCCTTATTTAGGCATTAAACCGTGCACTCCAAATACAGGCATGGTCTCCGACATCTGTCCACCCTAACGTCACAACGAGTTCTTGAAGAACAGACCCTTAGGCTTTGGGAGTTTCCCTAGCACAGGACTATTGATTTCTTCAAGGACTCATCTATTATGCATGAACCGTTATACCTTAGGGGTTCATTCATGACGTCTTCCGCTGTCCGATTCACGTCAATGCTAACATTCTGAGGTACCTCTCAGGTATAAATATACCTTCCCTAGCCCTTGTAATTCAGAGGAGACCTCGACTTCAGAGGAGCCCGTTTCCCGGCCTGACGCACTGAGAAGACGCTGTCATCCCTGCACGCAGAGAGTCCAGCTTCCAGTGATCTGACTTCCCTTGCGGGGTGTTGGAGTTCGAGTCTGGCAAGAGATTCCCACCTCTCTCATTCTTAAGGTATGGAGCTGACTAGAACCTAGAGGGACTCTTGGCATACTAGGCATACTAGGCGTAACATACTCTTAGTATACCATAGTAAGGAATACTTCACCTACTTCATACCTCTCCCTACACCTAGGTTAGGTTAGGTACATTGGGGTAGAACTAGCTTAGAAACGCATCGTATGAGTACTCGCATTTTTAGTCTGTGTTATTTATGTAAATGAGTATCTACTAAAGATCATGCTAGCGCAGTATTATTTATTTCTACTGCTTACGCTGTACATTATTTATCTTGCATACTGTCTTGTGATCGTAACTGCACATATTACTTACACAAGAAACAAGACTGTTCAACAAATCTTTTATTGAAACGCCCGTCTATTCTTTCTGTGTAACTTTGAGGAAAACTAAGCATGCACGATTGAGCTGAGTGAAACGGTTATCTATTGTTTCCACGACTCTGGGACACGTTCTGATTCTAAAGTGAAACAAAGTGGTCATGTTTTGCGGCTGCCAGAAACTACTCCCTTGTTATCCAAGGAGTTTCTAGTGGCCTCTGAGCTAGCTGGCACAAGTAATTAAGTTTAATATACTCGATAGGGACATACCGACCTCAGTCCTATGTCAAGCCTATAGGGTATATTATTCCAATGCGCAGAGCCTATTAGGGAAATAGGAGCTACACTACAACCCAGGAGTCTTCCTTAGGTCATCTAACAGTAACATCTCTATCATACGTTGAGTGTTGGCACTTCTCCCTGTCTTCAGCTTTCTAGAGGCACACAGGGCTTTCAATTCTTGGAATGAAAGCTCACTGTATCTAGAGGGCAGAGAGCCGCTGGCATCTCCTTTAGTAGACATACTAAGTGTGGTGAGGTGTTGCACCTACCTAACCTAGTGGGAACTAAACTCTCTGAGTTTGGAGAAAGGGTGTGCTAGACCCTTGACTTACCCAACTCTAAGTTCAGTGGAACTTACTTATTCTAAGCTAGTATTATATGTACCTAGTACTTAGTGGTTTTCAGTTAATCAATACAAAGATGTATCTGGTAAAACAATGCAGGCTTAAATCCCAACCGCTGCACACCAATGTGAGAAGTTGGCCTGGTATATGCTGTCCACTAATTAAAGTGGGCACCCTGTACCAGTCCAAACAACCCTTATGCTGATTTATGAGGTCAAAGATAACTTTAGAAAGCTATCCAAGTGGTAGCTGTGGAGAGCAGCCTTCAGGCTTAGTCTTGAAGGAATGTTAAGCAGCTTGTTTTACCAGAATGCAACCATATAGTATTGGTTAAATGACAGGAGAACCACACATTAGTTATAAAAATATGTATTTATTGATATAACACTCTTTAAGTATGACACAGTGTCTTCTGCAGGAAGATGCTCACAAAGCACACATTACTGTAGCACAGAAACAATAGTAAATAGCACTAATGCACAGTGGGCTCCAGGGGGAGACCAAACCATATACGAAAATAGTGGTATAAGAACCACGACTCGGGTCAAGACAGTGTCTAGAGGATGTAGAATCGCTGGGACCCCAAGGAACCAGCCAAGGTGAGTAAGTAGGGACCCCACGGAGGACGGGTGCAGTGTGGGAACACGACCGCGTGCTCCGTACAATTCTATGGGAGAGTCGCGGTTGAAGTTGTAAAGTTTAAGGACCCTTCCAAGTGGACTTCGAATAAACCCCGTGGAACTTAGGAAGTTGGAGAGCCACCCCACCCTGGGATACCATAGTACCAGAGTTACCTATCCCAGGGAAGCCGGGTGCATAGGGCTGAAGTGGCGTCGGAAACCGATGTTGACCTCAATGGAGGACTTCAAGAAAGTGCCACTGTTGGAAAGAAGAAAAGTGTCCGTCGGAATCCAAAGGTGGATTCTTGTTGAAGAGTACCTGAAAGCAGAGGGGACAGAGTCTGGGTCACTCAGGAGTGACCAGGGGCTCGGTAGACGAATGCCCAACAATGTCGGGTGCTCCGTTGAGGGGGTTCTTGACTCTGCAGCCACCGGGACCAGGAGATGTCAAAGGTGACCAGGAGCTAGATACGAGCTTGCCCACGAAGGATGTTGAGTACTGAGGGGTCAGGGTCCGGCTGGAGCACCAACAAGCCTTGGCAACGGCAACCAACGCAGAGGGTTAAAGAAGGTTACGGTTCGGACTAGCAAGGTCCAGGAGACTCACCAAACACAGGGGAGTCAGGGCAGGCCTGGAGCAATCAGGGGAGCCCAAAAAGAAAGCAAAGTTTACCCTCAAGGGGACTCACAGACCGGAGGCACAGGAGTCACGAGGGGACCTTGAGCAGTTTCGCAAAGCAACAGCCCACGGAGCACTCGGTGTGAGGAGGCTGGAGTTATTTATAGGAAATGGTGCCAGAGGTTGGGGCTACTCGGAGCCCAATGCATTTGCACAGGAATCACCAACAAGCATATGCACTTGCAAAGGGACGCAGTGCACAGGGGTACGGGTATTGCAGCCAACACAAGGGATTCTGGCCTCAAACTTGGTGAGAGGGCAGCTCAGACCTTGAGAAACTTGGAAACCTACCTCCTGTGTTGCCGAAGCCTTTGGAGTCCGTAGGAGCTCAGGAGCAGCAGACCGGTCAATCGTGATGTGGTGCCTGCGGTTGCGGGGGAGTGACTCCTTCACTCCAAGGGAGATATCTTCAGTTGTCCTTGATGCTCCACAGGTCCTGCACGGAGCCTGTATGGTGCACGGGCACAGACGATGCTTCAGATTGAGAGGGAGATGAAGACGGGCCCAAACGAAGTCCAGCGAAGTCCAGAGTGTCCAGACGGTCGAAGTTCAGTGGTTTCTGGTTCAGAATCTTGTCGAGGTCGAATCTAGGGTCCTACAGCCAGGTAAGCCCTTTGTACCCACTGGAGAGGGTTGGACAGATTCAGGGGACCCTCCCAGGGGAGGGTCTGGACAGTGGGGAGGTTACTCCCATGTCCTTTGTCCAGTTTCGCACCAGAGCAGGAGCCAACAGCTCCTAGGACTGGTTTGAACTGGACTATGCACAGGGACACCAAATGTGCCCCTCATGCAGACTTTCGGTTGCTGGCAAGCGCACCCACCCAGGCCTAATACAGTAAATCCTGTCTGGGAGGTGGTCACACCTCCTGTGACAGGATGCCTATTGTTCTGCCTTCCCCTGCTCGAGCTTGGCTCAGCAGCAGGAAGGCAGAAATGTGTCTCTGGTCGGCAGCAACCATTTTGGGCTGCCCGGGACTAGAAGGCTGGTACCGGGAACAACTCGCTTCTGAGGGGTGGAATCATACCTCCCTCACCGGTTACCAGTGTGGGGGTATGATTCCACAAGGTTTGACACCAAACACGATAGGGTTACTTTCAGCCATTTTAGAGTTGGTCATCACGCGGTCGCATAGTGCCACTCTATATGTTGTAAATGGCTGCAGTGGCACCCTCTCACTTAGAACCAAGCAGCCTGCCTTCAGGATTGTCAAGGCCTGCTATAGGGGTGACTAATAGGTTTTAAGTGTATTGACCCTTAGATATAGTAAACCTATATCTAAAGTAAGTGGTGCATGCACCATCTTACACAGGCTTCAATGGCAGGCCTGTAGTTCCATTTTGCATGGCCTCTCATGGGTGGCACACTGCATGCTTCAGCCCATGGGAGGCCTCTGGGATACCTATGCCCTGGGTACATGGGTACCATATACTAGGGACTGACAAGGGTACCCCAGTATCCAATCTGGAGTGTACCTAAGTACATGACATAACAGTTTAAGGAGAAACCAGATAGACTGATGTCCTGATTAGCAGGATCCCAGTCAGACTAGTCAAAAACAGTATCACATGAAGCAAAAAGTGGGGGTAACCATAAGAAGCAGATCCTACTTTCCTACACCCCCTCATCTAACAACATAGTCCTATCCAGGGTCCTCCTTCTTTGCCCCGGTCGTTGATAATTTTCTAGGTACAGGACCACCGGAGAGTGGTCGGCAAGCACTGCAGGGGCATGAGTTATAGACTCAACCTCATCATTCAAGTCCTGGTCCACCAAAAAATAGTCTATATGAGTGTGATGGCCATACTTTTTACCATAAAATGTAAAACTTCTAGCCGCACCCATCCTTCTTCGCCAGACATCTAGCAGGTTTAGTTCTCTCATCATGTTTTTTAATCTGGAGAGTGTTTTAGGGGTATTAACATATTTTACTTTTTATGTTCTATCTAGATCTTTATTTAGGACTATGTTAAAATCCCCTCCAAGTATAATGGGAGCCGTAGTCTCCAAAATGCAGGATTGCAACTTTTCTAGTGCATCTGGGGTGTCATTGTTTGGGCCATAATAAGTTGCACATGCTACCGACCTGTCCTGAATCTCTATATTAGCCACCAACCATCTACCAGATCTATCAGAATTGTACTTCAATAGCCTCATCCCTGAATTATTTCTAATAACCAGGGCTACTCCTCTAGTGCTACCTCTCTGATCTGAGGAGACTACCTCCTGTACCCAACGCAGTTTACTGAAACTAGACCTACACTCTTTCCGTTCTAAATTAGCCTCCTGAAGCATTATAATGTGAGCCCCACTATTCTTAAGATATTCTGCTACCAATGCTAACTTGGATCTTAGACCATTTACATTCCAGGCTATGAATTGAATCTTTCCCACTTTATTCATGTTTGGTTCTCCTTGTCGAATGCCAATTTAAGCCTTCTCTGTATGTGATCCCGTATATACATGGTCCATCGATAGATCTCTGGAACGGTCTTATCTTGACTAAGATTTAGCAGGAAGAAGATACATTTTTTCTTTTTCCCCCATGCTCCCACCATCCTGTGGACCCCTCCACCCACTCCCTCTGAGGAACCCCCCTTTTATCCTAAGGCGATGATGTCCGCCATTAGCGAACCCCCCCCCCACCGAGGAGAAATATTCAAACTAACACATGTGAAACCTAAATCGGGCTAGCCTCATCTGTAAAGCCATTTAATATTACTTAACTACTGAGTCTATGAATAGACCCCTAAGGGCTGGATGTGGCAATGGTGGCTCCCTCCATCTGGGCTAAGAAAGAATCCGCCTCCTCAGGGTCACTAATATTGTGCATCCTATTCCTCCACATGATTTTCAACATGGCCGGAAATTTCATCTGAACCTGAGCGCCTTAACTGCATAGATCATTCATCCTGGAGCCTAACTCCCATTGCCTCTGCGCCATTTTTTTTCCTATATCGGACATCACTTGGTAGTTAGCATCCTCGAACTTCAGGATTCTCTCCTTCAACGGACGCCCCAGGACCAGCTCTTTAACTGCACAGGTAAGAAAATTAATCAGAATTTCCCTTGGGGCCTTTCTATTGGGGTTTAATTTGAATAGATCACTGTGCACTATCTGGATCTCATTCTCAAGGTTGAGGTCCGGCCTGTCTAGCAGTATGCCTTCTCTTAATAGTTTACATATGAGCCTTTCATGTCTCCTTTTTCCGCGCCTTCTGGGATATTGAGTACCCTCAGATTATTCTGCCTAGATTGGGTTTCCAGACATTCCAGATCTTCTTGTAGTGTTTTATTTTTCAATTTGAATGCCTCAATGTCCCGAGATTTCTCGCTCATTCCTACTGACAGAACTTTCACCTCTTCCTCGAGAGTTGCAGTGCGTTCTGCGATGCTATCCAGCTTTTCCTCCAACACCACACATTTTTCTTGTATACCCTTTTGATTGACCTCTGAGATCTCTAATTTCTTAAGGATATCTGACCTTAGGCTCAGTATTATGTTTTCCAACTGATTTTCAGCTTTTTCCTCGACCTGGGGACTAGCCTCCAGCAAAACTGGACTTGCCGCGGTATATGTCTCTGTGGAAGCTAGGCCTACACTTTGGCCCGTCGATTCTGGTCCTCCTTCTGTTAGATTTTCCAGCGGGGAGAAACAATTGCCAATAGAGATTGCCTGTGGTCTCTCCGTTATTGACATGACCCATGGTTGACCTTCCCCACCACCTTCCCCCTGAACTGGTACTACGGCTTTTGTCTGCTCCATGATTCTGAAGTAGGAGTTGAGCGAAGGTGAGGGTTTAGGAAAAGCGCGCCCTTCTTTCAATCCGCAACGTTTAGGTCTCCGGCACTTTTCCCTGATTTTATTATGGGGGACACAGTGATCGCCTCGTAGGCCGTCTGCTCCCTTTCCCTCAGACCCTTAACTTTTTTCTCTGGGTCAGATCTTAGCTGATATCTGTTTTTTGGTTGCGGTGCCTGAGATGTGACTGTTTTGGCGAAGCTTTCCACTATAGACCCAGAGGTTCCAGTACTGGTCCCCCCCTTCAAGCCCCTCCAAATATCCCTTAGACGTTAGAAGTACCTGCGGGGAGGGTTCCTTTCCATCGATAATTGCTGTTGTACCTGCTGTGTTTTCAGGTTCCCCGCTACCTTCTCCCTTAATCTCTTTCGCCTCCATACACTGCGGTTTGAATCCTTTGGGAGGTCATTGCACTCCCTCTGTTCCCTCTGTTCGTCTCCCGAGGTCTGCTGCCTGCCTGCCTGCGGGACGCTGTACTGTGCTGACTCTACCGGAGCCCACCCGGAAGCTAGCACAAGCCGCCGCTGCCCGAGACCTCTGCAGGAGAACTGACGCCCAGCTCCACGAGACCAGATGCTGCCTCGCGTCGGGTCCCATCCATGCTAATAGTGCCTAAAATAGCCCGTCCTGGACCCAGAAACAAGAAACCCCAGGAAGCCTAACTTGGTAAGTCCATCTTCGTGAATACCGTCCAACAATTTCATCCCTCTCGGCCGTAGACCAACACGCGCCACTCTCCTCGCCTCGAGAGATTCCGCGACCGGTGTCAGCCCGCTGCCATGTTCCCCCCACGAACTGCGCAATGAAATTATTGATGAGAAAACTGGACATGGCAGGGGCACGAGTTATAGTTACCTTAGGGCACGAGTCAGTTACTTGAGATAACCATAACTGGTGAATTTCAGTGCTTTTGTATGTTTAAATCATTATGTTGTCACTGAAATTCAAACCTAACTTTAACCTTATATATTATATATATATTACAGAGTGGTGATAGCCACTCTGTACTTAAAGTTAGAGTTCCGAGAGATAGAAATCTGTTTGCATTCTCTACATTGGCTGATGATACAAAGTTTTGTGATGATTAGTTAAGGGGATGCAAAGAAAAAAGAGGGGTCCTAAAACACGTTTATCCACCAATGCATTTTCCATAGACTTTTTAGACAGACATAGTGGCAAAACAGCTGAATGGATGTTCATGAATTGTGGCAGGACTATAGATTAGCGTCTAGAAAGGATCATTTTTGCTATTTCATGAAAATTCGTTCTGTAGTTTTGTAGTAATAAGGGACAATAGCTTATTCATATATTGAGCCGCAGTATCCTATGGTAATTTTGCAGTATACCACTGTACATGCCACTGGGTTTAAAACAGTGATATAGGTTACTACTATGTTTTGCAGCTATTGGATGACATAAGGCACTTTATAAAACTGCTTATAGTTAGGGAAAAGTATTTATATCGTTCTATATATTTTTTTAAAAAGCTAACAGAAGTATCGTGCTACCTTTTGGAATTAAAATAGAATATGGCAAACAATAAAGCAATATTACAAAAATACTCTTATATTGTTTGTCAAAAATGCTTTTTTGTTTCAATTTCAGTAGGGGAAGGGCGTGTCCAACATGACGCGCATGTAGGAGCTTTCTCATGGAGCTCCGCTGCATCTTTCAGGCCACGAGCAGCCTGGGAGCTCCCCTGGTGGAATAAATGGCTTACTGAGTGGGGAAGTTACTGGTGCATACAGACCATCCGCCGGAGCCACTTTGCAGCAGGGAGCGACTTTCTTTTTGGTATAGCGGGCGGCCACCCGATAGCTCCTGTCTATAAAATGGGGGCCACCGCACGCTGAAGAGCCAAAGACCGCCAGTGAAGAGTAAGGCCGGTGACCGGCGGCAGGTGCGTGGTTGTCCTTGCACACCCCCACTCACATTCTGAAGCAGCACGTGACTGGTGTTGACTGCCCCAGGAGGCCATCGCCAGCTCTACAGAGCCTGCATGCAGAGCGGGTCGGACTGGGGAGCCCTGTAGCTGCAATTCAGCGCGGATGTGCTCATTGCCTTTGAACGGCTGTGCCCTCCCCGGTGCACGTGGAGGCTGAATTCTGGAGGGGGGGGGAGCTCTGGCGATTGCCTGCTGCTGGTTGGAGATCTGTGCAACATAAACTTTGTCAGGCCAGAAACCAGTGGCAAGATGGCAGCCCCGGTGACTGAGGTTTCAACAAGCCAGTGGAGCAGTGAGAGGTCCGGCAGCAAGTGAGTTGAGGTGGGTCACATAACCTATCCTCCCCTAGGGAGATCTGTACCGGCTCGACCACTGCAGCATTATTTGCAGCAGGACTAGCACTTTGCGCAGGCAGTGTGAGAAAGATAGGCCGTGCTGCCCCAGATACTAGTGGCAGTGATCCTCAGCATGAGTGAGCATGGAGACCCTCCATGACTATCAATCAGGGGAATTGTAAGCCCGCTACTCACCCGTGAGGGTCTCAAGGCGACTACATACAAGTGGTGCATTATAACAAGTGGATATGGAGTGACTGTCACGATCACACCGACCATCACGCTGTGAGGGTGGTGGAAACACAGTGACCTCTGCCAAGACCTGATGAAGCAGACCAGCTGACTTCAATCCAGTTGAGTATATGCGGCGCTAGTGCTAAATTGGCAGCATGTGTGTAGTGTGTCTTACAGCTACACGAGTGCACCTGCCCTGATGCCTGGAGAGTTCGAGCAGCAACTTCCTACGTTAGTAGCTCTTCTAAAACTGGGGTGCCAAGGGGCTATTGGTGACTGAGACACTCAGTATCCTTCTTGATTGCACCCCCTACATCGCGTATGGACTGACTGCTGTTTTGGTGACTCATCGGGGCAAGAAAGATGCCACCTTTAAGGACGTGCTTTCTAAGTCTTCCACTAGATGTGTGGAGCAGACCCAAGACCTGGTGTGTCCTTTGCGATCCCTCTCAGCTGTCTCGGTGGAAAGCCACACAGATGTCGATGCCCCAGTTACACGCAGGTTTATGGAAACTCTTTTCCTCATGCTGCGCGACCACATAGTGTCCCTTAAGCCTCAAGGAGGTCCGAAGTGAGATGGGAGACATGGGCCTGCAAGAGGAAGGAGACGTTGATGCTGCCAGCAGGGACTGGGGTGGAGCAGAGCATAGGGCCCACGGGCCCAGGGAGACACAGCAGGAGAGGCGCTGATGATTTCGTAGCTCAGGCCAGTCACTTCCCGGGCCGAGCAGCGTCCCATGCAATCCAGAGCCAGAGGCCCCAAGGCCGCCAGCAGCACCAACGATCCAGGAACCCGGGGGGCCCTAGGCACCCCCCCGACAGTCTTCCTCAGCTCGAGGGGGGACCCCCCAAAGCACCATCAGGCCCAGGCAGATGCCCCCAGGCCGCCAGGCAGACCAGGGCTGACCAGGGTAAGATGGTGGCTACAGGTCTCACAGCTGCAAATGAGAAAGCAGGGCAGAGGGGCCAGTAAGCGGACGAGTCTCGCCGATGTCCCTGCCGGGACAATACACGAGCGCAGGGGCTCTGGTGCCGCTAACAAAATCCGCTGGGGCTTCATCTGGCAACCCTTCCTTGCCCTCTGGATGGACCCCATGCCTGGTAGTGAAGAAGCTGAAAGCCCGGTGACCCACTCCTTCCTAGAGGCCCTGTCTGCTTCTCTTTGGGACAACCTCCAAACAGTCAAGAAAGATCTGTCAAACGACCTCAGGGATGTCCGACGCGATCTTGATGAGGTCGGGGACACAGTCTCCACCCTTGAAGACCACAAAACGAGCTGTGATGAAGAAATTGAGCAGCTACAACAGGAAGTCATTAGACTCAGAGACCAGCAGCTCGACTTGCAGGCCCACGGCAAACAGATCGCGGTGAAACAACATATGTATTAAGGGTGTCTCCGCAGGTGCGAAGGCACGGATATAGGAGAGTATGTACAAGATCTCTTCTAATCTATCTGGGAAACGTCACCAGAGATGGACATTCAGCTAGACAGAGTGCACTGAGTAGGCCCACTGAGACCAGACACAGCACCGCCTGCAGACATACTGGTGTGGGTTCATGACTTCCAACTTAAGGAACACATTCTTCGCACCGCCAGAGATTGCCACTCAGTCCATTTTAAAGGGCATAAACAGATGCTATCTCAAGAGCTAGCAGCCTCTACATTACAGAAACGCCAAGCCTTCTGCCCAGTAACTACTGACTTACGGAATAAAGGCATCTCATACTCTTGGGGACATCCCTTCCGTGATCTTCTGGCTAGATGGCAAACTGCACCAGCTACACTCACTCAAGGAGACCTGCCAGCTGCTCAACATCGAAGACTCCCCTACTGAAGACTCACAGGCCAGTCATCGAGAACAGAGGGCCCACAGACGCCATCAGCGGCAGGGAGCCAGTGCCTCACCTGAGGGACTGAGATCCGATCCAGAGACCATAGCACTGGAGCGGTGCGCAGTATTAGAGACGCTCTCCGGCGACTTTGCCGGAGCAGACAATACTTGATCTTCGTTGAGACTCCAGAGGCGACTCCAGTGTTTGGGACAGAGGGGTCGGGCAGTATTGGGCGGACACCTTGTTCCACCTTACACACCGACTACTTCACTCCCACTAGGACTGTTTGGTCATCTGGAGTCACTCATTTACGAAAAATGTTTAACTGACACACCTCTGCATGGGCTCACCCATAGTCAGAGTCAGCCGCCATGATGGGTAACATGGGCCTCCACCTCTAGTGTATTCCACCGCATGACCACGATACCTCTGCAATGCACAATACCACAAAGATCGTCACCCTTAACATGAAGGGACTTAATCCCCTTTAACCCCATGCCATCCTCTCTTACCTGGCATAGTTTGAGGCGGACCTCTGCCTCCTCCAAAAAAACTCAGTAGCTAGCGACTGGCACAGAATGTGCTCGCGAGCCCTCCTGCACCAGTTATTTTCATCTACCCCATCTAAAACCGCAGAGGTGGCCATTTTGGGATCCCGCTCCTTCTGAGGAAAGATAGGCCCTAAACTGGTTGAAATCAAAGGCAGACTACTGGCCCACGCAGTGACCCTCGGCAATCAAACCTTCACCCTAGGGAGTATCTGTGCCCCTAATGACAGATAGGAAAGCTTCCTGCTCCGTGCAGTGGCTGAGGTGATGGCCACCCAGGATAGGTTGGTGCTTCTAGGGGGGGACCTTAATTTGGTGTTCAGTAACAACTTGGACAGATTTGCGCAATGCTATGGACACACTGGGGCCCTGTCCCGGGAGGGTGCACTTTGGCTGCCGGAGATGGGTCTGGGAGACATCTGGCCCGAACTTCATCCCCACACACAAGACTATACATTCTATTCCAAGGCGCTTAAAACCTACGCCCACATAGAATACTTCCTGAGGCGACAGACCATCAGTCCTTGGTCACAGCTTCTGAGATCGAGCCCCGCTCTTTAGCTGATCATGCAGCAGTTTCCCACTCCATAACCTTCCCTCCAGTGAGGTGCCCCCCTGGGCCATGGCGGATGCGTGAAACCCTACTACACAGATCCCAAGTGGTCAGGAGGGTCAACCGGGTGTTAGTAGACTTCCTGGCACTGAACGACACTGCCGGCTTTTCGATTTCCACACTTTGGGAAACTCTAAAGGTGGTCATTAGAGGTGAGCTGATAGCTGTCTCAGTAGCTGACAACAAACTCCACAGGGATAAGAGGGAATGATTATCCCAACAGGTACAGGAACTCAAACACATACATAAATGCACCGGGGCCCCTCGAGTTTGGCTCCAGCTGGAGGTGGCACGCGTGCAACTGGGGAACCTTGACCTGGATAGGGCCAAGTACACTGCACTCAGACTCTGACACTCCTTTTATGTGGGGGTGACAAATGCAGGTGCCTTTTAGCCAATAGACTGAGAGAGAAGCAACAAGCGATGGCTGTGTACACCCAATTAAGTGCGGATGGTTCAAAACTCACTGGAGACGGTCCCATCACCTCTGCCTTTTGAGATTTTTATGAGGCACTCTACACCGAGCAGACTCTACCTCCTGAAGGTCCAGATCTATACCTTTGTGAGACCCATTCTTTGCAGCTATCACCAAAACAAGCAAAAACTCTGGATCAGCCGATCCGGATTGAAGAAGTCATCTCTGCCATTGCCCGACAGAAACTCCTCAAATCACTGGGGCAGGACAGCTTCCCGCCGCTCTTTTATAAAACATTTTGTTCGACTCTCGCCCCTCTACTGACCTGACTTTTCAATTCAATCGCAGGCCCAAACACAGTGCCGCCTTCCATGTTGTAGGACTCTATAGCGGTCATCCCCAAGCCTGGGAAAGATAAAAGACAATGTACCTCATATCGCCTGATATCCCTCCTTAACGTGGACATTAAGTTATTCCCCAGCATCTTAGCCGCCCGTCTTCGCCCCTTCATGCCTGCCGTAATCGGTCCAGATCAGGCAGGTTTCGTGCTGCAATGCCACTTTAGCGACAATACAAAATGCATTGTACACCTGATCGACAAAGTACAACACTCCAATCGAGAGAGGATGCTCCTGGCCATAGATGCCAAAAAGGCATTTGACCGTGTCCATTGGCCCTACCTAGAGGCCACTCTTCAACACTTTGGCTTAAGCAAACGATTTCGTACATGGATCCTTAGCAATTATGGCCACCATACCGCAACCGTCTGAGTGAACGGGCAAGCATCAACTCCATGTCCCATATGCAGGCGTACATGCTGGAGTGCCCCTTCTCACCTCTGCTATTTGTGTTATACATGGAACTCATGGCCCAATTTATATGCATCAATCCTACTGTTAAGGGCATCCCTTTCGGGGGAAGAGCACACTATCATTCTTTACACTGATGATGTCATAGTGGCTCTGGAGGAACCAGCCACGTCCCTTCCGGCCTTTCTGGAGGAACTGGACACCTTCATGCAAGCAGCAGGTTTTCGCGTTAACATTCATAAATCCCAAGCACTCAATCTCTCGCCGTCGCCAACCACAGAGACGGAGCTCGCCAATCAATATCCAGTTCAGTGGCCGGCTACCTCTATTCCCTATTTGGGAATCCAACTGGCTGCAACAGCCAGGGAGACGGCAACTCTAAACTACAAGACCCTACGACAACATATCAAAATCGACTTGTCTAGATGGAAACAATACCACCTCTCTTGGCTTGGTCGAGTGGCTACACTGAAGATGTTGACTCTGCCAAAGATCTTGTTCCTATTCCAAGATCTCCTGGTGGAACCCCACGCCGCTTCCATCCAAGCCCTACAAAGAGACATAAATTGCTTTGTATGGGCGGAGGGTCAATCTCGGATGAGGGGAGGGAGGCCTGGGTGTTCCCAATCTCTTACAATATTACCGGGCATCGCTATTTCGGTTCCTCGTAGAGTGGTCTACAGAGGAATCGGAGAAGCACTGGCTATTTATGGATCATGCGGTCGGTGTGCCGCATTTGTGGAAAGTTCCTTTTGCACACAAAACAGCCCGACTGCGAAGCCTCTTGTTATACACAGTCATGAATGCTACATTAGACGTCACCAGAGATGGGAGAACGGAGAAGTTTGACCTCGTTCCCCTCCCCGCTGACGCCGATAATAGGCAATGCGGATTTCACCCCTGGCCTCGACCAAATGGTGTTCCAGCATTGGCAGAGGGTCAGGTGCCGTTCAGAAGGTCACCTGTTTGACGAGGAAGGTCTCCTGTCCTTTGACCAACTTTGCACCGGTTACACGCTACCCGAAACTGAGAGGTTACACTACTTCCAAATCCGCCATTGGTTGCCAAACCCAACTGTTTGCCCTGGGGTGCAATGCTCTCTTACATCGTTTGAGAAGTGGCTGGTGATCATAACATCAGACAAATGACTTGTCACAGAATTGTATAGCCTTTTGTGCCAGACTACCCCACAGGTTAAAACAGCAGGTCAAAATTACTGGGAACTAGAGCTTAGGTGGCAGCTGGAGTGGGGGGAGGTATATTACCAAGTGAGGCACACAGCCCGCAATACAACCAGCATAGAAGAGGCAACCAAAATTGCCACTTATTGGTACCTCAGCCAGTTCGCCTACATAGAAGCAACCTCATGCGAAGTGCTGACTGCTGGCGCAGTTGCTGATCCCTGGAGACCCTACTCCACCTGCTCCGGGGAATCTCTGACAAAATATCGACAACAAAAATATCGGACCCGAAATATCGATGTCCAGAATATCGAAGTCCTATCTACATAATGGTAAGTACAAAAATATCGATAAAAAAATATCGTTGTTAAAAATATCGTTGTTAAAAATATTGTTTTTTTTTTTAATGATTAAAAAATAATCTAATATAAATTAAATAATACAGGTAATTAAACTAAACATTGTTAAAATTATTAGAAAATGTTTAAAATTATAATTAATACATATAATGAAAAAATAAATTAAACAGATATATATAAAATATAATATATATATTTACTTAATAATATTAATAAATAATTATTTTAATAAATTATATTTTGTTACAAACATATTAAAAATATAAATACATATATATACACATACACCAATAACATAAAAATAAAAATACAAAATATATATAATAAATTAAAATATTTCAATATTTTAAATTTTTTTATAATACATTTTACACTACATTAACTTAAACAGTAAAGAAAATATTAGATAGCGGAGAGGATAAAATTACTATTCCCACTCCAGAGAGTGCAACAGTAGGGAAAGTGTTGGATAGCGTAGGAATAAAAATTACTATTCCCACTCCAGTGAGTGCAACAGTAGGGAAAATGTTGGATAGCGGAGGGTTAAAAATGACTATTCCCACTCCAGTGAGTGCAACAGTAGAGAAACTGTTGGATAGCGTAGGGGTAAAAATTACTATTCCCACTCCAGTGAGTGCAACAGTAGGGAAAGTGTTGGATAGCGTAGGGGTAAAAATTACTATTCCCACTCCAGTGAGTGCAACAGTAGGGAAAGTGTTGGATAGCAAAGGGTTAAAACTAATAATTTCAAAAATTTAAATAAAAAAAAGCAACTACAATACAAAAATTGTTAATAACACAAAAAAATATATATCAAAATATTACAAAATTACAAAAGGTACAAAAATAATGATATATTAAAAAATACTAAAAATTAAATACAAACATTAATTTATAAAAGTTTTAAAACAACATTTTACAAACAACTATCTTTACAAATACATAATTATAATCCCAAAATATTTATTAATAATTTATAAATAAATTACTTCACACCATATTCCATTATAAACACACAAAGAACTCATACAAATTTGACAGAATTAACATATTTACCAATTAAATATTTATACTTTTCAAACAATTAATAATTAAATATTATTAAATAAATTACCACAAACAACACTATAAAATAGAAATATAAAATGAATACTAATAAATAAAAAATATTAATTACTTAATTTTAATTAAATTACTTCCCAACCTATTCCCCTATAAACCTACAACCCACTTCTTAACAAAATAACACTTTTAACTTAATGATCTATTTAATAATTTTAAAAAAGTAATAACCCATTAATAAATAATACATTAATTATAAATACTAATAAATAAACATTAAAAATTACTTTATTATAATTAAATTACTTCCCACCCTATTCCCCTATAAACCCACAACCCGCTCCTAAAAATAAAATATATTTTAATTATCAATTAATCAATTATTAAAAATTAATAACCAATTAATAAGTAATTAATAATAAATTAATTATAAATACTAATAAATAAACATTAAAAATTACTTTATTATAATTAAATTACTTCCCACCCTATTCCCCTATAAACCCACAACCCGCTCCTAAAGAGAAAATATATTTTAATTATCAATTAATCAATTACTAAATAATTAATAAATAATTAATAAATTAATTATAAATACTAATAAATAAACATTAAAAATTACTTTATTTTAATTAAATTACTTCCCACCCTATTCCCCTATAAACCCACAACCCGCTCCTAAAATAAATAACTCAATTATTACAATTATCAATTAATCTAGTAATAAAAATTATTAACCAATTAATAATTAATTATTAATAAATTAATTATAAATAGTAATAAATTAAACTTAATAATTACTTTATTATAATTAAATTACTTCCCACCCTATTCCCCTATAAACCCACAACCCGCTACAGAACTAAAATATGCAAAAATTCATTAACATAAAATTATTTATTGCTAAAAATTAAACACATACATTAAAAAAAATTGCTATACTTATACAAAAAAATTACATCACATACTTTTAACAAACATACTAAAATACAGAATACTAATATAAAAATCGATATTATTAACAACGATATTTTTACAAACGATATTACTGTCTTCGATAATTAAAAAAATGACATTTCTTACCTTACTGTCGATATTCTGTACCACAATATTCTTGATGTCGATATTCTTGTACCTCGATATTTAAAACTCGATATTCTTGTAGGCCGGAAAAAACCCTCGATATTCTGTCTGTTTACCGCTCTGGGATTGCCTAAAACTTACTGCCTACTGGACCAAGATTCTTGATGATATTGCCATCGATCTACACACACAGGGGACGATTCCGATTCGGGCCGGAAAACATACCGACCGACTCGGTACGGGAATATAGTCCGACCGACACGTACCTGCGCTGCCCGACCTGCGTAGTACGATGAAATGCATGTGGTTCATGACCGACTCGTACGGAACACAAGCCGAACGACCGAACCGCACGGAAACAAGCTATCTGGCCGGGAAACATGGCGCCCGCTAGTTGAGCGGCGGCGCACGTACCAAGCAGTGCTCTCCCTCTCCTGATTTCGCGGCACTAGATGTGTGTCTGAGCCACGAAGCGCTCTGTTACCTTTCTCTTTCGGCGAGGATCCCGGTTGGAGCTCTTTCTTTTCTCCATATGTGTGTCGGGGGCTCCATGGAGCGGCTGGGTGCTTCACGTTTCCTTCCCCTGCCGCGCTGGTCCGGAGCCGCCCTGGAGTTGAGACGCGGTCGCAGAGCTGCGGCCCGCGGTCTCCTCCGGGGTAATAGCGGCAGCGTCAGAACAAGCGCTGCCGGGGAAATCAGTTCCTTTTTTTCTCGTGTGGCAGGCAAGAAGGATTGCAGCCCCGCAGGCAGAGTTGACATCGACTTGGAGGTCGTAAACAACGCGGAGGTGGATGGTGGTGGCAGCAGCAGTGGAAAAGGCGGTAAAGGGGGCGAAGGTCGTAAGAACGGAACGCCATCTTCACAAGAGGCGCCCCACATTGTGGTGCAGGAGCAGGAGCAGGTGTCAAGGGCAGACTCTGCCATATCGAAGAGTAAGAAGGGGGCTAGAAGGAAGGGGAAGCGTGTGAAATACACACCCATACTAACTCTACAGTTAGGCACTCAAGGGGGTCAGGATAAGGAGCAGGATACCCCGAAAGCTGTAGCAGCCATTACAGATACACCAGATACACTAGACCCACATCAGGAGGTATCTCAGGTCGGCCACAACACTGCTTTTCAGAACTACCAGGTTAAGGGGAGGAGCATAAAGGGGCTTAGAAGTAAAGGGTCTATCAAAGTACCCGCTAAACTCAGCTCTGCTAAAGTCACTCCATCCTTACGTTCTTTCTTTAGGGTACAGCCTCAGATTCTTACCATCTCAAAACAGGAGGGATCTCACTGTGCCCCCCGACCACACGGCTTAGATATCCCCTTTAATTCTTCTCTCAATATGGATTTCAAGGAGCCCCTTGAAAATGTCAATAGTAAGACCAACCCCACAAATATCAGCGCTAATGTCAGCGTAAATTCTAGTGCCATCACTCCTGAGATTGCTAGCCCCCTTTCTGATCTGTCCTCAGAACTCAGGTCCTCTGAAGTCTTTGGGCAACAGGGTCAGATCGAAAGTGGGGGTGGAGAAACTTCAGTTAAAAATTCGATAGAAAGCCTCTTCGCTTCTTTAAAAGAAGATATAAAACAAGGTTTCGCAGTGTCAGCAGTCAATCAGACTGAGATCAGAGCGGCCTGCGAAACTCTGGAAAAAAAAGGTTGACCTTTTGAATTCAAGGACTGAATCCTTGGAGATTTCGGTTGAGGAGCTTAAGGCAAATCTCGGGCCTGCAGAGAAAAAATTCAAACTCTATCTAGAGATGGGGATGCCATACGGGACAGAATGGAGATACTCGAGAACAATTCCCGAAGAAATAATCTTCGTCTCTTGAAGATTCCAGAGGGTAAGGAAGGAGCAGACATTAAGTCCTTCATTGTTGCATTACTTAGGGAATCGCTAAATCTCGAGGAATCGGTGGGCTTTCTGGAGAAGGATATTCAGAGGATACATAGAGATCCTTTTCGTCTTAATCCTGCTAGATCTAAACCTAGGAAGATCCTCATTAACTTTCTAACTTATGCAGTCAAGGAGAAGATCTTAAATTTGGCCTTGAAGGCTAAATCTTTAAAAGGCTCTGACTTCTCCTTTGAGGTGCGTTCGGATCTATCGAAAGTTACACTGGAGCGCCAGTGGGAATTGGGCCAAAGGATGGACAAATTCAGGAAGATGGGAGCTACAGTGCAACTGAAATTTCCTGCTTTTTTAAAAATTATGTTCAATAATAAGATGTATAACATCAGATCTCCATATGAGGCAGACGAGCTATTGGAATCCCTAAGTAATATACCTTCCGGGAAGGAATGAATTCGAATGGGTAGTGTTGATCCGAGATGAGCGGAAGCCTGACTCTGTGTAGAATGAGGCCGGTTGAATCCTTCCACCTAACCCCCTCTCTACTCCTGAATTTGGCATTTTGTCTTTATAGCTATGTCGCTCTATGATGGTAGAAGTTAGCCAGGTGAAGGGTAGAAAGGAGGTAACCGAAACATGAGAAAAGGTAAAATAAAAAAATAAAGATATAAAACAAAGGGAGGGAAGAAGAGGGGCAGAGAGGGAAGGTGGGAAGGAAGGATAGGAGAAAAAAAAAAAAGAAAAGATGTAGGGGGAAAGTTTATCTGAATATACAATACACAATATACAATAAGGTGTGTGGGTATGGGCTCTTTTTTCTTTTTTTTACATCACCACAGACACAACAGACACGACTTATTTTAGAGGTAAGGGGAGGGTAGAGCGGCTGTAGGACGTAAACCTGGTCATCCATCAGGCCAGAGGAATTAGGGATGGGTTTCCCAAAGGGCGGGTGGGGTTTGGAGGGTGGGGGGGCACGGGGGGCTTAAAGGTAAAAATTCCTCATTTACCAATACCTTGTCAGTATTATTTAGGCCAAAAGTCTAGCAAGATGCTCAGAGAAGAAAGCTTGGAGGCCGTGTGGGTTCAGAGAGGGCTAGAAATAGGTGGCTGGAGCCGCTTGACCTGCAGCTCTGTTGTGGAAGTGAAGGAAGAACCACCATGACCTCACTCCAGTTTATGTCCTGGAATGTCAATGGCCTGCGTACGAAGAGTAGAAGAGCTAGAATTTTACAATATCTACGAGACTCTCCGGCGCAGGTCATTGCCATCCAGGAAACACATCTTTTCAAACTGGAGATCAAAGAAATCTTAAAAAATCAGAAATGGGTAGATCTTTTTATTTGTACTGATCAGACGGCAAATATTAGAGGGGTGCTGTTTCTATTTAAAAAACAAGCTAAAGCCCAGCTATTGGGCTATAGGGAAGATCAAAGTGGTAGATGGCTCATTTTGAGGATATCTTTAGGAGGTATACTTCTTTGTTTAGTGGGTTACTACGGTCCGAATCGGGATGATCCCTCCTGTTTAAATATTATTCGCCGTCACCTTACAGACTGCCCAGAACCTGTTATTTGGATGGGTGATTTTAACATAGTGTTGAACCCTAAGCTTGATAAATCGCCAAATTCCAGGGCGGTAGTCCCTTCTAAATCTCGGCAGCTGCTTTTGACAATTATGAATCAGATTGGCCTTTCTGATATATGGAGGGAACGGGCGGGGGTCAACTGGGAGTTTCTTTTAGAAACTTGAAATATAAACATAAGTCTAGAATCGATTATGCCTTGATTAGTTACAAACTTAAGGATCTAGTGAAAGATATTGAATACTTGCCGTCACATCTCTCAGACCATTCGGCAATCCTATTAAACTTACATTTTATACAGCAGCAGCAGGTTAGATCTTGTTCTTTCGATCAAACTATTTTGTTGGAGGAAGACGAAGTTAACTTTCTCCTTTCTGAGACTAGATATTTTCTGGAAGTGAATTTAGGGACCCATTACGATGGCGGGCGGAAGCACCACCGCCATGCTGGCGGATGCAAAAAGCACCAGTTACCGCCGGCACGCAGCAGTCCACACGCCCGTCCAATTACGATGCGAAAAGTAGGCCAAACACCGCCGGCAAGCCAGCAACACCGTCCGCCATCAAAGTGCGCCCGTACACGTAGCGGCGCAGCCCAACTGACACACACCGTCCGACGAAACACGTCCCGCCCGGCGTATAAATTACGATGCCGCAAACAAGCGGCTCCCACGGCTAAGAGACACCGCACGTGAAGAGAGGCGGTAACACGGACGCAGAGCACGGACAACGAAGAAGCGGCACCCGAGCATGAATCCAGCACTGCAGGCCCTCCCCATGCTTCTGCTGATGCACCACCAAGGACGCAACGTACCGCGGAGACGCAGGTAGGCACACACACAACAAGTGCACGCAAACAGCGCACACAGTGCAAGGGCGGAAAAAGCGGACAACCCCCACCAGCGCGTGTACACAACACATCCACCATTGCATCCACATATGACACACAGGCCAAATCGTAACATCGCGGAACATATGTGTACACACCACCTGGGACTAGGAACCAACCACCCCGTCACGGCCCCAAAGCGCCGATGACGCCGCCACACATGCGCACAACGCAGAGGCCAACCGCAGCGCCATGCATGCGTCGCACACAGACACAGGGACACAACCAAGCAGCACACACATCAGCCCCACCCCGAACGCACATGACACGTGACAGGCCAGCCACAGACATGTCCTCAATGCCCAATTCACGGACAACACCCAACGCCACACAACCGACGCACACATGTCAGTGAAGACACGCAACAGCAGGACACACCCCAGTGTAACAAACATGGCGTAGCACACAGCGGCGGCAACACCAACTAGGAGAAGCAGGGCCCCTTCGGGAAGAGGAACGCCAGTACCACACAGAAACACCCATACCACCCTGCACATATGAACAAGACATATAAAACGGAACACCAAAGAGCCCGGGGACCGACAACAGGTGGCCCAAGAATAACATTCACACACAAGGCCCAACGCAGAGCGGAAGGCAGCCTGCCGCCCACACAAGGGAGAGCAGACAGCACTGAATGACCTTCCATTCCAACTCCGAAACCACAGCCCTACGACAGAAGCCGGTGAATACAGCCATTGTCCAAAAATAGACCAACACAGGCATGCCGAGGAGACCGACCACAGGGCAGATAGCGCATATCACAGAAGCACACAACGGACGGGGAAGAAAGAAGAAAACACTCCCCATGTCGGCCACATGCAAGTTAATTGGAAGGAGTCACACAGCACTGACCTTGAACTGTCTGAGAAGCATGTGGGAAGAGGGCCCGTGTCCTCCAAACAAGCCAACAGAACACAAGTCCTGTCTCCCTACGACTACACAGAGCTCACAGCAACCCCGGAGCGTGCACATTGCAGACTGCACACACAGCCGGAGCACGCCACCTCAACGAACCGCTGCGAAATGGCAACCGCAACACACCTACCCAACTACGCCGAACAGCTCAAGCTGTACAAAACCAACCTGTGCCATACATTGGGATGCGATCTCCTGTCCCTGCTGAACGTAAGTTACCGACTGACTTACCGCATCACATTGTTCAGCTGCGTCATGCCCGTCTTCTACTGTCGGAGGTGTCCCTACCAGCATCCCGTCGAGATATGCCTCTCCAACCCGGCATGTCTGAAGGCGGACCTGCTACCACTACTCCTCCCTCTGGACGCACACGACAGGGCCTGCTCTGCCTATGGGGGCATGGCGTATGTGGCCAACATCGCACCCGCACTGAAATGGGACCACTGTGCCTCCACACGACGGATCATCGATAACAGCTACATCGAATGTCACCCAGCATGCCCCATCATGGTCCTCCAAGGGACAACTTACGAACAACACCTTGACAGCCACCATCCGCTTCATTGGCTGGCAAACATGTACACCACCAATGACATGGAAGCCCTGCTGGACGGCATCGCATACCTGACAACCTGTAAATACGTCGGACCACAACGCAGGTTCCCCGAGTGACCTATGATGTCCAACCCCGCACCCATGCTTAGCTTCCGCACGGACTGGCCAGTCACCACCACAACAGCCATACCAAACGACCGGCAACTGTAACCACACCATCAACGACATCGCCATGACATCGGATATGACCGGGACATGCACACTGTTCCCCATCACATCCAGGAACACCGCATGCATCGTGGGAGGCAGTGGCATGGGCTCTGTGTATCGCACCCACATGGACGGAACTGCACGAACAACCAGGACACAACATGGATCCAGCGCCCATGGACACACACACCGCTCAGTGGACATGAATAGGTCGCCTGGAGTCTGTGGGTGCTGCACCCCTCCCACCCCCGCCCCGGGAATCCCATACCAGGACCTTTGCATGGACGACAAGTGCATACAACAACAACACGACCCCAGTGACTCTGACATGTCCAGTAACCACCACAGTGCAACAACAAGTGGCACGCCGCTGCATGCACGCAAGCACATGCCCTGATGTCATCTCACATGCACGCGTGCATGAGGAACAACCGCAGCAAACCTGTCACATGGAACTGAGATGGACTGTGCCCATGATGCCAAGCGGTCTGGTAGGCTACATGTATACCGTCTGTGTCAAAGTCCGCAGCTCCGCAGCTATACGTAAATGTACATTAGCACAGCCTTGGCCAAGCAGATGTCACTCTGAAGCCCACATCCCACATGCAACAGCCAATCACATGTAACCCCACACCCTATCCCATTTGCAATCATGCTCAGTATATCCTCAACATGTATTCCGCTGCCAGTAGTGTCCACTATACTGCATCACAGAGGACAGAAGACTCAATATAATGTTTGAAACCAAAACTGTCTCCGCTGACTCATTTCACAAGTACGAATGAGAGAGGATGAGAGTATGTGAAGTACACGGCAGTCGTGACATGACCATGTAGTTCACTGGTATTGGATGTCAACGCAAATGAGTAGCACAACTGTGGAAGACACACATGTGTCGTGTGAAGTCGTATGGACGCAGTGCTCAGGTGGGTGGGTGTGACGGGTAGATGCGCACATGCCAAGTTGGAGCACGCCGTGTTGGGAGGGGTCATGAACAGTACACCACCGCTTCCCTGGGCATTGTGAGAGGACACCTGTCGGGGGAGGAGTGAACACGTGTGTGCACAGCAGCCGGGCACACGTACAAAGCGGTACCAGGCGCACCTCAGCCCACCCTCTGTGGACAAGCTGGATCCTGTTGTGCGCCCGCCATGCCCCTTGACAAGGCACACACAGCCCCAGTCGACCAGGTGTAACCCCAACATAGTCAATCCGCACAGGCGATACAGGGCACGGGATGGCAGTGGAGCATGGTGTGTGAGAGGTCTCCTCGCGCTCCTCCTGGTCATATCACGCAGGCAATAGAACCTCAACGTCTAGCATGGCAAAAAGTCAAATGGAAGTGTAGGGGACGCACCACAGCACGAGCAGCACTGACATCACGGGAGGTGGCTCGCACCATCCCATCCATTGCCCATCATACCAACCACGCCACATGCCATTGCGACTAAGTGCAAGCGCGTGCGCCACCACCCCTGAGCCCTCCCCAGAGAGGCCAAAGAGTGAATGTGTGGGCCATCAGCCACAGACGGACGCGGCCTGGCCGCAAGGGCAGCCACAGCCACTGGGTGTCGCAGGTGGTGGATCCGGAAGGCGAAGACTGTGATGCATAGTCCATGCAGGCCGGGTCTCCATTTGGGGCACCACGCAGGTGGACGGCGTCCCGCCACACATCATACCCTGAGACAGCCCACTCGTGCAACTGGACCCACACATACACTCCTTGCCCTCTCTGGTGCGAGCTTGGGGCTGCCTGTGCAAGCGCTAGCCTCGCAGGTGAGCATGCATTTTGGGGGGCGAGGGGAGGACATGAGGGCTGGGGCGAAGATGACTGTATCACTGTCAGTTAGTACAAGGGATGACCCAGATGTGGAAAGGAAGAGACGTGTCCCGTGTGTACTGCAACTAGTCGCCAATCCAACTACCCCCCATGTCCGGAATGTAAGCCCGCACCTAGGCCCGCCCATCCGCCACATCGAACATACCACCAGCACGACAACCTTCCCATTCGAAACACTGACTGGGGGTGGCGACCAGTGAACAATCATGTGTAGCCTACCCACGCGTACATGTGGGCCCTCCATGATCCATGTCACCTGCGGCAAAGACATGACATGCGCAATGAGGGAAGTGAGGAGAGCTGTCCGCCCCACGCACAGAAGGTGCATCAGCTCCACAGACCCAGCAGCGAGTCCAGCAGAGGTCACATGTGCAGGGGCAGCTGTGCCTGGTGTGAAGGCACATG
Organism: Calotriton arnoldi; assembly: GCA_963921515.1. Lineage (NCBI taxonomy): Eukaryota > Metazoa > Chordata > Amphibia > Caudata > Salamandridae > Calotriton > Calotriton arnoldi. Next base: position 8,887 of record CAWUFW010013621.1, on the reverse strand, counting down.
CATATAGACAGCACATCGACCAATGTGTAGTCTGCCCACATCCACAGTCCATCATCATGCGGACATAGGAATTGAACACAGGGCAACACATCTTAGTTGGTGCACCCACCGTGACCAACAATGCGCAATCATCGACGTACCCGCCCTGTGCATGGCCCCCCACCCAACGGAGGCACATCCAGTGCCACCATCCCACACACACAAGCCTTCCACAGAACATGCTGTGTCCAATGGTCAGTACAGAGTCAGCGCCCATCTGGTGGATCCTGAACAGGAGACACATGCACACACATGCCAGCTCCCACTATGTACGTCTGCCACCTGGCACGTGCAATGTAACCTCTCACCTGTGACGTGTGACTGCAAGCACACAGCCGTCTTGGCATGGGGCTGTCAATGTGGACACCTGTCAATGTTTCGGGAGGTGTGATCCGTACAGTGCTGTACATAGGGTGCAGTGCTGACACCTACTACTGTCTCATATCCCCTCGTGCCACAGGTCCCACTTGTTTTGGCCGCTCAGCCTGTGCCCACATCGTCGTCGTCGTGTGCCATACTCATCCAGCCTCGGAAGCAGTTCCATGCTCAGCAGACACTCATGTTGCCGTGGCGTTGCCGCTTGACGAATATGCAGTCAGTCCCCATCAGCACGCCCCGCAAGTCATTGGGGCCTAGATCCCCATGTGCATGCACATGGCAGTGGTATGTCTCACTAGCCATTGCCATTGTTGGGAGACCTGTGTAAGTGTATTGTGGCCGTGCCGTCCCAGCTTGACAGCTGGGCTGTGGCTCATGTGCTTGCTCAGTCATGTCAGTGATGTGTATGCGAAATTGCTATGTGTTGTGTTGCTTTGACATGTGTCCTCTGCAATTTCCCTAGGCGGAGACCGAACATTGACCGCCCATACCAATTGCTGGTGGACATGGACGATACAGAGGTTATTAGGAAGTTTCGGCTGGACAGGCCAACCCTGCATCGACTGTGTGCCATGTTAGAACCCCATCTCCGTCCCCGCAGGGTGTATCCGACTGCTGTCACCCCCACGGCTAAGGTGATGGCCGCCATGCATTTCTTCGCCACTGGGTCATTCCAGCACACAGTGGGCAGTGGAGGAGGGATGTCCCAGCCCATGTTCAGCAAGGTGCTGAGGGATGTACTGGCAGCCATGATGCTGTACCGAAACAGGTACATCCGCTTCCCCAGGGCTCGTGAATTGGCGGCAGTGAAGGGTGCATTCTATGCCCTTGGCAGAATCCCACACGTCGTTGGAGCCATTGACTGCACACATGTTGGCCTTGTTCCACCACAGGCCACTGAGCACCTGTACCGCAACAGGAAGCACACGCACTCCCTGAATGTGCAAGTGGTGTGCCTTGCGGACATGGTGATCACCCACGTGTGTGCAAAGTTCCCAGGCTCGGCCCATGACGCACACATAATGCGCAACAGCATCTTGCCACGACTGATGGCCAATCTGCAACAGGATCGTGGCTGTATTGTCGGTGAGTATGTGGAGTGGTGTAGCGTGCTGGTTGTGCGATGCTGTCCCCTGTCCAGTTGGAATAGCAACGGTTCTCTGTGTCCCTCACACCCAGGTGACTCTGCGTACCCGAATGGGGCATGGCTGCTCAGTCCATTGAGGAATCCTCGCACCCCAGCAGACGATCGATACAATGAAGCACATGGGAGGACCAGACGTGTGGTCGAGCGTACCTTTGGCCTCCTCAAGTCCAGGTTCAGGTGCCTGGACCGCACCGAGGAGTGCACTGGCGTACTCCCCACAGAAGGTGTGCCAGATAGTGGTGGCGTGCTGCATGCTGCACAATCTGGCCATTCGGAAGCAGATCCCCCTCATTGTGGATGACGGAGATCAACCAGGGCCCCAGCCCGCAGACCAGGACAGCTCGAGTGAGGAGGACAGCGGAGAGGAGGAAGCTGGGAATGTGCGGCAGCAGCTCATCGCCCGCTACTTCACTTGACGGTGAGTGTCCATGTACGACGGCTGATGTGGCTGTATCTGTGCAGGTGTGTGTGTGCTGTGTCAGGGTGGCCGTTTGTTCACTACGTGCTGTGTGTCAACGCTCCATGGCCAGGGTAGTATGCCACTGTTGGTGACTGTGGCATTGTGCCCTATTGCTCTGTGCGATGTGTGTACATTGCTTGTAGTTGTTGACATGTACTGTGTGATGGGTGTGTGACACACTCATTGAATGTGCTCCTGTTCTGTCTCCCACCCCTAGGTCCCTACAGGCCCTCCGGATTCCATTGCCATGCCACGCATCAGGTGCCTTTCCGCCCAAGGTGGCCGTTGTATTCCGTACAAATAAAGCACAGGGCACAAACAGCAGTTAGTGAAAAAGGTGCATTTATTACAAACTGTGACATGTGATTGTGTGTAAGGTGATGACAAAAGTGGTGCGTGCAGTGACAATGAGCTGTCGGTCATGGCTGCGTGATGCTCAGGGTGTACCCACTGGTTCTATGTCCATAGTCCAACACACACATGCCATCCAGATGGCTGTGTGGAGTGGGATCGTAGTCCAAGTCAATGCAGTGGCTGATCAAGGAAGGCTGGCTGGCTGCCTCACTTGCGTTTGGAGCGTGCGAAGTCCTCCCGGGAGATCGGTTTCCACTTCGGACGGCCCCTTCCACGTTTGCGAGGGGGGGTGCCTGCTTGCGACATGCTGGTGGTTGAGGTGTGCTCACTGGCTGTGGACGCAGGGGAACTGGACACTGCTGCTCGACCCTGCGCCCCGGCAGTTGGTGGCGGAGGGGGAGCTGCTATCCCTGGCCGTGTCCTCACCGCCACCACCAGCTGGCCCATGAGGTCCACGAGTTGACCTATACGGGCGTCCATGGACCTCAGCACCCCCAGCACCTCCCGCGTGTCTGAAGCAGACCTGACCCATTGTTCTTGGGCCTCTTCATAGGCCCCAAGGACTCTGGCCATTTGAGGCAGGGCATGGCTCCCAGGGGAGGCTGGCGTTTCCCTGACCCTGCTCCTCCTACCAGTCCTGCTGCCACCGGCCTGCCCACTAGCCACATTGCTCACCACGGTCCTCGCTGTGGCTCCCAGGGTGGATCCAGTCGGCCGGGCCACCACCTGCGCTGGGGCTGGTGCCAGCGAAGACGTGGTGGTGGTGGCGGCGGTGGTGGTCGGTGCGGCGATGGTGGCGGTTGCGGCAGTGGTAGTGGCCGCAATGACCGTGGGTGTGGCCGCAATGACCGTGGGTGTGGCCGCAACGACAGTGGCAGCAGGGGGCTGGGAATGTTCAGCAGCCCTGGATGATGGGTTGGTGGGTAGGAGGGGTCCTGGGGAGCGGCTGGGCCCTGCCACACCAGATGGGCCTGCTTGGTGGTCCGTGTCCGAAGAGGAGGTGAGATCCTCCACATCCGTGTGTCCTCGTTGGGGGCTTGTGGGCTGGCTGTGCTGGCTGCTGTCTCCATCCCCAGCATCCGGCAGTTCGTCACCTGTGGAGAGAATGAGATTTGTTATTGTGTTGCACCTGGCGAAGTATGTATTTGTCGTCTGACATTGACAGTTCGTGCAATCTCGTACATGGGTTTCCCGGAGGCGTGTGTGTGGCTGTAGCATTTGTAGTTGTGTGTGCTTGGCAATGGGACTGTGTGCTGTGCACATGTGGCATGGGACGGATTGGCCATGCCGATGGGTGTGTTGCTGTGCCCCTACTTATTGTGACTCTGGTGTATGCGGGCTCCTGGCCCATCCTGGGTCTGGTTTGTACTTTGCTTTTGGGGTTCAAATGGAACGCTTAGGAACGCATATGGCAACATGGGGGCCATGCCCCAGATTCGCATTTGGGAGGGAATATGCTTTTGGGGTTCAAATGGAACGCTTAGGAACGCATATGGCAACATGGGGGCCATGCCCCAGATTCGCATTTGGGAGGGAATATGCTTTTGGGGTTCAAATGGAACGCTTAGGAACGCATATGGCAACATGGGGGCCATGCCCCAGATTCGCATTTGGGAGGGAATATGCTTTTGGGGTTCAAATGGAACGCTTAGGAACGCATATGGCAACATGGGGGCCATGCCCCAGATTCGCATTTGGGAGGGAATATGCTTTTGGGGTTCAAATGGAACGCTTAGGAACGCATATGGCAACATGGGGGCCATGCCCCAGATTCGCATTTGGGAGGGAATATGCTTTTGGGGTTCAAATGGAACGCTTAGGAACGCATATGGCAACATGGGGGCCATGCCCCAGATTCGCATTTGGGTGGGAATATGCTTTTGGGGTTCAAATGGAACGCTTAGGAACGCATATGGCAACATGGGGGCCATGCCCCAGATTCGCATTTGGGAGGGAATATGCTTTTGGGGTTCAAATGGAACGCTTAGGAACGCATATGGCAACATGGGGGCCATGCCCCAGATTCGCATTTGGGAGGGAATATGCTTTTGGGGTACATGCTGTGAGCCATGGGTGCCGAACGTGACATGTGTTGTGGCAGCATGACAGTGCATGGTTTGAGGTGTGTGCATGCTTGACATGGCCTGCATATTTGCTGTCTGTTGTGATTACTGGACATGGCATTGGACGCATCGTTATGAGTGAGTGATGGTTGTGTGTGAAAGCCAACGTATTGCAGTTGTCCCATCTCCTTGGTGTGCGTGCTGCCCTGTGCCATGTGCATCACTGCAGTGCTCGTGGGGGGTGTGGCCCATGTTGTGTGTTGTTGCTCACAGTGTGTTGTGCGCTTCATTGACTTCTGGCACATGGTTGGTCATGGGCATGTTTCTTAGCGTGACTGCTGTATGTGTGGCAGCTGTGCGGATGACATGCCTTTCATGAGACTGGGGCTGACGGATGGGATGGATGGTATGTTGTATGTGCATGGTGTGTCTGTGTGTTTGATGGGTTCAGTGGTGTTCGTGTGCATTTCTGTTGTTCCGCTCTGTTGCGTCTAGTGTTGTTTGTCTTACATAGGCGTAGTTGTGGGGTGTGTGGTTGACAGGCAGTAGGGGCTACATGGACAGGACTTCAATGGTGTTTCGGTTGTGTGTGATGAGTTGCACAGTGGCTGCCGTGTGGTACTATATTCAGTGTGGCTTGTGTATGCAGACGTGGCTCCTTGGGTGTTGCTATGTCTGTGATGGGTCATGTGGGGTGTGAGTCTGTTGTTCATGTCCGTGTGCACATTGTTCACTTGTTCGTGACGGTGGGCGGTGCTGCGTGTTCGTCTGCTACGTGACATGTCCCATGTGTTGGTCGTGTACCGGTCCTCATGCCTCCAGTAATCCAGCCCTGTCCAGTTTCCCACCTGCAGGTTGTTCGTGCGTGCACTGTACTGGATGCCACATGGCTCTAAGCGGGGGTGCTCCATGTTGCAGGTCTGTGGGGGTGGGGGGTGTTGTGGGTCGTGGGGGTGGCTGGACACCCACTGACACCGATTGCTGTGGACCGTGATGTCTGCCTTTCGGCTGTCGTTGTGCACTGCGGTGGCTGACACGTGGCTGTGGGGTGTGGGGGATGCTCCTCCTTGCTGTGCTGTGGGACTAGGGGCCTGGTGTGTGTTGTACTTGGGCTGTCCACCGTCCCACCCACTGCACTTTGTGTTCCTGCCACTTACCTGTTACTTGTCGGTTAGTGCAGCTGTGGCGGACACATGGGTGTGGTGGGTGCTCGTTGTGGCGCTTCTGGCATATTTGGGGACCTGTTGGTGGTTACGTGGCTGGCTGAATGTACACATGTCCCCACGCATCTTACAGTTGTTCTGTTTGGGCTGTGTGTGGTGGTGTCTGTTGCATGTGTGTGTTGTGTATTGTGTGCTGGACATGGGGGTGTTTGTCCCTGGGAGCTGTGGCATGGTGGTAGTGCATGTGAGTACATAGCGGTGTGCTGGTATACATTAGTTTGTACTTACCAGCCTCCACTCCCCCTGCTAATCCGGCGAGGATCTCGGGATGTATGATGACTCGCACCTTCTCCTCCCACACTTTGAAGGTCTTGAAGAGCGCGGGATTCCCTCCGCCAGTGACGGCAGCCAGCTCTCTGTTTTTGCCCTCCTTCTTCTTGACCAGGCTCTTGACGTCATTCCACCGTTTGTTAATTTCGACTCTGTTCCTGGGCAGGGTCCCGACTGCATTGACCTGGTCTACGATCCGGTTCCACATTCTGTTTCTGGTGGCTAGTGGTGTGTGTTGGACCATGTTCCCATAGATTTGTGGGTGCACCTTGATGATCTCGTCGACCATGACCGTCAGCTCAATGGGCGTGAACTTGGGCATTCTTTGTGGTGCCATGGTGTTTGTGGTGCTGGTGCGGTGTGTGTTGTGTAATGTGCAGGGGGTTTGTGGTGCCGGTGTTTGGTGGTGGTGGTGGTGGTGGTTGTGATGTGTGCGTTTCTGTGGTGTGCTGTTGTCCTTGCTGTGTCACTGTGTCCTCTCCTCTCCTCTCTGGTTTGCAATGTTGCAAGGGGTTGTGGTCTGTGGGAGTGCTGCTTTTGTACTTACCTATGTGGGTGTGTCCTCATGGTCTGTTGTTTTCAGGTGTGTTGTGTCTGGGGTTCTGGCCTTTGTAGTTTTTGTTTGTCCGGGGGTGTTTTCGGGATGTGTACTGTGCTTGTGTATTTGTGCGTGCCTTGCTGTGTGGACTTGTTGGCCATGTTGTGTGCTATTGGTTTTGTGAGCGGATGGTTTCTGTGCAGGGACGTGGGCGCCATGGCTTCTGCCGTGTCGATTCTCATCGGCGTTGTTTGCGCTGGCGGGCGGTATATTTGTAGTTTTCCCGCGTTCATGGCGGTGCGATCGTAATTTCACGTGCGGTGTGTCGGCCGTGAGGGCGGGCGGTTTTGTGTTGTCGTGCGTGTTTCCGTCCGTGGCGGGCGGTTTGACTCCGACTCGGACGATGGCGGGCGGTATTTTGTGTGATTTTTCCGCCGATGGCGGTTTTCGGTTTGTGTAATCGTAATGGCGTGGTCGGTGTTCGGACGGTGTGTGCGGGCGGATTTTTGCCCCTTCCATGCCTGGCGGATTTATTTACGCCGGGTATCGTAATGGGCCCCTTAGATACTTCTAGTATTTCTGTTGTCTGGGATTCTCTGAAAGCTTACTGGAGAGGCTGTATTACCAACAGAGCTACCTTCAGAAAACGGAAATTTAGAGAAACTACTATGGGCCTAGAGGCAGAAATGAAGGAAATAGAGAATAATCTGAATACTCAAATGGGAATTGAGTCAAAAGAACAGCTGGAAAAAATAGACTTGCTTAAAAAACAGTTGGAGGCTATCCTCCAAGAGAGAATCTCTCGTAGATGGGAGGCAAGTAAAATATCACATTTCGAATTTGGCGAAGGGGCTGGGAAATTACTTGCCTGGAAAGTAAAATCAGACCAGATCCGTAATCATATAAAAGAGATTTAGGGGCACATTACGATACCCGGCGCAAATAATTCCGCCAGGCATGGAAGCGGCAAAAATCCGCCCGCACACACCGCCTGAACACCGACCACGCCATTACGATTACACAAACCGAATACCGCCATCGGCGGAAAAAGCACACAAAATACCGCCCGCCAACGTCCGAGTCGGAGACAAACCGCCCGCCACGGACGGAAACACGCACGACAACACAAAACCGCCCGCCCTCACGGCCGACACACCGCACGTGAAATTACGATCGCACCGACATGAGCGCGGAAAAACCACAAATATACCGCCCGCCAGCGCAAACAACGCCGATGAGAATCGACACGGCAGAAGCCATGGCGCCCACGTACCTGCACAGAAACCATCCGCACACAAAACCAATAGCACACAACATGGCCAACAAGTCCACACAGCAAGGCACGCACAAATACACAAGCACAGTACATATCCCGAAAACACCCCCCGGACAAACAAAAAATACAAAGGCCAGAACCCCAGACACAACACACCTGAAAACAACAGACCATGAGGACACACCCACATAGGTGAGTACAAAAGCAGCACTCCCACAGACCACAACCCCTTGCTACATTGCAAACCAGAGAGGAGAGGAGAGGACACAGTGACACAGCAAGGACAGCAGCACACCACAGAAACGCACACATCACAACCACCACCACCACCACCACCACCAAACACCGGCACCACAAACCCCCTGCACATTACACAACACACACCGCACCAGCACCACAAACACCATGGCACCACAAAGAATGCCCAAGTTCACGCCCATTGAGCTGACGGTCATGGTCGACGAGATCATCAAGGTGCACCCACAAATCTATGGGAACATGGTCCAACACACACCACTAGCCACCAGAAACAGAATGTGGAACCGGATCGTAGACCAGGTCAATGCAGTCGGGACCCTGCCCAGGAACAGAGTCGAAATTAACAAACGGTGGAATGACGTCAAGAGCCTGGTCAAGAAGAAGGAGGGCAAAAACAGAGAGCTGGCTGCCGTCACTGGCGGAGGGAATCCCGCGCTCTTCAAGACCTTCAAAGCGTGGGAGGAGAAGGTGCGAGTCATCATACATCCCGAGATCCTCGCCGGATTAGCAGGGGAGTGGAGGCTGGTAAGTACAAACTAATGTATACCAGCACACCGCTATGTACTCACATGCACTACCACCATGCCACAGCTCCCAGGGACAAACACCCCCATGTCCAGCACACAATACACGACACACACATGCAACAGACACCACCACACACAGCCCAAACAGAACAACTGTAAGATGCGTGGGGACATGTGTACATTCAGCTAGCCACGTAACCACCAACAGGTCCCCAAATATGCCAGAAGCGCCACAACGAGCACCCACCACACCCATGTGTCCGCCACAGCTGCACAAACCGACAAGTAACAGGTAAGTGGCAGGAACACAAAGTGCAGTGGGTGGGACGGTGGACAGCACAAGTACAACACACA